>OZ024816.1:82397118-82842118 GCA_964017055.1 Chloromyia formosa | reverse complement strand
TTACTTTTTTCAATATAATGATTCGGTTTACGGCCTCCTCGTCTGTAACTCTGTTAATTTTCTTATTTCCATTAGGTTGCGGTGGAAGTAGTCTCAATAAATTAATAACTGATATAGTGGCTGCATCCCAATCTGTTAATAAAAATCATATAAGTGCTACTCTGTTGCTATAATCGACAATTTTCTCATTATAAAATATTGCAAATCTAGAATTATCTAATTTATTAAACAAAATAAGCCCCATATTTAACGTTTCGGCTATACAAAATAGTCACCTAATAAAAGCCAACTACTCACCCAATTCTCTATCTAGTTCCGTAAAAAGAACTTGCTTCCCCGCATTCTTAACTGCAGTCAAAATGACCGGCTGAACTTTTTTCCATTCGTCAACAAATGCAAGAGTCGGGCCACACAGTAAGTTAAATTCGTAATGAATCTAAGTTAAGAAAATATATACATAAAAAAAACGTGCAATAGCCAATTCGTATAATTACCAACTCTGGACATAAGAAAAAGCACGGATATGATTCAAAAGGAGTTGTTTTGCAGGCAACGTTACGCGCTCTGTATCCTGAAGTAGCTTTCAGAATATTTTTTACCAAATCTATTTGGTCTGGTAGTATAGCTGATTTCAGGTTTTCTAAATTTTGTTGGTATTCCGCGTTAGTAATTTCTTTAAGTGACTCAATATTACAAACTTCTTGATCAGAAGTTAACTCTGAAAATTCGCTTTCTATCTTCCGCTTTTTTACTCTGTCATTCTTAAGTTTAATCTGAAGAAATCCTGAATTGGTGTTGTTTACTAGCAAGTCCTGAAGTAGATAAACGCATTTTAAAAACAGTTTACTTCTAATAGCGTAAATAGAAAGAAGCATCTCATTATGATTAACTACAATACAATATATTATCAGTTGCTTTACGCTCTCTTTCTTGCTCGCATTTATGTATAAATTATAAAGTATTTCTTACCAATTCGTTTTCTCCGTCTGCTTTTAAAGATGGAAACAGTTTGACACAGGCCGACGCCGCTGCAAGCAGCTCCGTTCTGTCTGGCGAAAATCCAAAATTTTCTTCTAAAAATGATGCCGTAAACCAGATTACCTTCCTTCTATTGCTATCAGAAAGTATATTCTTTGTGCTATACTCCTGCAGCAGTAAAGCCCCGCCTGCTTTCTTCTGAATGTACTCGCGAAGATCCTATAAATATAAGTGATTAAATTTAAAATTAAAACCTTTTAAAATAAGGCCGAGAAAAATGTCAAATCCTTTTTTTTATAGGAATACGCCAGATATATTGCTTATTCTTCGATCAAAATTTACAAATAGTAGTAAAAAAAGCTTACTTTAGAAGAAACGATGAGTTCCAAACCATACCTCGCATTACACCTCTTCACTGCTCCAGGGGATCTTCGCGGTGTATTATCTAGTAAATGAAACCACAGTTAGATCCGTTTAAAACACTAAGGGTTTTTACACAATGTTTTTGTACCATACGGACCGAAAACTTAGCTATATCATGGAGAGACATTCACTTTCGAACAGTTTTCACAACATTCGGCCCAGAAACATTTTGCAAAGATTGGGAAGTTTACACCTACCTATTTTTTGTAGCGGCAAGTTTACTCGAATCTTAATGAAAAAACACGGATGAAAGCTGAATTGGCTTACATATTGCTGAAATTGGCTTTCTTCAATAGCCGCATCGTTGATAGTGTAGAAACCCAGGAAATTTTCTTTTCTAATATTGAAACCTTTCAAGGCTAAATTGTAAATATGAGATTTTGAATACATATTACCAAAACAAATCGTAACACTTACCCGCCTCGACAAAATCATCATATGACAAATCAGGCGATGAAGTCGAGAACACTTGCACTAATTTTCTGTCGCCTTCCAAGTCGAATGTGATAAATATTCCCGAATAAAGCGCCATTGACAAAAAGATATTCCGATGCCACTTAACAAACAATACGACTATTAATTGTTCGCAAAAAAACACCGAGTATACAGAATAATATGTTTTTTTTTTTTTTTTCCTCCTTCCTCCACTCTATAGGCATATGCACCATCCTGGTGCATTCGTCGGCGTCAGGCCTTGTACTGTCATGAATAGCGTATGGTATTTTATCTTCAGAGAAAATTGAAAAAAAGTTCCTAAAAAAAATTATAAAACTCTGAGATTTCGCGAAGTTCCATACCACATCTTAATTTCTTATTTATTTATGTGTACATATAGTATGTATTTAGATGGCGCCGTGTTCCTTTTGCTGTGGGTCCGCGGTACCTCCCAGACAACTATTCGTTGGTATAAGGGATGGTACTTACTGTATACATGAGCTGTTCATTGGTCATTTATTCAGGATAGTCACTTTGCTCTGTTCATAACTATGTATTATCGCTGGGTATCATCATTAGTAAGTATGTATTTTTTGACATGGATATGTCTTATAGCTGGGGGTCATCCTAAAAATCAGTCCGTCACACGAAATGTCTGTTTTTCTACTCGGGGGTCAGAAGAGGAAGCAAGCCCATCGAAAATTTTTCTTTTCTGGTTGTGCACGTCGTTTGAGTGAAGTGGTCATTGTGCAGGGCTGTTGCTTGTAGATCCGCGCGGGCGGTGCACTTGCGGGGATCCTGTGTGTACATGTTGGGATGTTGATTTGATAGCGATAAAGGTTGACGTTGTGGACGGCAAGAAATAACATAGTGTACGGGTGAACGGGCGGACTTTCAATGACCTTCAATTTCCGCCAATTCCCATTCATCATTTAATAAAATAGCCCGTGTTGTACTATCTGAATCACTAGGGTCCCAGAAAAGGTAGCAAGTAAGTAGTCAGTTCGACTAACATTTGGACATGCGCAGACGCAATTTGAGAGAGTGTACATAGTTCCCGCCCCCCCCCCCCCCCCCGAAGATGAGCGGATGAAGTTCATTCGAGCCAAATCGGGTGATCCAGCGACTGTGTTTGTGCATTTGCAATGGCGGCGATTTGAGGTCTGACTGGTCCACAATGTGGGCCCCCACCCCATGTGCAATAAACAAATAGAACAAAATGGCGGATTTATACTAGGCGAGTTAGAATCTCTCAAGTCCCGAAATAAAGAAATATTCGTCGCAGGATGTTATATGTTATGATGTACATTCAGAGGTCTGCAGAAGATCAAATGCCCCCCTTCCGCAAAAATTCCAAAATGTTCAAAATGGCTGGAGTCCAAACAAATAAAATAGCGCACGTTGTGCTACATATCTGAATCAATAGGGTCCCAGAAAAGGTAGCAAGTAGTCAGTTCGACTAACATTTGGACATGCGCAGACGCAATTTGAGAGTGTGTACATTACATAGCTCCCGCCCCCCGAAGATAGAGATAGAGCGAGAGCCATCGCGGATGAAGTTCATTCTATCCAAATGGTTGTGCATTTGCAATGGCGGCGATTTGAGGTCTGACTGGCCCACAATGTGGCCTCCACCACACATGCAATAAACGTATCATAAAACAAAATGGCGGATTCGTACTGCGCGAGTTAAAATCTCCCAAGCCCCGAAATAGATAAATATTCGTCGCAGGATGTTATAGTTCCAAGCAGCTCATCGTGACATGATGTACATTCAGAGGTCTGCAGAAGATCAAATCCCCCCCCCCCTTCTGCAAAAATTACAAAATTTGTCTTGTGCATTCTCTTTGTGCGTGTGTCGGAATGTTTTGTTTACTTTTGTTAGTTTCCCTTTCTGTTTGCTGGACACAATCGCATAGAGTGGCACGCGTTACTTGAGAAACGGATTGTGTGTGCCGGACCCGGACTGTTGATTAAAGGGGCGGGATGAGACGGATAGTGTGGGAGCGATTTTGCAATAGATACACAAACACAATACACGTCCGATTGGGAAAAGATGGTGGGAAGCGTGATTGCGATTAGCAGAAACGTACTCAGCGAAATGTCGATAGGCTGCAGTCTGCAAACTGTACTGAACGGGTAGATGGAACAGGGTGCACGAGAGGAGGTGAATATTGCACACACGCGATGCAAACGAAAACGAAACGATCCCGCGAGAGAAAGGAGCCCAAGCGGACAGGACAAAGCAAAGCAGAATTTATGACGAGTATCTACACTGCCACCAGATACATGGGTACATGGATATGTCTTATGCCTACCGAAAGCGTGGGACGTGTTTTCTCGAATGATTTCATCCAGTATAACTATACTGGGATCTTTACAAAACTTACGTCGATATCTTCAACACAACAGGTTCCACGCAGTCGGTAGTCATAGACATATCCATGTTCCGATGTATCTGCATGCAGTGTAGATACTTTGTATCTTTTAGCTTTGTTTTGAAGGCCATAAAGCTTTTAGATTCCTTAATGGCAGATGGTATTTTATTGTAAAATAATGCAGATTGTATTGTCGGGTCTGTCCTCATGCGCTCAGTCCTTGGAATAGGTATGGTTAGGTTCTGCGCAGTTCGTACTGGATAGGTGTGGGTTTCGTTCACTTTCGGAAGCTTAATATTACACTTTGTCTCTCCATGGCAAGTCTTATACATCATTTTTCCTCTTTCCATCAGAATCATTTGGTCCAATGTAGGTGTGGATGCTATTTTAAAAACTGTTTCAGTAGGTGTCAGTATAGGAAGATTAAGAATTAGTTTTAGTGCTCTGCAAATTATTCGGTTGATTCTTGTTTTGTTTAGTTTTGAAGTTTGACTCCAAACGAGAACACCATAATTTATTCTGGATAAAATATAGGCATTAAGCAGCAATTTCTTTGTTTTAGTGGGAAGATAATACGTTCGTTTTATTAGCGCAACTATTGGTGTGATTCGTTTTGCCAATGAGTCCACATGGTAGTTCCAGTTCAACTTGTCGTCAAATGTCAAATCTAGATAGTCATACGAACTTACTCGATCTATTTGCTTGTTATTAATATAAAGATTAACATTCACTGATTTTTTATTTGTCTGTTGGAATATTATATATTTAGTTTTTGATGTGTTTATTATAAGGCGGTTTTCTATTAGGAATTTGTAGTACTTGTTAAGGTCCGAGTTAATTATATTTTGTAAGGCGATTTCGCTATGGCTTGAATATAGTAATAATGTGTCATCAGCAAACAGGATAGATTTTGCAACAAGTCCACAATCCTTAAGTCCATTCACATACAGTAGAAAGAGTTTTGGGCCCAATATGGAGCCCTGAGGGACACCTACATTCACTATCATAGAGCTGCTAATGTTTTTATAATTTTTCGTTCTGATTTCACGGTTGCATAAGTAACTTCTAACTAAATCGTTAGCTTTCCCTTTGATGCCGTAGGAATCTATCTTCTCCAAAAGAATGGTGTGGTCCATCGTGTCGAATGCTTTACGCAAGTCGACAAATATTGCTGCGACATATTTTCCCTTGTCCATTTCATAATTAATAAAGTTCATAGCTTCAATTGTTGCATTTGTGGTACTACTCTGGTTTTGAAAACCAAACTGGTTTATATCAAGTATTTTATTTGCGTTAATATGTTTTGTGAGGCGAGATTCCATAACCTTTTCAAAAATTTTTGACATAGAGTTTAGTAGGGAAATAGGCCGATAGTTATTAAATTCTTTAGAATCACCTCCTTTGTATTTTATATTGGTATTATGTTCGATGTTTTCAGAAAATCTGGAAAGTGACCGTCGCGTAAGCCCTTGTTAATAAGAACTACTAATGTCCGGGCAATTTGCTTGCTGGTGGCTTTCAGATCGTCAACAGTTATACCATCTGGTCCAGGCGCCGTGTGTGATTTTAATCCGCTTATAATTTCATTTATTTCATGCTCATCTGTTGGCTTAAAGTGAGTCATCAGTGAGTCTAGTGGTATTGGGTGACATCTGAATGACATCGCACTTGGTAAGTTGTTTAGAAGCATGCTTCCAATGGATGCAAAATATGAGTTGAAAGCGTCTGCAATCTGCTGTGGATCACAGTTAAGTCCGGTAGGTGTATTCAAACTTGCAATGCCTGCTGACCTAGGCGTTGCATGCCTGTTTGTAGCTTCATCTAATGTCCTCCACAGCTTTTTACTATTGCCCTCTGCTTGCTGTATTTTGTTGGCAAAGTAGATTGATTTGGCTTCTCTGGTGACTTTATTACAATAATTTCTTAATGTCAAGTATTTCTGTCTGTTTGTTACGTTATTCGGGTCTCGCATATACGTTTTATAAGCTTTACGTTTATTTTTTGATGCTAAAATTACAGTGTGGGTAATCCAGGTACTTTGCCTAACTCGAACAGTTTTTTCTGTTGTAGCTTTTGTTTTTGCTTCGATGATCGCGATTGACAGATCATTAAAATCAGCTATAACTCGTGTGCTCAGGATATCGGATATATGTTGTTTAAAGTTCGTAGCGTTCGTCGTTTTGATTTTCATGGTTATTGGCTTGGTTTTAGCGTTAGAACATTCATGAATTATTACCTTTATTACCTTATGATCAAGTTCTGACCAGTCGCTGTATTTATTAGTTGCTCTTCCTTGAAGTTTGATGCTATTTATCACTACGTGGTCCAGGAGTGAGCTCCTTGTTTCGCATATTCTAGTTGGGTTTCCGATGTTGATTACAGCTGCATTATTTAGTTCGAGCAATTCTTTGTATTGTGTAGGTAATGGTTCAGATACCATTAAATCAATATTTGTATCAGCTATGGTTATCAGATTACTATACATTCCATAGATATTTTCAACATGGTCAATTAAATCAGAAGCGGAATCTGAAGGTGATCTATAATAGGTTCCTATTTGGAATGATTCATTTGGTAGTAATAGTTCAATCACTATTGTGCAGAACTTAGGGTCAACTGACAGGATGTTATAGGTGAGATGATGTTTGATAAAAATTGCGGTACCTCCTCCTCTTCCATTTTTTCGACAACTGTGAATTCCATTGTATCCACTGATATTGAAAAACTGGATTTCTGCATCATTCAACCAAGTTTCTCCAAATATCATGATGTCAACTTCGTCGTGTTGTTTAATGTATGTTTCGATGGTCATAAGTTTGTTACGGATGCTTCTCACGTTTGCGTAGAAAATTTTGAGCTCTTTATTGGTAATTGTCATATTTATTCGATGTTGTAATTTGTACTTCTAATTGCGAGATTTACTCTTTTTATATATTCAGGACATTGTTTGGAGTCAGCTCTGTGAGAAGCAGCATCACCTGTTATTTGTCTTTTAAGACAGTTGGAACACTTTTCGCAGGGTACTTGGCAATCTACGGTTGCATGCTTTCCTGCACATTTAACGCAAACACAATAAGTATTCGAACACTTCGATGTTTTGTGTCCATATTGTTGACATTTGTAGCATCTTGTGATGTTTTGGTCTTCTTTAACCCAATAGCTACCGAAGTCAATATTTATGAATTTATTCACGAGTCTTTTGTACATTGACCCATTTACCTCCATGAAAATGATCCACTTATCATACTTTAGTCGTTTCGAGTAAACTACTTGAAGCCGATCATTTTCATTTATACTATGATTGAGGTTTTTGATCTCATCCATCAGCTCTTCTGTTGTGTAAGACCGTTCTAAGCCTGTTATCATTAGCCTCGGAGCTCGATCTTTTGTAACATCGACGCTATATTCATTTCCTATTTGTTGTTTTAATTTTGACATTATTACGTCCGCATTATCATTTGTGCTGGGTTTGAGTAGTACACCTCCATTTTTGATCGGTTTCGTGATGTTAATAGGTATTTTTAGTGCTGCTGGTTTTATGATGTTTTTAACGGCTTTAAGTGTTTCCTCCGAAGGTTGTGCTTTCTTTGGCTTTATAACAACACCCTTGCTGCTTTCGGGTAGTTTCTTGGCCTTTTCCATATTCTTTTTGGTTGCTTCGGCATACGACGGGATTTTAGGAGCAATGGCACTAATGTTCGCCATTTTTTCCAGTTTTGCGCTGATTTCGCGTAATATGAGGTTATTTGCTTTTATGTCCGCTATAATTTTTTCATTTTTTGATTTCCCAAAACTCGTGTTACAAGCTCTGCAAAACCATTTGGCTTTCTCTCCTAATTTCAGGAAGTGATCAAAATCTTCCTCGGTTAATTTCGCGCAGCTTAGGTGGTGCCACTTGTTGCAACCTCCCTCGCATATCATGCCAAGATCATTATCCTTCACTTTAACTTTGCATTTGGCACACTTTTTTTCCTCCATTTTATCAATTATAATAAATTTAACAAAGAAAAAATTCCGAATAAAAATTTAATAAATTTGAATTTAGTAATAAGAATTTCTAAAATGAAAAGCAAAAATCCCAGAAAACAATCAATCGTGAACTGATGTTCTATTGTGAATTATTGCTAATGTCATTCATTCATACACACAAAAGCACACTCCCAATCACACTCAAATCTATCACACAGATGTTTGTAAAGCATACACACACACACACACACACTGTATTGAGGATCCCGCTTTAAAACAACGAGAGATTTTTTAAAGAGATTTTACTTATCTTTTTGAAATCCCCGTTGAATTTATAAAGACTCGCTCTCTGAAGAGTTGTCTCACAAGTTTTTCAAGTCTTCAGCTTTAGCTGAGTTGATTATAACACTGAGATTACAGATTTTCCGCAGAGCAGATGACTTTGACGTCTACACTACTACACTGTTGTTGATTATTATTATTGTTTGAAATAATCACTTCAATAATTCTATAAATTACTCAATTCACTTACTTCAATTTCACTTTACCACCTCACTACTGCGAAACACGAGACAATATAAACATTTCACGCAATTTCAGACCGTTAGGTGAAATTTCTAGAAACATACATACATCCAGCAATCATACGTTTTTTGGATAAACTTTATATTGCTTTGGTATAAATTCTTATTTGCGATAAAACATGTCGGCATCGGCAAATTCTATGAGCTTAATATATTAAACAGATGATCGACTGGTATGGAATTTAGTAGTTGAAAGTTTAAAGTCAATAACATATTTTTATGGAAGTTTTATATAAATATTGTTTTAATTTTATTATAGTTTAGGATGATTTTTGTAACAATTACTTACAGTGTTTATACAAACAGAGGATATTGAATATTTTAATACGAATTTCGGTTAATTTTCATCAAAAAACTTATAAGCATGATTCATACATTGCTATTTATTGCGATTTATACTAAAAAATGTATGCACGAACTTTATAGTTTCAATTGTTATAAATAATACACCAGAATTTCTAACCGTGTAGTTGCTCAAAATCCTCAGACAAGAAACAATCAACAATAAAAAACTTGATTCCTACAGTTAATAGATTTTTTTTATTGAAGAAAGTAAAGAACGTTATAATTATGTTAAAATATTACTTCTCACAGCATGAGCTCATGAGCAACAGAACTGAAGTCATTCATATGTGCACATATGCACATTTGATTTCAGTTCTGGCTCATTTTCGCCATACGTAATTCATGTTCTGCGCGAATCATTGTGAACCACTCATCCTACATTATTTTAAAACTATCCAGGACGCCAATGTTTTTCTTCAAGGACTCCTTCCGCAATTCGTTCAACTCAACTTCCTTCTCTAGTATTTTTTTTAATTGGGCTGTGTTCTCGTTGCGTTTGTTGAAAACTCTCAACGAAGCCAATGCAGTACGGCTTCGGAGCATCTTGGGTGTGTGGTGAGACCAGTTCTTTTTTTGGGGAACGTTCTCTTTCTCCGAATGCTCCTTTTCAACTATTTCACAAGCTTCGTCGACATCAAGGAATTCGACAACATATTCTCTGTCGTCATCTGCATCTGATGGATCACCGTGAATGAATTTGGCTATTAGCTCCGACAGTTGATTTAACTCCTCATTTGGTGGACACCATTCTGAGTCCAATTGGCCACCGCCTGTCGTCATCCTTTTAATCCTCTCGGATGCAAATTTTTTGCGTAAACTGCCTTTTAAGTTCGTGTACTTGTCGCGAAGGGCCTTTACGTTTCTTGGTTCCTAGTTGAAGAGAAAGAAATCAGTCTCATGTACCGAAACATACTATGAAAAGAATGCATACCAAATTCACAGATGATGCGTTAAATTCTTTCGCGATTTCATCCCAAGCGGTCTTTTTTTCGTTAATTGTATGCCCATCTGACAGTTTATTTTCGATGGTACCCTTCCTCTTTAACAAACATTTTAATAGTAATTTCTCTTCGGCTTCCGAAAAATTGATTGAACAGACACGTTTTATATTTTTTTCTGCACTCATTTTTAATGGAAACACAATATTTTGTTATGATACTGTTTTGCCGGGCAAGAACGACAGATAGAAAACAATTGACTGTTATAGTATCTGTCTTGTTAAATTTGACTGGAAAGTAGTGGAAAGCAGCATTAACTGTAATGCAGCGGTTAACTGGAGCCAAAAAAAGTGAAGAAATCGAATTTTTAATGGAGCCAGTTAAGCGGGTAATAACTGACGAGTGAAGAAAACGGGCCTTAGTTTGAATCAATTAAAATTTTAGATTGTTGACATTATTTATAATTGAATCGCATGGTTAATTGGTTTTACATGTTCGAACAAGTGCGAATTTAATATGAATCAATTAGAAATTTAGTTTGTTGACTTTATTTATAATTGAGACGCATGGATAATTGATTTTGATGAAAGAAATGGTGAATTTTGTGGTGATGATGTCATCGTGGTTAGGGCGCTGTGAAGCCTGCGTAACTCGCGCAACACAGATAACACAATGCATTTTAAGTTGAACATCTGCATGTATGTACTGGGGGGTCGGGTTTTCCTTCGGCTTGGGTAGGTTCGTATTCCAGATGTTTTTCCACCGTGTTGCAAAGTTCCTCGAAACGTCTCTTGATGTCCTCCTAGGCCCCATAATTTATTTGGAATATTGGTGTTCGTTGGTCAGACGTGATCATATCAGATCCGGATTAGAAGGATTCCGGGTGTTTGGCAGGATCGCCATGTAATGAGTGAGGCAACACATTAGGAGGAGAAGAGAGAGAGTGAGTGTTATAGGAATGGGGGAGGCAAGTTTATGTTTATACAGCGAACAAGCCACGCTAATATTGTAGGCATTCACTGCCGAATTACTAACGCACCAAAGATGCGACTCACCATTTCTTGATCTTGAAGATCTGCAGTTGGCGACTGCAAAAACTGGAACTTTCTTGATAGGAAAAGAAGGCAATGCTGCCGATTTGTATTTCGTCAAGATAATGATAATCTATTTCAATATTTCTCTCTTTTTATACATTTTTAGTTATATACTTAAAACTATTACATATGGTCTTATATCTACAAATATTCTTTATGTAAACAGACCTCAGGGACCGAAATCTGTTTTGGCCTATAACAATTTAACCAATTTCACTTGTATCCTGAAACAAATGAAATTTAGTGACGAAACGAAAATAGACCTTTCTTTTACTTTATGACCTGACCACACACGAAAACGGACCTCGTTCCGTGTACACGTAATGTAAAACGGATGGGCATGCACCGCGGGGTATTATGAGATATTCTTTCCTATGCATGGTGACACACACGGGAAAGGATATCGGTGCGTATGCATGCCAAGTAAATGAATTGCGCGTGCTCCGCGGGAAATCTTGGCCGTCTCAAATTAAAAAAAAAACTAAAACATTTGTTTACTGTTTCGCCAACAGATTTGGGTCACGAGTCCAAAATTATTATTAAGTATGCAGAGCATACATACCCTACAGTATTGCTGCACGGAGAAAAATGAACATGTCATATTGAATGAAAAACTGCTTCAATCTGAGCATTTTAGCGTTCAAAAAGGCTCCAATGGCGAAAATGTTTGTTTTAACAACCATCGAATGTTCAAAATAAACGCGAGCGTTTTGAATGCAAAAATATTCATATTGAACTACCAAGTGTTCACTCTGATTATATTAAATGTTCAAATATGAACTTGATTTTCGTTCAAATTGAAAGCGTTAAATGGTCAGAGGGAACAAGTTGGGCATTTAGATCAAATTCGAAAAACGTTTAAAACGAAGGATACTGAAAGTTCGAATTCAAACGCAAATCCTGTCATTTTGAACGCAGTGTTCATTATTGACTATACAAAATGTTCAAATTGAGCATTTTAGAAACATTTGTAACGAACGAGTTTTGTATTCAATTTAAACGTTCACTGTTCAGCGATGAACGAATTCTAAATTTTTAGCTAAAAAGACTGCTAGTTGATTCTTTTTATCTAAATATAAATAAAACAATGATTTTCTATAAATGAATATTTATTTTATTGTATTGAGAAAGTGAAATTGCGCTTTTTTTTATACCAAAACATTAGTCCATTATATGTTTTGTTGTAATTTTTGATAATTGTGATAATATAATATTTAATTTAGACAAAATATTAAATCAAACATTCTGTAGATATCAAATATATGTATATGTCAGTGAAAATAAGAATTTTAATAGTTTTAGGATTTTAATTAAACTTTGCTTTGCACACAACTGGGACAAATTCAAGAAATAAACATTTCAATAATTTTTTTATTTTAATAAAAAGTTAAAACAAATTTAAACTTTATTTGGTTGATAATAAATACATGTACATATATGTCAGTGGCAGTTAATTTTTTTTTTATAAATTCAGAATTTGATTCAAACTTAAGGACAACTCGAGAATTTAAGTTGTTTCCGATATTAAATTAAATTCAATAAATACTCTTTTTTTCAATGAGTCTTTTCCTTCATTAACATTAAAATAAAAATATAAAGGACCTATATGGTTTTGTTTCTTAGAAAACATTTCCCATTGGATAAAGTATAAATGTGCATTGGATAACTGTCGAAAAACTCAATGTTGTGAATTTCATAAACATTTTTGTTGCTTCCCACTTCGTAGGACTGGTAATGTTTGTTAAACTTAATGATGTTTATTTCAGAGCATATAATAAAAATATTCTTAAAAGTATCAACAACCATATGGGATATTTTGTATAAATGTAACATGTTACGATTATTATTATTAGTAGATAAATACAAATTTTTCCGGTATTCTGTTCCACGATAAACAAGTTTTTCCAAAATCGAACTACACTCAATATGTAATGGAAATAATAGTATTGAATATGCTGAATATTCACGAACATTTGAAATTGGAATTGTATCGTGAACAATATCAATCGGAAAAGGTGAATTGTCTTTTACAAAGTGGGTAAACTGTAAGGAAGATTTGAGCGCCAACGAATATGCAATATTCCGCCTTGATGAGATAGTATGAGCGTATTTCTTTAAATTTTTATGTTTAGCTTCAAAGCGAAAGCACCATAAGAATTTTGGCGGACCACTCTTTCTAATCGTAGAAGGGTAATGCACCAAAAAATGGTGTTTCGGCTTAAGGGATCCATAAAGTTGAATATAAAGTTGGTGGTGTTTTTTTATCATTTTTTCTAATAAATTAATGTCATTCAAGGTGAAAGTACTTTTTAAAACGAGATCAACAATTTCTATTAAAATGCATATTAGTTTCCAGTGTTTATTATTAGATGGGATTAAGTCCCCTATGATAAGCGGCAAAAAATGAACGAAGCTCCACATTTCGCGAGCTGACATTTTTAAATTATTAGATTTTAATCGACTTAATTGAATAGTAGGAGATAAATTTTTTTCTTCTGTGATACCATAATCAAACATTCCTTTTCTGTAATTTAGGGTCTCTAAAGTAAAAATTTTACTGTCTATAAGACTTAATAGAACCTGACATAGATCGTAATTACATACACCTTCGAAAAGGTCATGCATGATGTCAACCGAGAAATTTTCAGTAACGTGGAAAGAAGGTATATTATTAAAGAGACTCATTTCTTTGATTCCTGTTAATTTGTAATCATCTTTTTCCAAATCACTGTTATATGAATTTATATTTCTGATAGAAGAAGAATATTCAAGGCAATCTTTCCGAAGATCATCTTTGGTCCTCTCACAAATACGACAATATCTGAGCATGTTGAAGGATTTCCCGAACCCCAATAATTGTTTAATTCCTAAATTGTCGCCTAAAACTAGTCCTAGCGTAAAATACAGTTTATACTTTTTATCTTCTACTGTAACCTCTAACCCATTACTTTCCAGCGATTTTATCTGCTCAATAAGATAATAATATGATGAGCTATTCCCAAACTCAAAGATAAAACTGCTCTTTATAAACCCAGCAACAAATATATAATCAAGGCTTGAGAGAAGATGAGTCGGTAATACTGGAAAGCTATAGTAGATGGCGCAAACATTGTCTTGAGACGAATGGGAGCCGAGAGGATTATTTACCTCGAAGTCATCAGTATACAAAAAGAATGGAATTATAATTTTATCCTCTCCTATTATATCTTTTTTGTTTTTGAATAAATCCCCATTAATAAAATTGTTAATATTATTGCCTGTTGGTAAATTTTCAATATTTTTTAATGTAGTTTCAAGAACCCCAGGAAGTTCGAAGAACTTTTTTATTTGGAAATCGAGTGATAAGAAATATCCTTTTGAGGAGACTTCATCCAATGTGGATTTTCCGTTTCGCGTTGTTTCGTGAATTTCATTATTTATAGTGTGGCATATGGGATAGCTAAATAAACCCCTTTTCGACATAAATTGCAAGTATAGATATTCAGACTTTATATCTTTAAACGGATTCAAACAAGCTTCAACAATATCAGTTGAATTAGCGTTTAACTTTAAAATATTACAGCTTATCAAGGAATCTACAATGGATTTAGTAATGACTGACACATTATTTTGAATTGTGATAACATCTTTTCTACTTATATTTGATTTGGAGTAGAGATCGGACGAAAAATTCACTATAGTACTATTTATTTTTTTTAAAGCCTCCTCTTTCTTTTGTACAGTGTTCAAATTTTCATTCTCGTTAATTTCCAATTCATACTTTATAGCCAAATTATTTGTTGGTGGAATCTCAGGTTGGTTTAATAATAATCTACAATCAGGAATATCAGTTCTATTCTTTGGAACAGAATTAGTGTCAATATTTTTGTGTGTCATCATCAAATGCTTCTTGAATGCCTTTCGACTACTAAAAGATTGGTAACATTTATGTTGACCACATTTGTAGGTACTAAAGCAAGGAATCTTGTGGTCACTTTTAAGGTGATTTATTAAATCTATCACCGAATTAAAAATATTCTGACATATAGAGCAGGTATACATTTTCAAGATCTATTTTATAGCCTAAGATCGCATTTCAAATTCTTGCATCTATCTGCTTTTTTTTTATGAGAGATATCCTTAATGTAGTGGGATCTTGTCCAATTAGTAGTCTATAGAAGATATCAGAGATCGTGTTTTTCACTTCGTTAAATTTTTCAAATAAGAAATTAACCCGGAAACCCGTGGAAAAGGTTTTTCATTTGAACATGTAAAGTCAAAGAAATATCTTTGAATGAATATCCATGCTCCACTGCAAAATTCAGGATACTCTAAATTAAATACATGGAAGGTCTTAAAGCATGTATCCAGCGAAGATAAGAATGATGAACACTTAAATTTAAATGTATCCACGCAAACGTAAAATTCTTCTAAAGATTTAAGATTTTTGCCTACAACAACAATGAAGGGCTGTAATGTAATTTTGTTTTTGTAAAACCTGTCCTTAACGTCTTCCAAACACGGTTGAAATAAATTAATGCTGTCAATTCGAATAATGAGCGATTCCCTTGCATCTTTTATTGTAATCTTTTTCCTTTTACTTGGGCCTCCTCTGTCGTTATCGTTTGTTGCTGTTGTAGGCAAGATGACCGAATTCAGTAACTGAATAATGATACAATCTCGCGAATCTGAAAAAAAAACATACACACACATTTATATGAATATAAAGTTGGATAAAGTGCTGTAGGATAAATAATTATGCATCAGTGAAAATTTGAGAATTAGCTCTGATTTATCCTTTGCACTGATCGCATTTCTTTATGTACAAGGTGAACCCTTCATGATGGATAAATAGTACTGTTCATTTGTTACGTTTGAGGAAAATAGATCGCATGACGCAAATGAACAGTACTATCGACTCTTAAAATATTTCCCATCATAAATGGCTCACCCTGTTTATTAAGTAATACGATAAGTGCAATGGGTAAATCAGAGTAATAAGTAATAATCTTTAACCATTACAGAGTTATAGCATTTTTCATAAATCGTTTAAAAAAAAACTGGCGAGCAAAATCAAAATTTTCCACTCCCACAAATATTTAATCCGAGAATTGATCTCACTTCCTGAAATTACATAAAATTTCATATCAATCGGCTTTTCCTGGGTTACAGAAATTACCGCTAATTCAAAGATATAACAGTTCAAACTTTGAATCAACTTCAAAATCGCTACCTTGAACTAACAAATTTGCCTTATGGTGTTATCTTCTGAATGGCATATAAAGATCAATTTGTTAACTTGCCAGATTTTTTAGTTGAAGATACCGTTAAGAAATTATCAATCAAAAAATAGATTTTAAAATCTCTTCAAATTTGGAACAGTTGTATCTTTGAATTTGAAGGGAAAGGCAAATTTCGATTTTGCTCACCAAATCAATTTTTTTCTTTAAAATACCATCACACTGTCACGGCTAAAGAAAGAGGGTTCAGTTACAATCAATGAAATATTTTAAATATTACAATTATTTTTAATGCATATCTTCATTAAAAGTGATTGTGACATTTGAAATTTAAAACGCACTGGAAAATTTCACAAACCTTCAGAAATATCGTCATTTATTTGTGACAGTAGTTCCAGTGACTGCTTGTCTTTGACTGTCTCCTTAAAATATTTAATTATTTGGACGGCGAAAAGGCTCCAATTTTCGAAAATTTTCTCAGCCTTTCCAGGGTAAAGGCATTCAAAATCTAGTGAAATCTGAAAATACAAGTATTACATTTGATTTAGATGTTGTAAATTCTGTTGTTGTTGTAATTCTTACAAGTTTGGGTCCAATACTGCCATTTTTGTATAAGGGCCACTCCGTTATGAGACTCTCCAGTGATGTGCTTGGCTTGCGAATTTCAATTTGACGCAAGGCAAATGTTTGCTTCCATTTATGGAGCACATCCTCCAAAGGGGAGTTGTTGTATTTCAACCATGCCCGAATTGTTTTGCCCAACGTATCATCAACTTCGGGAAGGTTTTCAAAAGTGGACAGGCTTGAAGTTGATGTTGAAGGCTGGGAAATAGTTTTTCGCTTCAAACGGTTTCTGCTATTAAAATAGCGGTCATGGAGTTTGCCGGTAGGATGACTGTTGCTTATTGAACGTGGTGTATAATATGTTTTCTGAAAATGAAAAAATTTAAGCATAACGCAATCTATTGTGATTTCGTTGCATTTACCGAATTTTCACAAGAAAATGTTTGTGCTATTTTCTCGCTTAATTTTTTTAAGTCGTCGGTTGAAAGCCTTTCTTTTTTTGCGGTCAGTGAGTCGATTAAACAATTCGCCAAAATTTGCTGATGCAGCGGTTTTAAATTTTTATTTTCATCATAGTATTGGAGGACTGATTTCCCTCTTACTGTTTCCTCCAGGATCGCTCTAATGTCTACCTATATGAGCAAGCATTTTTCATTAGATATGTATATCTCAAATGAAAGATAATTAAAAACGTAACAAAGTTAATAGGCTAATAAACGAGTGTTTCTAGGCGGAATGCTTCTTCAGATACATCAGATCTGTGAATACGCATTCCGTTTAAACAAAAAAATTAAGCATTCTGTCTTAAAAATAACATCAACAATATTTTTTACTATTTAATTTAGGACTTTGTTTTACCTCTGTAGTGTCCAAATTCCCCGTAGAAGTGATGGTAGAATTTCCGGATGACGGAGTTGCTGGTAATTTATTTACCCAATTTATAACATCGGAACATATAGATTTTGTGTCATCATTCTGAAAATTCTGAAAATAAGGCTGATGACATTCTCTGAATTCTACAACCTTTAAAGATATTGTACTCACAGTTACACCAAATTCTTGATTATGCCAGTGCCTCCACTTAGCCTGAAATTTGGCTTTGGTACCGATTAATCGGAATCCGGGAAATATTTCGGCAATATGGCTTTCGGTGATATATTGAAGCTCTTCTATCCCAACGCCGGCATCTGTATATATGTTCAGGTCAAATGGACTATTTATTTTTTATTCGAGATAAATCTAGCCTAGTCAATAAGTTCTCTTAAAAAAACTGACTTCACTACTTTGTTTGAGCAAGTTACTACAAAAACATTAAAAATTCTTAACCCTCGGGTCTGCGCGAAGGGGGTGGAGGGCATCTCCGACCATATAAACTATATACATATACAGGGTTACTGGTAACTCGACGTATTCCTTGCAAGGCATTATAATAGAGTCAAAATGCAACAAAATAAAGCCACAAATGTTCTACCGATTTTCAGTGGTTACTGAGATATTTGAATTTTTATGTTTTTAAAAAAGAAACACGGATTTAGTCATTTAAAATAAGAATTAAAAAAAACTACTTAGTAACTGGGTCAAAACTTATTTTTTTCTCTTAGCCAACATTGTGGCAGATACTTACCAATCATTCAAAATTTCAAAAATTATTCACATCTCGAAATTTTTAATTTAAAATACTTAAAAAAAAATTTACAATTTTTTTTTACTTATTTTTAAATGTAGTATTATTAAAAAAAATTAAATGACACAAAGTGTACAAACCATTACAAAAACATGTCCGTCTTGTCAGCTTTCCAAAAAGATCCTTCAAATAATTGAAGGAACTTGCATTAACTTTAACGGGGAACCATAATTCGATTTTTAGGTTTTTAAAAAAGAACACGGATTTAACCATTTAAAATAAGAATTAAAAAAAAAATACTTAGTTAATGGGTTGAAATCTATTTT
Organism: Chloromyia formosa; assembly: GCA_964017055.1. NCBI lineage: Eukaryota > Metazoa > Arthropoda > Insecta > Diptera > Stratiomyidae > Chloromyia > Chloromyia formosa. Next base: position 82,823,241 of record OZ024816.1, on the reverse strand, counting down.
CTTCTCATAGCCAACACTATGCAAAAAAATTCTCAATCATTAAAAATTTCAAAAATACTTCATCTCTCGAAATCTTAAAAAAAAATATTTGTTTGACTTGATTTAAAATGAATTATTACTCAAAAAAATTATATGGCTCAAAGCGTACAAACCATTAGGAAAACATGCCCATCTTGTCAGCTTTCCAAAAAGGTATAAATGTCAACTCAAACCCTTCAAATAATTGAAGGAAAGCCATTAATCGATTTGAGAAAAATAAAATAATTGCATAAATTCATACAAATTTCGAACATAAAGTTTCTTCTTTTCATTCAGCGTATTGAACCTTTTTATTGCCTAACTGTATAATTTAAAGGAGTAATCATGAAGTAATTCACAAGAGTGCTTAAAGGGATGTAACGCAAAGTCATAAAATAATTCGCATTGGATGAAATATTTCAGGTAAGGGTGATCTAATGAATGGAAAATATGTAGGTAGTTAAAATAATTCTAATAAAAACTGATGCAATGTATGAAAAGAAGAAACTTTATGTTCGAAATTTGTATGAATTTATCCAATTGTTTTATTTTTCTCAAATCGATTAATGGCTTTCCTTCAATTATTTGAAGGGTTTGAATTGACATTTATACCTTTTTGGAAAGCTGACAAGATGGGCATATTTTCCTAATGGTTTGTACGCTTTGTGCCATATAATTTTTTTTAGTAATAATTCATTTTAAATCAAGCCAAACAAATATTTTTTTTTTAAGATTTTTAATTAAAACTTTCGAGAGATGAAGTATTTTTGAAATTTTTAATGATTGAGAAATTTTTTGCATAGTGTTGGCTATGAGAAGAAAATAGATTTCAACCCATTAACTAAGTATTTTTTTTTAAATTCTTATTTTAAATGGCTAAGTCCGTTTTTTTTTTAAAACCTAAAAATCGAATAATGGTTCCCCGTTAAAGTTAATGCAAGTTCCTTCAATTATTTGAAGGATTTCTATTGATATTTATACCTTTTTGGAAAGCTGACAAGACGGACATGTTTTTGTAATGGTTTGTACACTTTGTGTCATATAATTTTTTTGAGTAATACTACATTTAAAAATAAGTAAAAAAAAATTGTAAATTTTTTTTTTAAGTATTTTAAATTAAAAATTTCGAGATGTGAATAATTTTTGAATGATTGGGAAGTATCTGCCACAATGTTGGCTAAGAGAAGAAAAAAAGTTTTGACCCAGTTACTAAGTAGTGTTTTTTAATTCTTATTTTAAATGACTACATCCGTGTTTCTTTTTTAAAAACCTAAAAATTTAAATATCTCAGTAACCACTGAAAATCGGCAGAACATTTGTGACTTTATTTTGTTGCATTTTGACTCTATTATAACGCCTTGCAAGGAATACGTCGAGTTACCAGTAACCCTGTATTCTTGGTCAGTATGATGAGACGAGTCGATTAAGCTTTGTCCGTCTGTCTGTCTGTCCGTCTGTCTGTCTGTCCGTCCGTCTGTCTGTCTGTTTCTATGCAAAGTAGTCCCTCAGTTTTAAAGCTATCAGGCTGAAATTTTGTACAAAGCCTTCTTTTTATTGCACGCTGTATACGTGTCGGAACCAACGGAATCGGACCACTACGTCATATAGCTGCCATAGGAACGACTGGTCCAAAAATTTGTCTTTGTGAGAAAAACTTTTTTATTTCTTAAAGTATCATTCTCAGATTTTACACTAGATAAGAATTTTACCTTACCTTTAAGTTGAGTAAAAACACACTCTAAATCCCACGATTTTAATAGGTTGAACAATTGCTTATCACTCTCGGTAATCACAAAATTTTCTAACAACACAATTTCAATATTACTATCGGACATTGTTACAAGAAATTAATTTTTTATATCAATCTATCAATCAAATGAAACGTATAAACACTAGTCGACTGCGTTGACTTTTATGTTGAAAGTAAAATGCGAAATTAATTTGTCGCGGCGCGCACAAAAATCGATGTCCGAACTATCAAACTATATAACGGAAATGAAATGAAACGCATAAACATATAAACACTAGTCGACTGCGTTGACTTTTATGTTGAACGTAAAATGCGTTCAAAATGAAAAAGGAATGCGTTTGTTTCTTAAGCTAAAGGCAATTTCAACAGGGTCCATATTCGTTTTGAACGCGTTTTCCGTTCGTTTTGAATGCATGTCTATTCATTTGCCAACAAAAGAAAATATATGTGATGAAATGATTATTTTACTAATCAGAATGAACGCAAAAGCGTTCACTATGAATAACACCGCGTTTAAATGAAATCTGTTGGTTCGAACGAAATATTTGAATGCGTGAATATTCACACATTTTTTAAAATTCGTTTGTATTAACTGATATTTCGTTCAATTTAAACAAAATGATATTGAATTGAAAGATTTCAAACGAATGCGAACTTCAAACGCAGCGCACGTTTGAAATGAAAATGAATTTTTCTTTCCGTGTACCAGTAGTATCGTCAGTTAGGCTAGTCGTGAGAAAATTTCTTAATTTTGCTGTACCTAGTTTAAATCTTGTCTTTAATTCTAAAGTTTTGCAATCCTCTAATAATTTCAATTGCTTATTGAATTCTACTTCTATTTCCTGCAAGCGATCTAATTTTGTTCTGACAGTTTCTAGCTTATAATGTCGGTTTGATCTTTTCTTTCTATTTGCCAACCGTTGTTCTACCTCATCTATTAAACCTCTTATGGTTTCCATAAATTTTCTTAAATACTTGAATAAAAACAAAAGATAAAAAATAAATTTATTAATCTAATACAACGATATGTAGATAGTACAAAGATACAAAAATTGGTAGATGATCTCGACTCGCGAACTTGAATAAGAGTGTCTGTTGATGGCATGGCTGCTTCCTTGTCACCTCGGTCTGCAACGTGATCGTTTGGAAAAAGTGCTGATACTTCAGGTGCAACTACTGTCTGGTCACCCGGTGCAATGTTCCACGGAATTGATGTCTTTCGCACGTCTGGAGGTCGATGGACTCAGGTGTCATAAAGATGAAATGTTGCAATTACAGATATTGGGTCGCTCGTGTTAACTATGAAATATTGCAATTATGGATATTGGGTCGCTCGTGTTAACTTATATATTATTATTATTTTTACGATCATTTAAAACTTTTTTTTATACAGTAATATTCCTTGAAATCTGCCTTCGCATATATTTTTTGTTATTACGAGTAGTATCATATATGTACATACATTCCAACAATAATAATTATAAAGATAAAGATTATTGATGTTACTCCGGCTTGGCTGTACTGCTCGAACACTGTTTGCTCGGTCTGGCTGCTGCAGTTTCCCATAGTTATTGTTTTTTTTTGAATAGCTCGTTCTTGTATTCTCCTTTAGCTGCTCCTATTAATCGGTATAACTCTCCTCTTAGCCTTCGTAGTTGCACTTTCTTGCCGCCTCTGGATTTTACTTTGGTCTTCTGTACCCGTGACGTTGGTTTTGGCTGGTTCCTACGTCTGTATTCCTCCAAACTTAAAGGAACGGGGCCTGCTGCTGGATCCTCACAAACAGTTTCCCAAAGTTTGGGTTTTCGGTACTTCTTTGTGGTAACTTCCGGATTTCGAGTCGAAAAAACCTCTTCCGGGTCGTATTCTTGTGGTGACGTTTTAATGATTGGTCCTGGTTGATATTTCGGGGTGTTGGGGCTCCTTGTTGTTGTCTCTGCTCCGGGTTTATATAGCTCCCAAAGTCCCTCGAATCTATACATCTTCTAGATTCTGTGGGTGGCAGGATCGCCATGTGATGTTATATCGTTACTGTCCATTATCTATAACAAAGTCTTTGCCTTTCCTTTCGCAAATCTGCAAAAGTATTTTATGCTGGCACACGAAATGCCGATCTTGATTTCCAATGAAAGACTAGTACAGTACAGACTAGTACATAAGTGGACCTTCCCAGGTTTCACTACCAAAGTTACTGGCGACGACCAGGCGCTCTGAGACTCCTCTATAACGCCAAGAGCCAGCATGCGGTCAATCTCGCTGTAAAGCTGTTTCTCCACAGCGGGAGAAACAGCAAAGTGCCGTTGTTTGATGGGCTTATTTTCACCCACGTCAATAACGTGCTTGATTAAATCCGTGTGTCCCAAACCCTCCACCGCAAACGAGGGGAACATTGCAATCGCCGCATTAAGTTTGTTCTGCTGGGCTGCAGTCAAGGTATGTCGGTTGTCGTTATTATGACATGAGGTATCAGCCGGAAACTCTGATCGCAAAGAAGACACGAATAAGTCAGAGGCCAAATCGAAGAGCCGAACAAAATCCACTCCTAATTATAGCTGTTGTGACAAGGAAGGAATGATTAAAAACGTCATCGTCTGTGTCCTACCCTTAAAAGTAATATCTGCGGCAAATCTTCCGATAGCGGAATGCGCAGTCCCGTCAGCAGTGTTGACATTGACTTTAAACCGTTCCCAACTAAATTTATTTTCTTTGACGGACTTTTTTTTGCAAAATCGGAAGCTAAGCAGCTAATAGTGGCATCTGTGTCGATAAGCCCCGAAACTTGTTCCCCCAACGACGAAACTTCCGCATAAGGGCGTACATCTGTTAGTTGGGAGCTAGAACAGAAGGCTGAACAATAAAATCGGCGGGCTTCTTTAATCCGTTTCCAAAAAGCTCGCCAACGCAAAGTCGAACGCTTAGAATGACGCAACGGAATCTCTTCCGCTTTAAAAATTCCGTCGCGCGCGGCTTGGTATTCCTGCCAACGCACGTGCCAAGGCTGTAGTGACTCCGGGTCTTGTTTTTCTCCTTAAATGTAGAAGACGGATTCATAGATACTGTCAGAGTTGCGGTAGAATCCCGAGACAAACCGAGACGTCTTGACAAGTGTGTCTGGTATGGTTACCGAAGCAGGTGTTATTGAGGAGTCACCTCCTTCGTATTCGATGGTGGAATCGAGGGTCGGTTCATCCCGCTTTTTGGAGACTTGCGACAATTCGTACAATTTGGCTAATATGTTTCGGGAGCTCCACAGCCAAAGCAAAATATCGTCCGAGGAGCAAAACACTCATCAAAACGGTGTCCCTCTTTGCGACAATTCCAGCAAACCACTTTGTCACCGATAGCGGAGACAAACTCAGGACCAGAATCATCAACTGGGACAGCAGGGTCGGTCATAATCATCTCGGAGATATTCCTCCTTGATGGAATCATCCGATCTGATGGAAGGGTAGACGTAATTTCCTCCTGTAATTTTCTCACCGAATAAATAGGAACGTTCAGTAGATGGCAACGGAGTCCCATTTTGACATTTCTGCGCAAGATTTCTATTAGCTCCCACTCTGATATCGGTAAAGCAAGACGATCAGCCAGTTCCATGATATTCTCATAGAACGCTTCGAAAGACTCGGAAGGGCCCTGTTTCTTGTTACGAATCAGTTGCATTAAGTCGTAATCAGACAGTCTTTCTTGGAACTTTTCCTTAGAGCTTCACAGAACTGATCCCAATCGAATCTGACGATGGCTCTATGGAATCTCCAGAACCAATTGGCCGCCTTGCCGACCAACAGCAGGTGCAAATAACTGGTTACCAGATGGAGCTGTCCATTTAAGGTGTGATTGGCTAGAGTGCGAACCTGAAAGAGGAATTTTTCCACTGACAGGTGTGGATTTTCTCCGCTAAAGTGCAGATTCCAGCCGCTAATAATTCGACCTACTTTTTCGGGAGGGAATCCGGTAACAGGCGTAAAGACCGAGTTTTGGTAATGCGCTTCCGATGAGAAAGGATGACTACTACTAGAGGGATCGGCTCTCCGAGACGCCAAAGAAGAGTCGTGAGAAATATTAGCCGCAGGCGCATTCTTTACCATCGATACGTAACGTACATCAGGAGCACCTGAACGAGGAGCGTTTAAACTAGCGTGCAACGACCGTTGTGCTAACTGAGCAACCCCTCGACGTACATCATGATAAGCATTCGCATCTCTGTCCATTAGGTGATATGCAAGGTAATGCATTCCTGGATGGGATTTTAAATATAACCGTCAGCCGAACTGACGTCACCAGGCGAAGACGGTGGCACCTGCTGGCGGGCTGCTCAGTTCAGGGAGATGGCGGGTCGGGGTAAGTCCTCTGCATTACCATTAATAATTTATCAGGTGCCGAAAAAAAAGAAGCCCAGGGGAGCGAAGTATGGATGTCGTGCTCGACGGGGAGATTTTAAGAATAAAAACCAAATTACAATAGAATTTGTTTAATTGGTCTTATTTTTTGTTCGTAACTTACCGACTATCAATTACAGAGTACTGCTTATTCTAAATTTACTTACCGCGTTACCTTGCTCGCAGCCCGCTTGCGACACCACACAGTCGCGTCATCAGCTATTTTGCTGATGCCTAGACAGCAATAATTCCATTGATGACCATTAATATTTTAATTAATCGAATTCATCAATGGATAGGTGAATGCACGCAAGCCAGCTGCGTGCATGGCAACGGAAGTGTACGATCAGGTGCATACGACGCATATTGTACACAACAATCTGCCCCCTTGCAACAAGTGATTTGAACGGAAAATAGCAAATCACTTATACTCGAGATGGCGCAACGGTTAGCATGTTCGCCTTCAACGCACTGGGCCCCGGTTCGATTCCGGGGATTTACGTGTCGGACTATGAGCCCACTCAGCTGTTAAATGAGTACCCATTATGGGGTAAATAACTCGGTTGAGCGTGTTGCTGATCACATACCTCTGCACAAAAAACCGTCACGATCTAGAAAATGAGATAACGCTAACTCATCTCGAGGCCGTGGTTCAAATTGGACTGTTGCGCCAGTTATTTATTTATTTTACTTATACTCGAGAAAGGTAATGTTGTGAAATGTGAGTCGTTTGCACTTTACATTTGTTATGCAATAATTTATAAATTTTTATCAATGAATAAGAAAAGATATCAGTTTACACTGGTGTGTGCTATGGATATACATAGTTACACGGCAATTTTGTTTGAGCGACGTATGGCTTATCGATAGTAACAAATGAATTAAGGTAAATTATGTAATAGAAAGTGTGCAGTTGAATTTAAGCTCTTGCTTTTTTTTGTAAGTTGTTGTTGAGAAGTATATATTGCCATTGAATCTAGCGTTAGAAAAATTGATGTTGAACATTATGTACTTATGTATCTATTTTTGATTATAATATTTCGCAGTTACATTAGTTCTAAGAATAGGGCTTATCAATACAGAGATTCCTAATATGATTTAAACATTTGTATTCTTAAATTTAAAACATTATTCTAACTAATTGTTTCACATCAATACATATTTTACTTTAGTTTAGAATAGATGGTTTTATATGAATAGTAACAATTCCTGTTTGCGTTTCTCATATTATATTAGTGAACCTAACATCACATAGATCGCGTTCCGGGGTCTTTTTTGTAACTTTTTCTAACGGGATGGATATTTCATCGAGTTCCTCGAGTTGGTTGCGCCGTTTTGGGTTGGACTTTTCCGGATGTAAAGAGATTTGGACTTGAGAATTGTTATTTTTTTGTGTACACGTTTTACGGATCTTATTAACAATAATTATAAGAATAGCAATTATTGTTAATGTAAGTGCCAGAGTACCTATTGACAGAGACGCTATTGGTAAGAATTTTGAATTCAACATGCTCATTTGCTTTTTTTCAGAGTCGACTTTTTTATAGAGTTCCTGTAGTGACATTGCATCTGATCGGATCATTTCGTTTGTGTTTTCTCCTTTAAGTAGAACCATTTTTTTCTGGTGGGAATCATTATTGTTTGTAGCAATTGTGGAATCAATATTTAAACTGGGAACCGTTAAATTTGGCATGAAAAGGGTCATGGTTTTGTTTTCTTCAGTTTCAAATAGGATGATTTGTTCAAGAATTTGGATAGAACACCGTTCTTTTAGAGACAGTATTCCATTTCCTAGCAAGGTGTCAGTTAATAGCTTTTCCCTACATGAGAAGTGAATTGGGATTTGTGTAGTGAAGGAGAAGAGCCATGAGTTCCTCTTTGCCATTTTAAGTAGAATATTTTTTGGTTTTTGTAGAACCAGCCACTCGCAAGGGTCGCTTTCGTTAAGAGGGTTCGCAATGTAATTTAGTGGACATATGCCGCCTACATTGCCTTTATAAATTGGGCCTGGGATCAAGCCGACAAACACATTCTCGTGGATTTCTTTTGTTATTTTACTAAATTCTGAAAATTCGCTAGCATCTAGTATCGCATATTCTTGTCTCTCCTTGTGAATAGCTACATGTGAATTTTTAATGTTCAAAATTAAGGTGTGATTTGTTGCAGTTTTAACTGGGAGTAGATGTATTTGCTGAATTTCGAAAGGGGGGGTATCCAGAATAGGGAAAGTAATTCGAATGACCATTATTCCATTCAATGTATGTGTTTTTATTGTTTGGACTTGGCTGATTAAGTTTATGTCGACGGGAGTGAGATGAGCACTCTTATAAATTTCGACCAGTTTTGAAGGCGGAAAGAAAAATGGATGTAATTGGTTATTTTTCAAACTTAGGAGTACTTCAATAATGAGCTGTTGGCGGGACTGTATTTCTAAGATCTGCAAAGTTAAAGTTCCTAGAACCTGTAAAATTTGCAGTAAGTTATTTTCACTTTCTACACCCGTTATTAAATTATTAATCGCTTTTAATGTTTCCTTCTGATTTTTTTCGACAATTGCAATCGGCTTTTGCAAGTGTTCTATCGAGGACTTTACTACTGAAATCTGTTGTTTTTGTAAATCTAATAGCTTAATGTTGTTTGATTCTAATGTATCTAATCTATTTACTATAAATAGTTTGTTCGTTATCGCTGTCCATTGTTCCGAAAAGGGAATGCAATGCGTTACCGACTCCATCGAACAGCGATCTTTTTTGTCTAGGTTTACTTAATAAGTCTGATAATATATTTACCCTAGCATATATGGTTTGTATTAGGCCATGAATGATTGGTTTTTGTGTAATACATGGCAAGGTTGTATTAAATTTTGAGCATAATAAACGCAGGTTATGCTCTGTCTGCTCTATCATATAGGTGTGACGGTCGACCTCCCGAATATCGAATTGTGTAAAAATGTTCCACGTGTTGTGGTAGAAGTGAATCTTTCCTATAGTCTCGAACAAGATACTTTTATCGGTTAGCTGGATTTTCTCGTAGGTAGATGTGTATGCGGGGTAGGGCATCGCAAGGATTGCAAAGATGGTTAAGAAGGCGTTTATCATGATTTCCTGAAAAAGATAAATAAAACAGCTTGTGGTAGTTATTCGTGGTAGGGTTTCAGCCGATTATTATGGACTGTTACGTTTTTTCTGTTCTTTTTAATGGTAGTATTCTCGTTGTTTGGAACCGCTACTACCGTGTATGGACCTGTCCACAGATTTGAAAGCTTATGCTCTTTTGCATTGTTTTTGAGGAGGACCCTATCGTTAGGGGCAAAGTGAATTAGCCTCACTTTTCGGTCGTAGTACTCTTTTGATTTGAGCTTGCTACATATTAAATTTTCGCGTGCCACTTTGTGAAGGTGCTGAAGCTTATACCGCAATATCTTGCAATAGTTTTCATGATCATATATGGGCTCCGGATCCCTTTTCAAATTAGTGGGAATGCTGGCACAAAAACCAAATAGACAATCCATTGGTGTCAATTTGGTGCCCTCATGCGTACTTGTGTTAGCAACAAATGCGGCGGTCCGCAAAAATTGGTCCCAAGTCTCAGGGTTATCTTCAGTTACAGTTCGTAAGTAATCACCTAATGGATGATGTGATCGCTCCAACGAACCGTTTGTTTGAGGGTGATATGCTGTTGTATTTAGCTTTTTAATCCTTAGTAATTTACAGGTGCTGCGAAATACTTCACTCATAAAATTACTGCCCTGGTCAGTGAGAACTTTTTTGGGTATCCCGTATCTAGCAATAATTTGTTCGAAAAATGTTCTGGCCACGAGCTCTGCGTCTACCCCAGGCAAAGCATACCAGTCGACATATTTGGTCAGATCATCCTGAAAAGTGAGAATGTAATTGTTCCCAGAATGTGTCGTTTTCAGGGGTCCCACTATATCTAAGTAAATCTTTTCAAATGGTCTCCTAGAAGTGTCTGTTATTTTTAGTGGCATTCGAAATTCTCTGCTTGATTTACTTTTTTGGCATTTTGGACATTTTTTTATATAAGATTTTATATCTTTTAACATGCCCTTCCACGTATATTTTTTACGTATCCTTTTATACGTTTTAATTACGCCTTGGTGACCTCCAAACGGAGAATCGTGATAATCACGCAAAATAACTTGCCTCTCCTCCGGTTTTGTTAGTATCTCCGGGTTATTTGGAAACTCTTCACCAGCTCCACTTTCAGTATCTTCACCACTAGTATCGGATTCAATGGGTTGTATTCCGGGTATTTCATTTTCCACGTTATTCGTAGCCTGAGCCCGTGTTAATACTAGGCATTTTGATTCAGGGGAATTTTCGTTACCAATGGTATGTGAGACTTCTGGAATGGTATTAAGAGAAGTACCGGCTTCTTCAAGTTCAGGTACCATACGACTTAACGCATCTGCATTTGTATTAAACTTTCCGGGCTTGTACTCTATCATGAAGTCGAATTCAGATAGTTTTAATTGAAACCTCAGCAGTCGTGAACCTGGATCTTTTGATTTAAAGATGCCTTTTAAGGGCTGATGGTCGGTATAAACAACGAATTTCCGTCCCAAAAGATAGTTGCGGAAATTGCGAACAGCCCACACAATGGCAAGAAGTTCCTTTTCAGTAGTGGAGTAATTCCTTTCCGCTTTATTTAGTAAACGACTAGCATATGCAATTGGATTATCCTTTCCGGGGTCTCCCTGGGAAAGAACAGCGCCTAATGCTTCGCCGCTAGCATCTGTGGTGAGAATGAAAGGCTTTCTGAAATCGGGATATATCAGAATTGGTGGTGAAATTAGAGCTTCCTTAATTCGTTGGAAAGCTTCGCCACACTTGTTCGACCAAAAGAACTTATTTCCTTTGCGCAAAAGGTTTATTATGGGTTTGACAATTTTGGCAAACTCCGGAATGAATTTACGATAATAATTAGCTAAACCTAGAAATGATTGTACTTGTCTGATTGTTTTTGGTACGGGATAATTTTGTACACAAGACATTTTTGTATCATCAGGTAGAACACCTTCACTTGTGCATTTATGACCAAGATAAATAACTTCTCTTCGCAGAAATTGACATTTACATGGCTGTAATTTTAAATTATTTGCGCGAAGTCTTTCTAGTACTTGCTCTAGTTTGTTGTTATGGTCTTCTAAATTTCTACCATGGACAACTATGTCGTCTAGGTATACGAAGCATTCTATACCTTGTAGACCTGTAAGTACATAGTTCATTAGCCGTTGAAATGTTGCCGGGGCTCCTTTAAGTCCGAATGGCATTCGTTTAAACTCATAATGTCCATGAGCAGTACTAAATGCCGTTTTCGGTGTATCCTTAGGATCAATCAAAACCTGATGATACCCACTGGCTAGATCAATTGTTGTAAAGTACCTTGAATTCCCAAGTTGGTCTAGAATATCCTCTATACGCGGCAGGGGAAAGGCATCGCCGATGGTTTTGTCATTCAGTTTGCGAAAATCGATGACCACCCGCCAGCGCTTCTCGCCATCTGGCCCCGATTTTTTCGGAACGACGAGCAACGGGGAATTCCACGGACTTTTACTTGGCGCTATTATATCATCCTTTAACATTTCTGCCACTTGTTTTTGAATTACTTCTTTGTGTGCTTCTGGAAGCCTGTAATTTTTTTGGTTAATAGGAGCCGTATTTTCAAAAGTAGGGATGGAATGTTTCAGAGCATCGGTGAATGTCATATGGTCACCTTCAAGATGAAAAATATCATTAAATTTGTGGCATATTTTATAGATTGATGTTTTCTCTTCACTGTTTAAAGTTTCCTCTAGGCGTAACTCCTTTTCTAAGCGTTGTATTCTGTCTTCATAATCTTTTTCTATCACAGACTTGTAAGTGCAGAATACTGCTTTCTCTTTAGTTACTGAATTTGTTGTAGTTTCTTCCACTTGTAAAGGTTGCCTTCCTTTAAAGGAACTTGTGGAAGTCAAAAAATATGTTTCAAATTCTTTGTGAGGAACGAGTTCAAGATCAATCTCATGCAATTCGATAGTTATGTCGTTTGCATTTAGTATACCAATTATTGTACTGTTCTCGTGCGATCTTAGCAATGCGTTTGCCAAATAAACTTTATCTTTAAGTTCTTTCGCACGGCACACCGAATCTTGTTGTAAGTTAAGAGGAATGCTAACCGCCATTTTGCATCTAGGTGGTATTCGAATAGAGTTTTCCAGTTTAACCCTTTTTAATATTACCCCTTTTGGTTCTGGCGTATTTGCTAATTCCGCAAAACTTTGTTCAGATTCGTTTATTTTTATCGTTGCACAAAATGGTACACATATGTCAGCCTTGTTTTGGTCTGTGCAGAATCTTAGCTCACTATTGGGTCCATCGATACAACAATACTTTGATAAAAAGTCATTGCCTATCAACCCATCTTCCGGAATAGAAACTTCTCTACCAACTACTTGAAAGTTACACTCAAAGTCACTATCAAGAGTAAATGTTCCTTTACAACTGCCAAGCGTTTCGCCTTTACCAAAGGCGGTGCTAAGTGTTGTAGTTGGGGCTTCTATTTCAGTCCCATCTTTGATTATTTCATTTTTCAGGAGACTGACTTCAGCTCCTGTATCCACTACTAATTTGACTGTGGGCCTGGATGCAATATTTAATGGTAATTCTACTATGGGTGATTTATAATGCATGTTTTTTTCACTATTATGTTTCTTAGATATACAAGTATTGTGATTTAATTCCCCCTTAGTAACTTTTGTTTCTAATTTTGTTGCTGTCTCGGGGAGTTTTGAGCCAGCATTTGCCCGTTTCCCGAATTTTTGAAACCAAACTGTTCCCATTTTTTCCTAAATGTGCAGTTTTCTGCCACATGCCCTTTTCTGCCACAGAAATCACAATTACTTCTCATCATATTTACTTGTCGACTATTTGGGTTGACTTGATTGGAGTTTTGGTTATCACAGTTACGCGCGTCGTGTCCATAATTATTACAACGATTACACAAAGGAGTATTCTTCCTTTTTATGCAATCATCGTAAGTATGGCCCATATAGCTACAAAAACTGCATTTCGTTTTATGAAGCAAGTCATTGCCGCGTCGGTTACTGTTTTGGTGAGAACGTTGAGGAAAGATTTGATTTTCAACTAAATTCGATCGGTAGGAAGGAGCCAATCGGTCAAATTGATGGGCAAATTGTGGTTGTTCGGTTCTTAAATTTTGTGTTACCGCTGAAGGAAAATTAGAAAATTGATGTGGGCTCATGAAGCCATCGGCACTCATACCGGAAATATTTGGAGCAAACCATTGATTGTTCGGAAGGCCTACTTGTGAATGTTGAAAGTAGGCTGATCCTTGTTGCAGCCTTTCCATGTCTAGCGCTTTCTTCACGAGATTATCTAAGGTTTCTTCTCTCAGTGTGAGAAGATAGGAACATAAGTGTGGATTGCTAGCTCCACCCTTAACAGTAGAGATTGCAAAGTCCTCTAACTGTTTCACTATTCCCACGAAAGCCTTTTCCCCATACTTGATACGGGCGGCCTCCTTACACTGTGAGAGTAAATTGCGAACCCTTGTTACAAATGATATAAGTGTTTCACTTGACTGCTGCCTGCATGTTATGAGTTTATTTATTAACTCGTGGTACGTTTCTCTTGGTAAATACGTTCTATATAGTAGGTCTTGCAAGTCTTGGAAACTACTTATTGTACTGCCCGCAAACAACTGATAAGCCTCACCTCGTAGACGAGTTGGCACTAATTTTAAAAATACTGCTTTTTCGGCACTGTCGAGGCACTCTAACACTTGCGCGCAGCAACCCAAAAAGGTTTGCAACTCGATTACAAGCTTCGGGTGTTGTTCTCCCGAGAAAATGGGCACTAACTGTGCGGTCAATTTCGCGATTTTTTCGAAATTTGACATTTTTTCCGCAATGTCCACTATACTTTCTTCGGAACTCCCGGTTTCACTGTCTATGCTTTGAAAGTGCCACTTTAAACTACTTGTATCACTACTTAATCTATGAACACTTTTAAAACTACTTTCAGCAAGGTGAGAGTGTGGAGTGGCAAAGTCTCGTATTTGAAATCTGAAAAGTTCTGATTCGCTTCTGATTTCACTTACGATACGCCGTCTTTCTTTAGAGGTTAATCTAATTTCATTATCTATTTTTTTCAAAATTTCTTGGGAGATGTCTCCAAACTCTTGCACTTCACAAACAATATCACTTAAGGAAATTGATTCGCTTACCGGTCTGCTAACTTTTCGGCTTCGAAGTTGTAGAAAAGTGTTCTGCTCCTGTTGGTCTGGACGGGCTGACTCCTGCCTCGACGTTGATGAGTCGGTCATAAAGGTGTTGCTCCACCGACGAAAAGTGTATGTAAAACTGGCTGGTTCTCAAGTATACGCCAATAGAATTATTGGGAACGATGAATTGATGTTAAAATCGATCCACGCTTTTATTTTAAAAGCCTTGCTGTGGATTCAATGGTATACTGCTCCTGATGATGTCGACAGCTGACGTATCTTTCCCTTTTTTAAAGGAAATACTGGCCTTCCAGTTTATGGTTACCGCCACACCACAAATTCTGGATGCGATCGCCTCAGGATGAAAGGATGTTGTTCCACTTGGTCCACGCTTATCGTCTGAAAGCCTTGATGTGGATGTCCTAACGTTGTAACAATCCTTGTTAAATCCTCGATCGGTCCACTTGTGCTTGCGTGTTGACGTCACCGGCTGCGCCAAAATGTCGTGCTCGACGGGGAGATTTTAAGAATAAAAACCAAATTACAATAGAATTTGTTTAATTGGTCTTATTTTTTGTTCGTAACTTACCGACTATCAATTACAGAGTACTGCTTATTCTAAATTTACTTACCGCGTTACCTTGCTCGCAGCCCGCTTGCGACACCACACAGTCGGGTCATCAGCTATTTTGCTGATGCCTAGACAGCAATAATTCCATTGATGACCATTAATATTTTAATTAATCGAATTCATCAATGGATAGGTGAATGCACGCAAGCCAGCTGCGTGCATGGCAACGGAAGTGTACGATCAGGTGCATACGACGCATATTGTACACAACATGGACACCAACCGCATTCATTTTCATTTGGGGTCCTCTCAAGTGTTCACATCAGTACAGTTCCGTATAAAAATAGCGGAATTTCCCAAGGAGGGAGTTTTCTCTGGCGCGCACTTAGTGGTCCATGGCGTGTACGCGGCGACCGGAGGGTGGAACGGAAAAGGCAGCGGGCAAGATCTCTTTCACACTAATTAACGCGTCATTTTATGATCCATATAAATTTTTTTTTTATTTGTGCAGAATAGATTGATATAATTAATAATTAAATTGAAAAAAAAAAAATATCGAACGGTCACGCTGACATGACCAAATTTAAAGAATGTACGCCAAATATATAGGAATATATCACAAATTTTAAGTGAATGTTCCCCAATAATCCGTCCTACTCTATCTAAAGGAATACTAGATACTGCCGAACTCCTACCAGGAGAGTTAGACGCAGTAGTGTTTCCCCTGAAGGGTCTATTCCCGGGCTCTTGTGATAAAACGCGAGGAGCATGCTGGTTAATCTCGCTTTGAAACACATGCGGATCTTGAACATTTGCCACAAATGCGGCGTTAGGAATGAAATTCGTATTTCGTTCCATAGGCATAGGCAGACTGTAAAATGCTCCCTCGTGAGGAAGGTTGACTTGAGTTCGATATTGTGAACGTGGTATTATCGGATTAACATCATTAACTAGTACTTCCGCTGTTCGGTTTTCGTGTCGATATGGGTTTTCGGATGCCCGTAAATGGGAGACAGATCGATTTATCATTGCATTATTATCGAAATTAGGAGGAAGATTAGCAACTGGCACTGATCGTTCGGGTAATTCTGCTCTAAACTCGAGCGTAAGTTGCGAAGCAATCTGGTTACCACGAAGCACATTCAGATGTTCTCGCATGTCATCAATACCAAGGAGGGAAGTGGGAACGCAAATCATCCTTCGTTTCCCTCCTTGTCAAGGACGGAAGCGGGGATGCCGCCCATCTTTTTGCCTCTGATGCTCACCACTTTCTTTACTGGGCCCGACCATTTCACACGTCCCTACCACCACGCCATCTCACAAGTTTAAATGTAGGTTATGAATAAAAAATGTAGGTTATGGACTTTAAATGTGATTACCACGGTGCCCCACGCTCGTGGCGGAGCACCCTATACCACTCCCGCGGTGAAATGAAATTCCATAGAGGTGAACACCGCGAAATAGCCCTCGGCATAAAAATTGGATGGCACTTCTGTTGGGCAGGTTCGCACCGTGGTAATCTGTACTCGCCTAACCTCTATGCCCGACGACTAGCCGTTCCGAGTTGGCAATCACTATGTCGGCGATTTCGCCAAAAAAATAAGCACCAAACAACAATCAAAACTATCCGAAGATATATAACGCAAATTTTTCGGAACACGGTCAATCTCCAAACGATTCCAACGACCTGATTTCGGGCTGCTGTGCGACGACGACCACCTTCTCGTACTGCTCGAGACCAAGCGCCCGACTCGTTCAGTCGTTCCTTTCTCGTTCCGCGATTTTCTTGCCAGCTGGATAGATGGGCGCTTTTGATTGGCCAGATCGACATCATACGACAATTCCGCTATTCGAAATTCTCGCATGAAGTCTTCGGTCAGGTTGACATTGTCGCTCGTTTTCTTAGTGTGGACAACCACCTAAGGAGTGATTATGGATGGATTACATTGCCGGCAGAAGCAGTCGCAGCCGTTTTTGTGCAAAAGTGCATAAGGACCGCGAGTGCTTCCGTCGGCAATATTATCCGCCCATTTCACATGTCCTTAACTATCTGTTAAACTCGTACTAAAAACTCCAAGTCCGAATTATGATCGGATCCGTTTTTGTCATTCGCCATGCTAGCCTCACCAGGCAATCTTCCAATGGTCGATTAGCGTCAAACGAATGATCACGCCGAGAATCCCGCCGGTCAGAAGGGAGTAATACCGACTCGGAAGAGGGAACTGGTTGAGCCTTAGCTCTAGACCGCGTTGTGGGTCCCACAGACTTGGGAATAGCCTCACCGGACCGAGAAACTTCCTCTTTTCGGGCTGGCACCACCAACTCATCAGAGGCTTCATCTTCTGGCCTTACACCAAGAGCTGACATGTCTTTTCAAACTAATTGACCGGGATTACAAGCACTTCTGCATAAAGGACACGTATCAGTATCCGATAACCACGAAGTGATACATTCGTAATGATATATGTGCCCATAAGGGGTAGATACCGCTTGAGCAGATGATGCCTTACAAATTGAGCATGCTGGGACACGTCCAGTCAAATTTACCAAATCATCTGTACTGCGTCGCAGTGGCATAATGACAACCAAAATTATTCGTCAATATATCGTTATAAACGAGAGAGAAAGAAAATAAGAAGAGCAAACAAATTTAAATAAAGTCAAGAGATCTTACCCTGCTACCAAAGCAGCAAGTATAACGAGATAAATTTTCACAATCATCTCTACTGCTCAAAGATGGTGGACTCAACCACTCCTGCCGACCACCACATATCCATGTTGACCAAGGATATAGAAAGCGAAAAAAAAAAATTAAAAAAAATAATAGACATACCAAGCATCGTTCCTTAGCAACATACTAACGATCTCCTTATTGGCGAGTCGGAACGGGGCGACAAATACCGCCATCGCTTCGCAATTCTCGTTTATAAAAAGAAAGAGGGCACACTTACTGAGAGACGCTACTTGGCATGGATTCAGGACCACAAAAGGAAGTTCACTCGTACAAAAAGGCGAGGAAAACCCGTCCAAGGACATACTAGAGTCAAGGTAATGGCAAAAAAAACTGCCAACACCTTGCGATTCAACAGTAGCAGGACGGCATCCATCGCAGAGTCCGAAACTCTAGGACAAAAACGCAAGTGACTCCCTGTCGCTACTAAAGAAAAGCATTTTTATTCTACGTTTCAATTCCGAAGTTCTCGCTGCCCAAAAAAAAAATTTATGCGTGAAGCACTATGAAGAGCCAAAGCTCAAAATCACAGGAACACGGAAGTGGAGCTAAAAAAAATCGAAGTTGCCAAAATGTTTGATTTAACAACAAAAGATGTGATTTTACGATCTTTTTCGGGCCCCACGTTGGGCGTTCTCGAATTTGAGACATAAAAGTAAAGTCAAGAGAGCCGGTAGCAGTTGGGACGTTCACATCTTCCTTCTCTAGATTATCAACTCGAGATCTCCGTCCCAAGTCAAACGACCGCTCTCGCTGAGCTTCCCGTTGAATAATAGGTTCAAGTCGGGAGCCCCTTTTGGGAGACGTCGCTTTTTGCATTCGAGATCAAGCTCGAGTGACAGGACCAGTGTCTTTCGGGATGGTCCCGGTCTGAGACCTCATTTGGTCTTCCTCGGCCAAAACAGCTTCGAACATTGCCAACGGTAATGGTCTACTAAAAGGATCAAAGGCTGTTAAACTCCCCGGGTCACAAGACCGTCTACAGAGAGGACACGAGTTCTTTTCAGCCAACCACGTAACCTTACAATCCCGATGAAAAGGATATTCACAAGTCGTTAACACAACTTGATCTGAATGTACAAAATTTGCCTTGCAAATGGAACACCACTGTATCGGATCAACGTCTAAATTCAATATATCTTCCGCACTTCGATGCACAGGCATGTTTGCTTCCTTTTTTTCTAATACACAGCTATATATATATTACATCAACTATAACCTACTTACTCACAAGCTAACAACAAGAAGAAACAAATATGTAGACAGGGATATTTTCCTATAACATAGAACAAGTTTCTAAATAAATTTCCTTTCTTCCTATAGAATTTCAACAATCAACATCAAACAAGGTGTCTTCCACTCAATCCCACGTTGCCTCACGGGTGAATAGATATCTCAACATTGTCATTTTTCATTTAAATTGAATGAGATGGGAGCCCCAGAACTAAGCTTATTATTAATAAAAAGAAATATAAGCTACGAATGTATTTTTCTCCGAAAGGGTACTACTCACAGTCAACTTCTTTTCCAACCGGGTCAGAATTAAGCGGAACTATGCCACCACCTATTCTGCAATGCCTCAAACCTTCTCAGAAGAAAATGGAGAGCGCTTTCTGAATGATAAGTACATGTCTTGAAGGAGTGATCTTCCTAATACAAAGGCAAGGATTCATCCTTAACAAACTTTCCCCCTGTTTATATTAAAGACATAGTCCTATATATAGAAGTCAAGGTGGGTTACGCAAGGACGTCCTTGCGTGGCAATTCTACCACCTAGAGCAAACACAAAGGAAGGACTCCTGACAAAAAAAAATCATTAGGCCATGGTAGGTTCACAGTACTTTACGTTAATACTCGTATCATAAGCAAATAATAAAAAAAATATAAAAATAAGAAATTTTTTTTAAGTAGAAAGAGAGATGAATTAAGTGAAGCATGACGTCACTTGGTGTCAGACTTCAAATCATTGAAGACTGGTATTTGTAGCCAAAGTCACGTCAGCTGTGCAGGGCCAATCAACTATGGATTCCTTAAGGGAAAGGACCCACATTCGGGCCCCACGTTGGACGCCATTTTTGTAATGCCCTGCACAGCTTTACTTAGTCTTTTCTTGTATGCTGCCCCAAATACTGCAGTATGTTTTATTAGTTGATGGTAATTGCTTTAAATACAAATCAATACTTCACTTACTTTCCACACTTTCACTGCTTATATACTAATCAATGACATACTTTCTAAAGTTCTTAGTAATTATCACGTGCCCATGATTCACCGTGAGAATTCATTGCTCTACATTCAAATGACCAAAGTGCAATGTTCTTACAAAGAAATGCAATGCGATGCAATTTCATTTGTTCATTCATAAATTGTTCTTCTCGCGTTACATCCGTAAACAATACGGTTGATCGCGTGCTTCAAGTATGTTATGTTTTTAACTCGTACTGAGTGTGCAAACATACATATGATATTTATAAAATAAATACATTGAGGTAATCGTAATGTTGTTTTGGTCATTTGATATCGTGCTGGGTGATATCTCACCACATTATAATCGGCAAATTTCCTAACAGTTTGACTATGTTGAAAGTCTTTTTATAGAATTTTTGTTGCGCAGCCTTGAACCCAGCCTTCATTTCTTGAACGTATGATATTTCAAATACCCGTACTTCTCTGTTTTCACTACATCTAAGGATGAAATTCTTATCAGATATACAGGGTGTCCCAAACCCCAACGTCAACCCGGAAACCGGTGATAGGCCAAGTGGTGGCAGTTATCAGAAAAGTATTAAAAAAAAGTCTCCGTCAATTATTTTTTGACTTATAGACATTCAAAAAATAATTGGAAAAATTCATACCCTGTGATGATTTTTTAAGTACTGTTATTACAAATTTTCATTTTTTCTTATTTTTTTTTTATGAAGCAACCCTGACTAACTGTTCTATAAATCACAATCTAAAAGTAAAAAATTACTGTATTGGTTTTAAATAAAATATGACTTTTTTCCCCAATTTTATACTCAAAATTATCACTTATCCCAACTTCAACTGACTGCACTGTAAAAAAAAATATACCACGCGGTTTTGGCAAGTAACTGTAAAAGATGGCGCATTTTGTCCAGATTCCAAAATGGTACGACACTTCCTATATTATCTCCTACTATTTCCCGTATGTAAGCAATCTAAAGAAAGAGATTTCAGAAAATGTAAATATATGCATAATGTGGCGAGCACCGTAAGCATCACTTACAATTTCTTCTTTTGGGATAGTTTCCAAATTCTCCTCAACTGCAGCGAGCTCTTCAGTGCTACTTATAGGGAAGAATTTCAAGCGAGAGTCTCTTGTTTCGCGAAAAAAAATTTTTAGATAGCATTTCAAGAATAACCATTTGTTGACTTATCAACTTATCCTGAGTTGATATTTGCTTTGCCAATTTATCGGCCTTCTCCGAAATAATATTATTTCGTTTTTCTGGAATTAAATTAGTTGGAAATGAATTGAATTTAATATTATTATTTTTTTATTTGCTTACGAAGTTCTTTGCATATTTTAAGTAAATCAGGGGATCCTCTGTTTTCGATGTTAGTATCTGTAAAGATAATATACACTGCGTTTCACTCGAATAGCACACTCTATACATTAAATTTTTTTGTTAATATCTTTAAAAAAATGAAGACAACCGATATTTTATATTTTTTATTTGTAGTTTAACTAACAATCCTCAACTTGAAATAAAAAGAACTTGAATTTGTTCAACGATTTTTTAATTAAAATCTTAGAAAGTAAAACACCAAAGAAATAGGGCATGAATTCTGTTTCACTTGAATAGCACACTTTTTTTAAATTTGTATTAATTAACTTGTTATGCATTGAGGATAATTTATTATTGTTCAGAATGCAATTTGAGATCAATTTGAATTGAAATCAGCAATTTTGGTAATGGGTTGAGCCTTCCCTGCTTGAAATAACCTCGTAGATCCTATTAGACAGGGAATCATACAAACTTTTGATGTAAGGGAAATGGTACCCCACGATTGCTGAATGGCTTCAATTAGGTCAGTTTTTGTTGAAAACTGTTTACCAGACTAATAAACTTTTCTGACCAGCCATTCCCAAACATTTTCTATTATGTTTAGGTTCGGCGAGTATGGTGGTCAGTTCAAAAGACTAACATTTTTGGCCTCGATAAACGACTTTACAACACGGGCAGTGTGTATTGGCGCATTGTCGTATGGGAAAGTCCACGGCAATGGTCCAAAGAGACTTTCCAATGTCAGAAAAGCCTTTTATAAAACACCTTGATTCGATTTTTAGCATTCATAGTGGTGTCCAAGAATTGTAGTTCACAAGTTCATGAAAATAATAGTTCTATCCGTCGGGCCTTTCCAAATTAAATTTTTTTTTCATCAGAGAAAACAACGCGATGCCACTCGTTGGTCCATGACATGTTAGCTCGGCAAAAAGTCAAACGAGTTTGTTTACGAGCAGGGTTAACGGTTTTTTTTTATTTTAGACGCTTAAGATGTTGAGCTTTCGAAATAACACGCCATACAGTTATTTTGCTCGCACTGACACCAACTTTTGACCTAATCTTGTCCACAGAATCATGTAAATTCGAAGCTTCACGCAAAATAGACAGTTTATCTGCATTAGATAGTGCACTACTCACTCGACCTTTCGTATTTTTCCCATTTCCCATTTTTAATAAAATTATGTATCACTTTTCTACTTTTTAAAAATTTGTTTCGATATTTCAGTCAGTCAGAAGACAAAAAAAAACTACAAGCAAAGTCATAAGAATATTGAAATATAAGCAAATAACAATGAGGAAACGGAATGTGCTATTTATGTAAGTGAAACGCAGTGTATGTATGTTAGAATCAGAGCCGCATTGAGTGGTGTGGGGGCCCCGGGCACCAGTACAGTGGAGGCCCTCTACATTATACAAATTAAACTTTTTTTTATATTATATGATTTGAATGAAATAGAATTTATTAGTTAATCGACAAATTACATAAAAAAGTTAAATTGTGCAAAAAGTACATGATGTATGGAATTTCTATGAAGTTAGGTAATGCAACTCAGAAATTTTATTAAGCCAATGGGACTTTCCTTGATCGTTTCGTGGCAAAAATATCAATGATTTCTGTAAAATTGATTTCTCGTTGTAAATCATTCTCCATGCTGAGCAATGACAAGGACGACAGTCGTTGTTGGGTGATTGCTGTGCGAGTCTGTTCTTTATCAGTTTCATTTTAGAAAACGAACGTCCACCGCTGCAGTTAGAGACCATCAATACCAGATAGATTCTCAAAGCAATCCGAATATTGGGGAATGCCGTTCCAAAGTTGTTGCTGATAAGTATCCCATAAAAAAAACTGCTCTATCGATTCACTTTGACTGCGTTGTGCCTTGAAGGAATCGATCAGGAATACGAATTGCACCAATTCATTGCCGAGAGAAGGTTCAAAGTCATCTTTATAAATTTTCACCAAGTTATCTGCAGCAGTTTGTAAGTCTGTCTCATTTAATTCATGCAGATGACTAAAGAAATCAAATCATTCGCAAGCGGTTTCATATGCGCTAAGCCTATCACACAAAGTACAATAGAGGCGATCAACCACAGTAATAAAACTCTCTATACGGAATTTCTCTCGAAGAGAGAGTTGGACATCGGCTTCTAATGATGAATCCCCAGAAATTACCCAAAAATTACGTCTTTTTTAACGTGCTGGCGTATAATTCTCTGAGTTCGATAACTTTTAGGCAAATTTTTCATACTCTGTAAATTTATTTCGTTTCGACTCCACGAAGGATCTGAGAGATTTAAGCGCTGCAACTGCCAAATGAAGAACCATGTTTGGATCCTGAAGCAATTTATTTGTGGCATTAAATCTCTCCAAGATGTCGTTCCAAAATACCGTATAAAATCAAATTTCTAAACGGCACATTTTTTGAAAGAGTCTTTTCGCTTCGATTTTAACTATAATAATTATTAATAAGCGCTTTCACAGCATCGGCTCGGCAAGACCAACGAGTTTCACTCAATTTTTTTGGAACGTTGAAATGGTTTCCTTCCTTCGATAATTTGGCGATCAAAATTGCATATCGTTCAGGAGTTGCTGTAAAAAAATGTGTAGATATTTTGGACGAAATCGAAAAAATAAACAGCAAAAGCACATGAATTTGCTGCAGCTTTCCCGGCTAGATTCAGAGAGTGACCACAACAGGGAACGAAAATCGACAACCCATTTTTTTCACGATCATCGTTTGCATTCCTCTGTACTTTCCAGCCCTGTTCGCGGCATTGTCATAAGATTGTCCGCGGCAATTATTGATAGCAATACCGTGAATTCTTCCATATAGCGAATTACGATTGTCAACTGGTCTATATGGGCCTCATCAGGTGTGGAATCCACTGAGACTGAGTAGTACTACGACTTTGTAAATTCAAATTCAAATGTATTTGTATCTTATTATTAAAATACATTATTTTAACTTAGATACCGGCTTAAGCCTTAACTCTACAGTATTATATATTTAGCGTAAGCAATTCTGTTGAATTAATTCGGTTACTTAAGAGGTAATATTTTAAGGAAAAATGTAAAAACCTTATGGAAAAAAAAAAAGTGAATAAAAATCTTAACTAGAGTCTTAACTTACATCTTACCCTAAATTAAGTCTATGCTTAGTAGTTATCTGGGTATACTTAATTATATGTTAGCTAGCTAAAGATCTTATTATACTGTTATCTGTATTTGAGCAGGTTGCTATAAATTTAAAGGTTATATTGCCAACTAGCACATTCATTGTTTTAATTTTAGTTTCGTTGTGCAATCTTGCTGTTGAGTAGTAGAATGGTTTATTTGTAATATATTTTAATATTCTATTTTGGGTGATTTGTAATTTGCTTCTAATCGTTTTAGCATAATTCCCCCAAACCGGGGAGCCATACGTTGCGATTGGTTGTATAACCATCTTATAAATAAGGAGCTTATTATCGGTAGATAACTTGGACTTCTTGTTTAAAAGGGGGTATAGGGAACAGAAGGTCTTCCTCATTTTCTCCGAGGTCGTTTCAACGTGTGGTTGACCTGTTAATTTTTTATCAAAGGTTAGTCCTAGATAAGTCAATTGATTCTGCCAGGAGATGGAATCATTCAAGAAGTTTAAGGGTGAGCTTGGTAGGTTAGTTCTTTTTCTCTTTTTAGTGAAGTAAACTGCTTGAGTTTTTGAGGTGTTCAGCTTAATTTTCCATCTAAAGTAGAATTGGTACAGTCTTTCTAACTGACTCTCAAGCTTTGAGGATATGTGAGTTGGATCGTCACCGGTACAGAAAATACAGACATCATCTGCAAAGCATGCGACTTCACAGTCATTCACTTTTGGAATGTCTGCAGTAAATATATTGAAAAGCACCGGACTGAGGCATGATCCCTGTGGAACACCTGCCGGTATTGTCTTTGTAGATGACTGCGATTTGCCAATCTGTACAGTGAAAGTTCTATTCAATAAAAAAGATTGAATTAGCTTTACTAAATAGTTGGGTATGCCAAACTTTATCATTTTGAATAAAAGGCCGTTGTGCCATACCGAGTCGAAGGCTTTTTGAATATCTAGAGTCACCACACCCACTGATTTTTTGATTTCGAATGATTTTTTTATGTATTTTTGGAGCCGAAGAGTTTGATGGATTGTTGAGTAATTTTTATGGAACCCGAACTGGAAATCTGGGATAATTCTCAGTCTGTCAATTACTTCATTAAGGCGTGTTAATATGACTTTTTCAAGAATTTTGCTCATTGAAGGTAGAAGACTAATTGGTCTATAATTTTCAGATAGGCGAGGGTCTTTGCCAGGTTTGGCTACTGGGATAACATTTGCATGCTTCCAATAGGAAGGAAAATGTGAGGTAACCATGCAAGCATTAATTATAAAGTTAAGCCTGACTAGTGCTTTTTTAGGTAAGTTCTTTAGGACTAAGTTTGAAATTTTGTCAAATCCGGGGGCTTTTTTCACTTTCACGGATTTAATAATGGTCTTTATCTCGGCTGGAGAAGACAAGTAAGTTGGGTTGAAATCACTGGTGGAGGATGAAAGTCGCTGGATTTGACTACTCACCAAACCATCGAGCATTGAGTTACCCAGATGTCCGGACATTTTATGAGCATTATAAAATATCTCGGATATCATGTCTGCTTTTTCTTTATTATCGAACACCATATATTTATCAGCCGTAAGTAATGGAGGCATTAATTTTTGCCGTCGGAAGACTTTATTCAGTTTCCATATTTTCCTGCTATTTTTTGGCAGGCGCCTCAGCATGTTATTCCATTTAACGTTACGGTTGATAAATATTCGGTCTTGGATCATTTTCGAGAGTCTGTTTACAGCTGTTTTTGTTAATGGATTCCTAAGTCGTTGCCATCTCCGTCGAAGCAGATTACGGGTATGGATGAGTGCCTTGATGTCGTTGTCTATGATGTTGTTTGTTTTCTTTTCTTTATTTGTATTAAATGAAGAGTAATTTAAGGCTGAATTAATTTTATTACAAAAATCATTTAGTAGGAAATCGACTTGGTAGGAATGTTCTATTGTGGAGAGATCTTGAGATCCCAGATTTATGTTGTTATTCAGGTGTTATTTCGTTGAGTACTTTCTCACCAATCATTATTATTATTTCTTCGCAGATTGTAGATGAAAGGTAATTAATGTGGCCGCTTCCCTTATTCGCTCTTTCTTTCAAATGAGTTGAAAGGAAGGGATCGTATTCAGCTATCAATTCCATAATTCCCAAAAAATTTCCATTACTCGATGATCCAATTAATTCGTTGTCACCTCTAAAAGCTAAGCCACGTTCTGCGGGAAATTTAATTGTGCTGACTACGCGCATTAACACTTTCCGCCAATATTGACCCTCCTCTGCCTCTTGTTTCTCCAGATGTGTATCTATGCGTCCTTTGTTCCTCTTTTAGCTAAAATTGTGACCGCCTCCAACGCATGCAAAGGCATGTTTCCAATCGTCGCATCCGTCTCCACTCATTTGTATCTTCTTGGGATGTATAAGCTTACAAACATAACAGTAAATTTATCCCGTGGTTGGCGAAAAACAAATTCAAAATCTATTGACTGTTTCGCCGTTTCTGTTCTTCCGCTTAAACAGGCTCTCTGAACATTTCCGAACTATACTACTCAAAACAAAATAAAGGCCACCCGAATATTTTTGCTTCGATTACTAATTTTTATGAATGCCGTTATTTTTCAAGTGTTTTATTTACGATAACAGTGAATGGGGCATGGAGGAATGGCGTGAGGTGCTTTTCACGGATGAGTGTAAAGTGAAGTTTTTTTTAATGACAATCGACGTATGAGAGTATGAAGAACCACAAAAAACAATCGGAAAATTATTAGTGGCCCTTATTTTGTTTTGAGGAGTATACATTGGAGTCATTGTTTCTTTTATTTTCCCATGCCTTTTGAAATATTTTTTCATCGCAATTCTGGAGATTTCGAGATCCTTCCATAGCCCAGAAATCAATCATTTCTTGCGTGGATATATCAGGCCAGAGACCAATGTCATTTTCAAGACTATTGGCTTTTGTTCTTACTTCATCGTACACCTCACGAATTTCAGCTGCAGGAGACTGGATGACTTGATTGTGGTTCCGATTTTCATTCGTCAAATCAATTGAGACATCGAGATTATCGGGTAAGACCACAGGTTTGGGCACTATAGTGAAAAATGAATCTAGTTTTGGACTCTTTGAAATATTTGTCGCCTCCTTATTCAGTTTGTCAGCAGCTGCTTTCCTTTTTTCTGCTCCAGGGTAAGACCACAGGTTTGGGCACTATAGTGAAAAATGAATCTAGTTTTGGACTCTTTGAAATATTTGTCGCCTCCTTATTCAGTTTGTCAGCAGCTGCTTTCCTTTTTTCTGCTCCACTTAGGTAAACTCGAGGAACTTTGTGACGATCGGAGGAGTGGCTCATGTTTGGCTACAGAGAGTTATAGAATGATTCATTTAGATACAGCATTTCATCCAACACCAAATTGTTCATGTGATACTTACGAATAAGTCTTTTATTTATTCGGAAATTGCACTTAGGATTTCAACCACTTTAAAAATTCAAACGAACCGTAATCTCTACCACAGACCGATCAACACCGTCAACTTCGCTATGATGACGACTGCCTAATTATCTACCTATACTGAGTTAATTTTTGTTTTCTTAAGACGGCATCACATATGCAGCATTCGGTAAACACCGCGTAACAATATTTCTCGGTGCGTGTCTATTGATCGCAACTGGAAAATGAGGATGATACAAAGAAGATAAGATAACGACTTGCGCTTCTCGAAACTTTTCTCAAATTTTCTCAGCAACTGTTTTAGATTGCTGATATAATGCTCGCCGTAACATGCGCGGAGCGTGTGTAAAATCATTAACCGAATCTTTATTTTGTCTTCTTTGTATCATGGAAAATGAGCAGTTGCTTGCGGAATCAATCGAATATCGCAATTAGCACAGTTTAAATATTTTTCAAATGTTCAAGTATACCCAACACACAACTGATTGATTGAATTTCATTTTCAGCGCGCTGAGTGCATCTTTTTGAATATGTACAGTAGTTACTGTAGTTCTGCGATTTTTAATTCTTGACGTTTCTGAAACTTTATTTTCCGTTTTTTCTATGTACTGTGCTGGATCCCAAATGTGTGGGGGCCCCGGGGCAGTGCCCCGGTTGCCCCGTGGTAAATCCGGCTCTGGTTAGAATGCAAAACAGTTTTCAAACAGCGGTTATAAGTCTCCTACCGAAATTATTCTCCTTTCCAGTTAATTGACTACATATATAAACGGGTGCAGTTACTGTACATTTTACTAGATCCATTTTCTTTGAAAGATGTAAAAAATTTTAAATGAAAATTTTTTTTTTCCAAATCTATTAAATTGCCGTAATTCACATTGTACACTGGTGTAGGATTGGTATGAGTATAACATTTCCTTTATCGGGAATGCAGCATAATTTGCAAAATATATCTTTTATGGGGAAAGTCTCGTCTGTCGCACTTAAATCACTTCCAGTGGTGATTCCTAACGAAGTCATTGAAGTAACAGATGCATCGAAAAAGTCTTCTAAACTATTAAATCGGCGGCCAATAACACAATCATCTCCTTCTTCGTTTTTAAAAAATCCAGAAACTCTCACCGCTTCCATTGTTGTTGTGTAGATGTAACAATTTGGTGGGCTGCTGGTTATTCCAATGGAAGAAGCTTAACACAGGGCAGGTTGTTGCACTAACACGTTTGTAAAGTTCTGCCAAATGTATCTTTTTTGTTTCTATTTTTCAACTTGGCTCGTGCGAGAACTCTATTATTTAGTTGCTTCAAGTCCAGAGTGACTTGAATTGCCTGCATCTGTACAGAGAGAATGTAATGGCAGGATCGCCATGTAATGTTTATATATATGTAGGAATTAGGACCATTCAATTAAATGAAACACACTGAATCAATTAGGACCGAATCTTTTTATTTCCGTAACAAAATCTACACTCTGACGTTCGTCTCGATGGGTTCGTAACTCTTCTCTGCGTCCTCGTCTTCATCCGTTCGCGTCGTTTTTTGTCTTTTTCTCGTCTCCGTCTTTGTTCCGTTCTCGTCTGTCTGTATATGGTCTGTCCGTACAGGGTGTCTCTTCATCCACACATATCCCACATATCTATATATATGTGATATATATATATTTGACGTCAGTGTTATGTGTGTGAATTATGTGTGTGGTTGACGTGCAATATTCACGTATTTTTTTTGTTATCACACAATTGGTCAGGATCGCCGTGGTTGAGGATATATGTAGGAGAGCAAGAATAATAATAGTGAGAAAAATCGAACGGTGATTTGTTGAGCGTCCGTTCCTGCTCATACGAAGGCATTCACTGCCGAATTACTTACCATGTTTTGCCGGTTTGAGGCAAGCAGTGGTAAACTGCATATATTAATTTTACCAAGTTTTGCCGAAGGGAAGGCAAGCAGTGGTAATCTGCAGTTGAGTGGATCTGGTCCCGCAAAAATGAAAACAAGGCAGAGTGACTGCCGTAATGTGCGTTCTATGCTAGACTCTATTGGAGTTGTCTTGATATTAGTTCTTTCAATGCTCAAAATTTCGATTTTTGGTTTTGCTGGTACGTAAGGTGGTGGCGCTGGTTCATCCTGTCTAATTGGTGCTGGTATGTATGGTTCTGGTGCTGGTTCATCTATGGTGCTGGTTCCAGGAAGGATGAGGCTAGTTGGTTCTTGTTTATTGATCAGAAGATCTTCCAACTTCTGGAAAATCTCATTGAAGGCATTGTGTATTTGCTCCTATTTTGCAAAAATGGCAAGATCGTACGTTCGCAGGATCGTTTGCAATGGCAGGATCGTTTGTAATGGCAGGATCGCCATGTAATGGCAGGATCGCCATGTAATGGCAGGATCGCCATACGAATAGCTACAACCAATGGAGTCCGGGCTGGGGAATGATGGTTGTCAGCAATTGCTCATAGTGGCTGTCAAATCCATTTTCGGCTCACGATTGTTGGTTCGCCTATCTTACTAGGCCACTCGACCAACCACTTAAGCCACTGTATGGGCCCATCATTGTGAGGTTAGGATGCTAGGAACAGATCCGGCTGTTCAACTAGTCCTGGCTATACGTGTTGGAATCACAGGATCGCGCACTTATTGCATATTATAAACCGCCGCCGCACTATACGTCCTCGGTCGGAACAGATAAAATCAAAGCGGCGTAACTTTCTTCGAATTGAACACGAACCTGGCACTTTTCACACTATACGATCGCGCTTAAAAACCAACAAAGATTAAAACTGAATAAAACTTCCGCCGTTTCGATTTTAACCGCATCGCGAAAATCGTACACTGCGAAGGCTGCTATATGGTTGCAGCCTACCCACTTCAGATTTAAGGCTGAGGCTACGGCTATTCAAATTTGTATAATTACCTGATTTTTTTATTCCAATTTTTTCCTATTTCTTTTCCGATCCTACAGGGTACAGCACGGTACGGGCCAACTCAACCAATATTTTTGGATCGGGTCCTTGTTAATGCCTAGACGAATGTGTACGTAAAATGATAGAAAGTATCTACACTGCATGCAGATACATCGGAACATGGATATGTCTTTGGCTACCAACTGCGTGGAACCTGTTGTGTTGAAGATATCGACGTAAGTTTTATAAAGATCCCAGTATAGTTATACTGTATGAAATCATTCGATAAAACACGTCCCACGCTTTCGGTAGGCATAAGATATCCATGTACCGATGTATCTGCATGCAATGTACACTCAGAGAAAAAATCTGGTAAATTGAAAAAATACATACATATATGATTCAATGAGTTTCAAATATGATTTTGCTTCATATGTGTTTCTTTTTAAATCATTGTTTAGTCCCTTTATTTGTTGGACCATTTGATTTAAAATGGTGCCCCTATGAATTAATAAGATGATTCTATTTAAAATGACTGTTCGTCGTTTTAAAATAAAAAGAAAGTACATTCAATTACATCACATCAAAGCTTTAAAAGAAACAGAACTATCTTTAATTCAAATCGGTGAAAAATTTATTGTATATTCACAACGATTGAAAAGGATTTCAGTTTATTTACTGCGCCTGAAACAATGGGACCCACTTTATTTCAACTAGATGTATAAAAAAAAAACAGGGTTATATATGACAATGTTAATAATGTATTTATTAATATTTTATACTATTACATATTATATTTATATTTTTTTTAACATAAATATATACATATTGAGTTCAGTCTCTAGGTTGTATTTATTTTTAAACTTAAGGGAACAAGAGAACAACTTAAAAACAAAACAGTACTCAATTTTAGCAATAAAATCCTTAATTGCGCCTTAACAAAAGTTATAAATATTTATTTCTAAAATAAACTTTTCCGTTATTTATTGTATAAATATGAAGAGGAGGGCTCGTAAAATATATTACGGGTTCAAATGGAAGCCCCAGAGAACACTATTTTTTTTATTTTGATGTTAATATATGTAGGTGGCGGATTAGGGAATAGGAGGTGGCGCAGTAAGGTGGGCGATAGTTAGTAGTATAATAAAAGCAATTATACATGGTGATGATTCGAACTGAAGGAGATGGCTGCTATAATATCACGATCCGAGGGACGCATCGAATGGGATACACAACACGCCTCCGCCGGATAGCGATATCGAACAACCTACACTAGAATCATAACACAACGAAATACTTGCCATCATATTTATATCGACGATCAACAAACAAAACACAGATGATAAATCCGCAACCACAATAACACAACAGTCAAATGTCAACGACAACGGCCGGAGGATGTTACATTTGATCGGCTTCCTCTTCGGCACCTACTCGAATTGTGAAAACGCGACCCTCGATCAACACGCGAAATTCGTCGACTGCGACACAATACCGGAACGATGGTGATTTATGTACGACTCCCGCCGGTACACGAACACAAGAAACCTCAATCTTGCACTGCGATAAACGATTAAAGGAATTCGCGGGCGGTTTGTTGCCTGTCCGGAATGTTTACATGTCACGCTTGACAGTGAAAACTGCATTACCGGCACTGGAAGGAAATAATTACTAGAATTCCACGACTGGAAGAACTAACTGCCGAGGAATAAGCCGCTAGATAAATTTGTATAAATACGAGTGAAAATTAACGGTGAGTCCTCTTTTGTCTTGTTGGATTTGCAACTGAAGGTAACTCACCGAAATTTTCACAAAGCGGAATTTTGAATAATTAATATTCCCCTCTTTTGTCTTGTTGGATTTGCAACTGAAGGATTTGCAACTGAAGCTGAAGAACGTGGACTTGGAGGAGTTTTTGTCTGGAAAACAAGAAGAAGAGAAGAAGAAGTGCGAGAAGGAGATCAGGGTGCGATCAGTCGGAACAAGAATCGTTCGCATGTTCATAGGAGGATATTTAAGATAAGTAACGTAGGAAGCCGCCACCACCGTAAGTCTGTCAATATCTTTTATTTTATCAATTAGTTGTTTCGGTTAGGTTAGGTTACTGATTAAGAATAGTTTGTAAGTGCGAAAGCTAAAATAATAGAATAGTGAATTGAGCAAGAATTGTTTTATGTCAAATTTTATGTGAAGTGCCTTCTGGGGTGGTAAAACAATTTGTTGTACGGTGGAAATCGCGCGTGACAGGACGCATTCGTACTTGGCGTTCTTCCCTTGCCGAAACGGTCGTAATTCAAGTACGTGGCGCCCACGGCCTAGCTCCGCTGAAAAGTCGGCCGACCGTTATATTCCACCATCCAATTCTGAGTGTAATAAATACTGAATCTTTTTTAACTTTAACCCTTCTTTTGGGAGTCCAACTTCATATGACTGAAAGTGGGGATCAAAACAATTTATTCCAATTTCTTTTACAGCTACATAAAGCAATGAAAATATATTTACCAAGTATACGATTTTAAATAGTTTAATTTCGTTATTATTTACATTAGTTAAGTAATGGTTGCTTTTATAACATTTACCATGATAAATTGCCGATTTCGATACACTTGCAGATTTCAATTCTTGTACTTGACTAGGTTCTAAAAGTTCTTCTGAAATATCAGCGTTCATTAAATTTATAAATTCGATGTCGCCCATTTGAAATTCATCATCAATTCCTGATTTGACATCTAATAAAAATTTAGCAAATTTCAGTCCAGCCTTAATGGCCAATGTGTAAGAAAAATTAACTCTGGATGATGTGCTATTAGCGTAACCTTTAGAGCATTGATGTTTCGCCTCAAATCGGAAACACCATAAAAATTTTGGTGGTCCTCATTTTTTTATTAATGCCGGATAGTGCACTAGGAAATGATGTTTAGGTTTGAGATCACCATATAGTTGCTTGTATAGTGAGTGGTGTTTTTTATTACACTTCGAAGGGTTTCTATATTTCCAGTGGTAAATTCAGGAATAAGAAGTATATCCATGATCTGAACCAATACGCAAAATAGTTGCCATGGGCGGTTGTTACGAGGCAATAGATCACCTATTATTAAGGGCAAAAAGTGAGTGAAAGTCCAAGACTCACGTGCAGATATTTTCAATTTGAATATTTTCAAATGTTCTATTTTAATAGGAGGAAAAATATTCCCTACTTCACTCTCACTATATTGAAAAAGGGATTCCCGACTGTTTAAGATTTCTAAAGAAAAAATATTTGAGGTAATAAGAGATTTCAAAATATTACAAATATTGTATCATAAATACATACACCTTCGAAGAGATCATGCATTATGTCAAATGCGAAACTATCTACAATATGAAAAGAAGGTATTGTATTTAGTATGGAATTTTCCCGAATTCCGGTTTCCGACATATTATTAGATTCAACATCATTGTTGTAGCTAGCTTTCGTTCTGAGGGATTCAAAGATTTCTATGCAGTCACTTTTCGTAAAATCTTTACTTCTGTGACATACTCGACAGAAACTCTTTGCATTAAAACTTTTAGTAAAGCCAAGAGCGCTGTTTAGGCCTAAATTATCACCGAGGATCAAACATAAAGGGAAATAAATTTTTACAGGTCTGTTTGATATGTTGAAATCGAGACCATGTTCTTTAAGGTGTGTAAACTCCTTGACTATATGGGAAAATGAAACGTTATTCCCAAATTGCTTGTAATCAGTGCTATTCATGTAAAGAAAATTGAATGTGAATTTTAATTTGGAAAGTAAATGTTGTGGTAAAGTCGGAAAGCTGTAATACCCTCCAAATATACAATAGATGATGAGTGGCCACCTAAGCAGTTATTTATTCCGTAGTCATCGAAATAAAGAAATATTGGAATTATTGTTTTATCTTCAAATTGTTTGATTTTGTTCTTATAAATATCGCCATTTATAAAGTTACATATTTTACTATTTTTTATTAAATAATCTGTATTTTTTAATGTTAACTCAAGAATGTTCGGTAATTCAAAAAAAGCTTTTATCTGAAAGCGAATGGGCATGAAATATGCACTAAATGTCTTTTCATCAAGTGTTGGGTTTCCTGTAGATATTTTTTCTGTCACGCAACGACCTAGTTCGTAAGATATTATATCTTCATAAAAATTTTTCTGTTTCAAAAATTGGAAGAATTTATGCTCCGTGGAAATTTGATCAAAGGGATTCGAACAAAATTGTTTTAACGAATCTATATCATTTTGGAAAGTTTCAGACGCAGTATTGGAACAAGCTTTGAAAACCAAACCAATTGCATTACATAGATCTGAAACACGTTTTTGGATCGCTAATACATCCTTGCGAGTCATCTTATCTTCTGAATGTAAATTAAGAGTAAAAAGTAATGCATTTTCTTTGAGAAGATTTACTGATTCTAATATGTTGAAAATTGTTGGACTGTGAGTCATATAAATCTTGTATTATTGAATTTGCTTGATTGGTTAACTCAACACGATTAACTTCTTCAGAGTGTAATTGATCCAAATTTTTTTCATTAGTACTAGTTTCAATTTTGTGTACATTTAGAATATGCGCTTTGAATGCTTTGAAAGATGAAAATAGTTGTTGGCGACTACCCTGGCGACACTGCAAGGTATCGGTCGAAGTCATAAAATGATTAATTTTGAAATGATTTATGAGTCCTCCAACAGTTTCAAACTGTTGCGTACATTTAAAGCAATGAAACATATCGAGTTACAAAAGTTAATCAAAGGAACTTAAATATGAAGTAATAGCGGAAATGCTAGAAAAATGTTTATCGTATTTAGTTTCAATATCAAAAAAATACTTTTGAATGAACTGCCAGGGTCCAAAACTTGCCAGCAGATATTCTAAACATAGAACATGAAATAATTTGAAACAAGTATTAATACATGATATATGTGAATCATGTTTCTGCAATCGTTCATCAAAGTAAACATAAAAGTTACTTATTTGGTCTGGACTGGATCCTACAACAATTATTAAAGGTTGCAACGTTATACCTTTGCTGTAGTATTTAGAGCGTAGGTCAGCAATTTTCCGTTGCAAGTCGTTAATAGTACTTATTAGTAACGTGAAGCTCTCCTGTGCATCCTTGATGGTTATTTTCCGCTTGTCGCTGCCGTTATCACTGAATCGATAAGTTGGCAAGATAACAGCATTTAATAAAATGGTGAGAATGTAGTCAGCCGCATCTATAAAGAAAATTGTAAGGATTTTTTTATCTTTCATATAATCTTCTCTAATACGGAAGAAAAAAGGCTTATATAAAGGATAAAAAAGGAGGTACAATGAAAAAAAAAAATATTATTATTTTTATTCTTATTGATTAAATTTGGCTAATTGGAATACTTTTTACATTCGTGATAAACTTACTTTTTTCTAAGTTGCTCGACACGAGTGAAAATAACTCTTTGCATGCCCGGTCTTTTATATTTTTTCTATAAAATGGTTCTATATGCGCTTTGAACTTTTCCCATTTAGTATACAACAGGTCTTCTTTTTGTGGATATAGTAGGCGAAAATCTATATCAATGAGAAAAATATTTTGTTAAGAAAAAAAAATAAATTTATGAATAATGTGAAGTTACCAGGTCTTTTGAGTTTGCGTGTGAAAAAAGTGGCCAATCCAATAAAAAATCTGTATTAGTACATTGCCCTGATTGCAATTCCTTTCGCCTCAAAAAAAAAATGTTTTTGTCCATTTATCTTTCACTTCAGCCCAATTCGAAAATTCTCTGGCTAAATAAGTTTTATGCGCAATTGATAAATCCAAATCGAATTTTTGCTCGGGTGCATCCGTCGTAAGAGACAACGAATCATTATCATTTGTTCGGAAATTCTGTTTAATTTTGTTGAGGGTATTGCTGTACTTATTGTATAGCCTTCCTCCTGGATTTTTCCCTTTGCCCCGAGCGAAATAATAATAATCCTGTTTAAATTGAAAAATGTATTCTTGTGTTTTTATATATTTTTTATTTATGATATTGGAAAAACATACCAAATATTCCTTTTCCTTTGGACAAAGTGAACCGATTTCCTTCAGAATTGGGAGGAAATCCTTAGGGGATAATGAAACTTCTCGGTATTGGATATCCTCTAAAATAATCGAAATCAAATCGTCCCGGCGAAGTGTGTCCAATGTAGTGTTTTCACTATAGAATTGCAGGATCGCGTTGCCCCTGTTTGTCGATTTAAGTATTTCGCGTAGATCCTGTAGATATATAAATAAATTCTACCGAACATTTGCAGTTCAATATAAATTCACCTTTGAGAGCTTTGAATTCGTTGATTTTAAATTAGCAGATGACGTGCTCTGTGTTGTTTCGGATGAAGATAATTCACCAAGCCAAGTTGAAGATGATCCGCACGAAACTGTCTCACAATCAATATTAAACTGAAAAAAATCGAATATTTCAGTTATCATCATCATCGTGGCGCAACAGCCCAACGTCGGGCCTTGGCCGCCTGGAATATTTCAGTAGGTTAACCAATTTTGCAAAACACCTACTTGTTGTTTTTTCCAGATAAACAATTTTTCGCGGAATTCCGCACGAAGACCTATGTCGGGTACGGCTTCTTTTATGTCGTCAGTCGATAAATACTTTAAACTGCGGTACGTTACACCGGCAGCTAAAAGAAAAAGTGATAAACCTATTACTGTTCAAAACAAATCACAGGAAATTCTACACAAACTAAGGAGGTTTCCCGGAACACTTTTTTCTCCTCACAAAGTAAAACATTATAATCGGCTAAATTTTCACTCCATTTCAACACGAATCGTCATCCAAAACTTTCACTTACCGATTAAAATATTTAACAACTCTAAAAGATCCCACTGAATAAGGAGTTCCGTCAATAAATTACAATCAGTATTGATATCACACGCGGACGAGTCCAACACTACCGTATTTTGAAACAAACTATTGTATTATCCATATTTTCGCACTTCCACTTGAACTTGTACGAGTATAGTCGACCTAGATCAAAACTTAAGTACCGGGCAGCACAAGTTTCGTTTATGCAATTGCATCAGAATTTTATTGTACCGTTTCGCAATGTGAAATCGCTTTGTTTATGAAAACTAAGCGATTTCACTTTAAAATTTACATTGAACATACTATTTGAAAGGATTTCCCATTGATAATTTAAATGTAAAGAAGTTTCCATCATTTCAAAGTTAAATGAATTTGGATGAAACAGATATCGGTTTAAATCAAAATGATTATATTTAAATGGGGTATATTTTTGTTTCAAAGTGATATCGACTGAATTATACGGGACATTATTTTTCTGAGTGTAGATATTTTGTATCATTTTCAAGACATACTGTCCCGCATAGTGTACAGGAGAATACAAATTAACCCAAGCGTTGCCCCGTGTGTGGATCAAGCGATCATACACACTAAATATTGTATATGCGCCTGTGCTTCGTTAGTACGTAAATCCGCGATCGATCGCGTCAAGCCGCGGTCTAGCTAAACTCACTATTAGATACTTAGATAGTACTCGTCTAAGTCTAAAGACGGTAAGCGCGACAACACAATTTTATTGCATTAACGTTTACGTTATCCGCGCTGCACAAACTGCATCATTTGCACTATTCTCCTCATTCATCAGAATTGTGCACTGTTAGTTGATATATCGTCGATCGTGATAGTATTCCTCTTTGCAAGTAGCTGTTCCCGCGATTGCCGTATGATAGCGGGCCGCCGGCAAATTGCAAATTTGCAACTCATTACAAACCGCTATTCTGTCAATAACCCACTTTTGGTAAGTTTACACGGGCTGTTGACGGAATACAGGGCTGTGAGATGCGATACCGTGGAATGTGGATACAGTACAGTATCCACACGTCCACAATTCATTACACATCCGAGTTAATTCTTCGGTAAGGTTCGTTTTTGAAATGGCACCTTTTGATACCGTTCTTTGTTCCAGTTAAGGCCTTCCATCGCTTCTGAAACTCAACGACATCGAATGGTTCGCGGTATCTGAAATCCCAATCCTTGAATCACTAATGTTAATCGGCGCATTTTCGGCGCTTCCGCCAACAACACCTCCTTCTGCCTCTTTGCTAGTTGGTTCATCGAGCGCCTGTAAATCTGACGCTAGCCCCGAATAAACCCGATCTATCAATTCCCGCGCTCTATCGTAAACTTCCTCTACGAGTTGATATATTACTTTTTCTTCGTAAAGTACGGAGCGTCTTGTACAACGTTAGTGGAAACTAGGCTCTTATGGCATTCCTTGAATTTTTGAAATAATGTCTGCACCTGAGTCCAACCCTCCTCAAAGCGATCCCGCGTCCGCTTTTCTTGCTTCAGCTTACAGAACGTGTAATAATGGAGATCGAAGGACGAGGGTTGGTATGGCCGTGAAGGCCTATCGGACACCAAGTGTCAACGAACCACTCTCCGGAGGACTACCTGTGACGTGCGCTGGCAGACCAGCTCAGCTGTCGGGAGTAGTGGGGTGGGATATGCACGGCAGTCACCGGCCTCCTCCATCATTAACAAAAAAAGGTATCGCACGTCTGCCCGTTACTCACAAAAGAAAACGCAAAAATAACCTACCAAGATCGAAAAAAACTCAAACTCCCAAAAAAAAAATAAAGAAACAAAAGACGCGAAGTCCCGTGCAGGGACACAGGGCTGCAACAGCCAATCTACACACAGGCGCAAGGCCGAAAATACAATAAAGACGGGAATACCGTCCTATCAGGACAGATTCTTCACTTCTACAGACCAGTTGAGCCTTATGGTTTTAATCGGCTCTATATGAGCCCCAGATGTTGTGGGCTCCGGCGCGTCCTTGCCCTCCCAGCCATGGGTTTCGGGCGCCGAAAAAGTTAGAAACCCCCTAGTTTGTTGAATATGCACGTCTCGATTTAGAGAGAGAGAGGAAGAGAAGGAAGGCTTTCCGTCCCATTAAAATTGACAAAAAAAATTTAATTCTTCAAGAACCCAATATGCAGTCGTTCTTCACTTAGACAAAAGAAGAAAGAAAAATTGTAGGGATATTTTTCTTTTACCAAATGAAGTTCAACGATGACTCGTTCGCGGTGTAATTTACTTCATTCGTGCGCGAATCGATGGCATCACACAAAAAAATTAATTCAAGTTAGAGAAGATTCCGGTAGCGCAAGGCGAAGCCGATCGGCCCATAGATCAGTCTGTAAAGTCGTCCTGTCCGTAGGGAGTGTGTTCTGTCGAGCACGCGTGGGTCCGCAGGTCTTAAAAAGAAACCGTCCTCTGTCCACGGTCCGTCAAGCCCGTCATTGTCGCATGCTGCTGTGTCTTGGCCTGGCTAAGTGGGCGGAACTTAGCCAGTTAGCCAACGCGGTGACCACCAGGTAGTCGGAGCGTCAAGGTGGTGATGCGTTTCCGCCAGCGTTGGTCCGCATGCAAAAAGGGGGGGGGG
Organism: Chloromyia formosa; assembly: GCA_964017055.1. Taxonomy (NCBI): domain Eukaryota; kingdom Metazoa; phylum Arthropoda; class Insecta; order Diptera; family Stratiomyidae; genus Chloromyia; species Chloromyia formosa. The sequence goes on along the minus strand of OZ024816.1, from coordinate 82,783,116 downwards.
AAGGCCTCGTCCGTCCGTCTGGCCATTCAACCACATCATAAGTCCGGGTGTTGCCTGCCACGTACGAAGGTTTCAGTCCAGTCCGTGGGTCTGTCGTCCTGTCTTGAGGTCAAGTCGGTCCAAGTCCTGGGCTTCGTTTTGGGCCGCTTCGCTTTGGGATCTCTCTTCTCTTTTTTTTTTTGTTTTCATTTTATCAATGAAAAAAGAAATATTAATTAAATTCAATTGGCTTTGTTGTTGTTGTCATATCAAAAAAAAAATCAGGAAATTTAACTTCGCTTAGAAACAAGTTAACACGTTATAATTATGTTATTGCCACGTTAAATGTTTTCGTTTTTATCTAATTTTCAAATTACTAATTTTCCACACTTCTTTTGTAAATATATTTATATAATATTAAGTGTATATGTATAATTCAACCATATCAATGAAAATTATGTATAAAGCGAAAATAAAAAGGTTTTAAAAGTAATTTGTTTCATATCGTTTCTTTTCAAAAACATAGTGTAATCGATTAACTTTAGGGACAGCTATCATAATTTAATGTATTAATTCGTTTGCAATTATTATTATTAAAAAGTACTTAAAAAAAATGTAAAAAAGAAAAGTACGGCAATCCACATTCACGAACACATGCCTACGGATGGGAAACAGAAGAAGCTGTTGAAAAGGCCCGACAACAAGTAGCGAACCTCATCTCGGCCGATCCCCGAGAAATCATATTCACTTCCGGTGCAACGGAATCAAATAACATTGCAATAAAAGGCGTAGCAAGATTCTACAGCGTCAAAAAGAAACACATCATCACCACACAGACGGAACACAAAGGCGTTCTGGATTCGTGTCGCGCCCTTGAAGGCGAAGGGTTTAGTGTTACATATTTGCCAGTTCAAAGCAACGGAATTATCGATATTAAGGATTTAGAAAGTGCAATAACCGATCACACATCTATTGTTTCCGTTATGACTGTGAATAATGAAATAGGCGTTAAACAACCCATTGCCGACATCGGAGCAATTTGCCGATCGAAGAAAGTCTTCTTCCACACGGACGCCGCCCAAGCAATCGAGAAAATTCCCATAAATGTGAACACAATGAACATTGATCTCATGTCGATTTCGGGTCATAAAATTTACGGTCCCAAGGGCATTGGAGCACTCTACGTTCGACGTCGACCACGCGTTCGTCTCGAACCCATTCAGAGTGGCGGTGGACAGGAGCGTGGTTTGCGCAGTGGCACGGTTCCCGCCCCGTTGACAGTGGGCATTGGCGAAGCATGCGAAATAGCGGCACGTGAAATGGCCTACGATAATTGAATGTATAAAGTATTGTACAGACGAGCAATAATTTGCAGCAATAGTTTGCAGCAAGTATTTGCTTTGATGTTCACACTTATCCAAAATTTGCACGCAAATTGTTTGCTGAAAGAGATTTCCGCTCCGCATGCAAATTGTTGCGTGGTTATTTGCTGCAAAATCTTGCACGGTTGTTCACACTTGTTTTCATTTAGTTTGTGGAGCGCGAGCAGTAAAGTTGGAAATGTCGTGCCAAAGAACAAGAACTGCAGCAGCTATTGTTGCAATGATTCTAATAAAACGCGAAAAAGAAAATAACTTGAAGAAAACAGTTAAAAAAAGAAAACTGTGGGTGAGAAGCTGGATAGCAAAAAGAGCCGAGCTAGGATTTCACCAGGAACTTTTAAAGGAGCTTAAAAATGAGGACAAGGAGAGTTTTTTCAATTTTTTTCGGATGTCTGAAACGGATTTCGAGTTTTTGTTATCACTAGTTAAAACCGAAATAATGAAAAAGGATACAGTTATGCGTGCCTCCATTTCGCCCAGTGAACGTTTAGCTTTAACTCTGCGTTTTCTAGCTACGGGTATGTACTTGAAACATATTTTTGTGATTTTTAATAGTATATTTGTAAATAAGGTTTGAATGTACATATTTACGTAAATTATAAACCTTCCAGGTGATTCATATCATTCATTGATGTATCTTTTCCGGATTCCTGTTAGCACTGTGGCGTCGATTGTGCCTGAGTGTTGTCGAGCTCTATATAAGTGCCTAAAACAAGATTATTTGAAGGTATGCTTAAATTATATTAGTGATTGGTTACCCAATATTTGTCCTTCAGTTAAATTCGGAAAATGGACTTCTGTTGGCGGTGTTAGTGAAGAGCTTGTGGATGTATGTGCACATCCACCCCAAGGTGAATTCGAGCAATCTTCTAAGGCATCAATTTCAGAAACATCCAGTATCGCCTTTTGAATTTTGCGACGAAGTAGTAGTTTATTTTTTTCAGATTTCAATAATCTGAACTCGGAAGCAACATAGTCACCGAACACTTGGTGATCATCTGCTGGTCTGTCCATGATGGAAACTGCTTTCTGAAGTAAAACGTCGTCTTTATTTCGAAACTCACTGCTCTTCCTCTTTCTATTTTGTGGTTCCTCATTTGTAGACGGCAACTCTCCATATGTTTGAGCCACAGTTTCATTCACATCATCTTGATTTTCATTCTGTAAATTACGTTATTATTTTCAAGTTTTCTTTAATCCATTTACCATGCACATATGTTTTTTTTTGCAATAGAACTACCTAACTACTTGTTATTTTAGGTTCCACATTCAATTAATGAATGGCTTCAGATTTCATCTTCCTTCGAAAATGAGTGGCAGTTCCCGCACTGTATCGGCGCTTTAGACGGAAAGCACATTGTTATGAAAGCTCCATCTAACAGCGGTAGTGCCTACTTTAACTATAAGGGCACGCACAGCATAGTATTAATGGCTTTAGCAGATGCAAATTATAAAATTATCTACTTCGATGCAGGATGCAAAGGAAGGGTTTCTGATGGAGGAGTTTTCAATAATTGTTCTCTGTCAAATGCATTAGAAACAGATGAATTACAAATACCAGAAGACCGTCCACTATCCGGCCGAGAAAAAAACGTGCCATATGTTATCGTGGCAGATGACGCTTTTGCACTAAGGAAATATCTATTAAAGCCATACCCATTCAAGAATCAACCCGCTCCGAACCGGGTCTTTAACTATCGTCTTTCAAGAGCAAGGAGAATAGTAGAAAATGTTTTTGGCATAATGGCAAATAGATTTCGAGTTTTGAGAAAACCTGTGGAACTTGGTCCTGAAAAAACGGTAGACATTGTATCTGCAATATGTGCATTGCACAACTATTTGATGACTAGAAAAGAATCAAAGAGAAGATATGCTCCGCAAGGAACATTTGACATGGAAAATGAAGGAGTAATTCAACCGGGTAATTGGCGTAATGAGCTTGTGTTAGAAGGTAATTGTTTACCGCTTCAGCGAAATACTCAACACAGTTCTACCGCGAAAGAAATTCGGGACGAATTTAAAGATTATTTTGTTTCGCCTGAAGGTGAAGTTTCTTGGCAATATAAATACATATAATATGTGATTTAATCTGAATAAATAAAATTTACCACTTACCAAATTTTCTAAATTATAGGATACTTCCTTTTCAGTTAAAATAAATTTAAGTGAATCGAAAAACTCCCATTTACTTTTATAATTATCATCAAGACCTTGTCCACTCTTTTTTTGTTTTACGCGACGTACTTCCTGTAGAAATTGTGTTCTCAAATTATGTATTTTTGTTTTGATTTCACTTTCTTCTAAACTTAAGTCTGCTGCAATATTTCTTATTGCAGTTTGCTTTTTAAATTTATTTTTATAATGAGGAGAAGACACATCCCACAATTCCGTAAAACTTTCGTACTTTTCAATTAGCCTTTGAATTAACTCGCGGTTCCACATGTTAACTTTTGCACTGTCTTGCGGCAATATTGCAACTAGTGGCAAACAGCAGGAGCAAACAAGCAAACACTTCACGCAAAAAAAAATCACGTGTTCACACCACATGCAAAATTGTTGCAGCAAATTTTTGCTGCAAATTTATTTGTTTGCAGCAAGTTGTTTTCCGACGTGTTCACACATGCAAATTTTGTTGCAGGCAACAATTTGCTGCAAATTGTTTGCATCGTCTGTACATTGCTTAAGATGTCCCAAGTGGCGTTCGAGCAGCGAAAGAGCTTTCATATTAACGACCATTCTCCAGCGGCTATTCAAGCTTTCGCCGCTTTATTTTGTAGCCAACTGTGTCGATGCAGAGCTTTAAAGAAAACGAGAGAACCTTGTGATTTTTCTATTCCATGACCGGGTCTATTTTTGTTGTTGTTTGTGGACATGCGATGCGATTGAGTTTTTTGCCATTCTGATCGTTCCGACCAAAATCCGGGTTGGTGGACAATTGTACAAGGAAGGGTATTTAACTGATTCATCCGAATATGTTGTTTATATCCGGGATGCGACACGTATAGATTTTTCAGAATATCTTCGTTATGGGTGAAAATGCAAATTTTTGTTAATGTTTATTTAAAATAGCCTATATAAATGTATTTTACAGTGATTCCAGGGCGCGGATCACCGGTGAAAATGAGAAAAATAGCATTTTAAAAATGTTGTTGTTGTTGTAAAAATGCCATTTTTCCCATTTTCTCTGTGATAATTCAATCGAAAAAGACACATCAAATTACGTAATTATTTTTATAACTCCGAATCTGTTGCCCATATTTATTAGTTTTATCTAGAATATTGCATGATCATGATTTAGTCACAATAGTAGTTCTTCGACGAAAATTGTATTTTACTGATTTAATACCCTTAGCCTATTATTTTTGGTAATATTCATAGTTTCCTTTGTTTTCCATGAACAGTTCTTTCGTAGAAGAACCAATAATATAAAATCTAATACTTCTTCACGATGCTTATTGCACGAATTTGTTGTATCAAACTAATGAGGAAAGTTTTCGTTGGTTTCGTTAATACAAGTATTTAAAATTGTTTTTTTTTTAAATTCAATATAGACCAGTTGTTATTAAATAACCGCTCATAAATATCGTAATGTAGTTCACATATTTTGAAAAAATTATCAGAAGGTGCTTGCAAGTGCATCTGTTCGGTCAATGTAACGGCGGAATAATCTTTGTCTATTATTAAGGATTCGTTAGGTAAGGACAAAAACTCACCAGTTTTAATCATTGTACTGGCGCAGGTGTTACAATGCAGTTTTCGCAAAATAATTTTTGAAATCGCGTAGCCAATAAAATACCGCTTGCCATTACTTTCAACCAAAAAATCGCCGCGATGCTGTAGCTGTACATTTTCATTAGGCCACAATACATCAGATTCTTCGATTTGGTCAATAACAACAGGCTTTGTGGAAAAGTTGTTATAAATTAGCTCCATTATTTCTGGTACACTTTCGCCTTCTACCCAATCCAGGGCTATGTCCTCATCATCTATACAATTTTTTATAAAAGACGCAGTTAAAATTTTTATGGACATAACTCTTGCAATGAGATGATTGAATTCGAAAACCGAAGGATTTCTATTATTTCCTCCTTTTGACCGTATCTGCGCAAAGAGATTTTCAATAGGGTCCTGGTTCAAACGTGCAGTTAGTAAATATGATGCCTTATTGGATGCTATCATATCTTCTCCCAACAATAAAACTGCATTTATCGATTGAATTAAGCCATTAATGCAAAAATTATTTTTTCTTTTCATCAATTTTAAATTTTCCAAATATGATAAACTTTCTTTTAAGAAATTATATATATGGTTTTTGTATTTTAATGGTGCTTTAAATAGATCACTATCGGAAACATTTCTACTATTTAAGCAATCAAGAATTTTGTCCAACTTTGAGACAAACTTTTCTGTTGCATCAGCCTTTTCCAACAAATCTGAAGAAAATTTTCCAAGTCTTGTACAAGTTTTTAAGCCTGAGGCTACACTCCTACTAAAAACTTGTGTTGCGTATTTGACTCTCATTTTATCAAATGTCCCTGGATATATGTGTTTTTTTGTTAATTTTGGACAAATTTTAACTAAATCCGAAGAATCTAGTTCAAATAACTTGGTAATAACATCCCAACTAACTATTCCATCGTCAGATTTAATATCGCACTCTAAAAGTGTATTTCTAAGAGATTTCATCAGGTGCGGGACATCGAAAATTCCATAAATTTTTTTTTCATCGAATAGAAAAAAAGGTTTTTCATTCGAAACGCTCAAAAGTTTGAAGCATTTCCTATTATTCGACCCTTGATCGCAAACAATGGCGCGGACATTTAAACCGATATTAAACATCACTGCAAGATTTTTTTCGATGACCTCTTTTAATTTTTCGGCTTTCATAACTTCTTCCGAAATATTTTATAATAGCTTATTACATATTTCCAATTAGATAGCAGTCCACGTACCATAAAGACGCAAATATTTTTACCAATTTTATTTTCACGATCGCCTTCTCCAAAATCAACTACTCCTTCTAATTGATCCATGGAAGGATCGTAAACTAATTCCCTTCGTATTTTGACTTCATCAAAAATTAGTACACACTCTTTAGCAAATGAATCCATATCAAAAACGATTCGCTTTAAGTTACTCAAAAGATCTGTATTGAAACCAGGATGTAGTTTTTTCAAAGGACTCCAACGATATAATGACGATTTTGAGGGCAATGTAAATCCTAAATTTTCGCGCATAAACAAATATGTTGAATTTGATTTAAAGTTTATATTCTGTGCAATAAGCTTCTGCTTCTCAGTCCACTCTTTCGTTTTAGACCTTTCTATTAAAAGCATTTTACAAAATTCTTTAGAATTCTCATTTACTTTCTGTAAACGGTCAATTCTATCTTCAAGACTTATTTCAAACTGCTCTTCTTTTAATTTTTTTAATTCCAATGTCAACGTATGGTTCAGACTTTCTAGTTCATTTGTCCTCTTGAACAGTTTATCATACTTCTTTTTATAATATGTTAAATTTTGTTGGTTCTTAAGACATCTATTACAAACTAATGCCTCATCTAACACACTGTTTGTTTCTTTGCTTTTATCAAAGAAACTAGCAGATTTTTCAAAATCATTCAATGTCGCTAGTTCCTCTTCCGAACTAAATGCAGATGTATAGCATCGTTTCTGTCTTCTAACCTGATCTTCTTCGCAACATTTGACGGAATTTTGAAAGACTGCAATAGGTGGATCAATTTCATAATTTGTATCATCATGAAATTCAAATACTTGAGAACTTTTCGGAAGGTTCAATGTAGGGAGTGCACCATGAGATAATTTTCTTTTACAAATGAACTTTGGCTCAAAATGTTGAGAGCAAACTAACTTATTTTTTGTTTGTTCAGCACTGTCTATATTGCAAGCTGATATCCACTCATCTTTTCTTTTCTTTTCTGTCGGAAACATAAATAATTGAAAATTTTTACTGTTGCCGACGCATTCAGAAATACAGCAACGCCTAATTTTTTTTCCCACGCTATAGACCGGCTCATTCTCAACTTCATGATTCAAAAAAAGGACAGGAATGGCACCATTTTTTAATCGTTGAGTTCCCTTAGAACTGCTTTCAAAATGTTTATCACAAACAAATTTTCGGTTCGCTTCGTCTTCAGCTATTTCACAATTACTTACCCATTTCTTCCGAAGATCGAAGCACTTGGGAAATCTATATAATTTACTGTTTGAAGAACAATTGCTACAACTACTAACACAGCAACGCTCATAACGTTTTCGACTTGAAGACTGTTTCGCCGAGAAAACGGCTGATTTTTCAATATTACTCTCCATAATATAATATAAATATATAATATAATAATATATAAATATAAAAAACTATTATATATATGTATATTCAAAAATACAATGAGTATATTATCGAAAAAAATTATCACCAACTATCACAAAATCACAGCAAAAATAAACTTTCGGAGTTAGTGAAAATCAAAAATTAAAATACAAGAAAATTTTTATCAACAACTATCACCAAATTACAGCAAAGAAAAACTTCCGGTGTTCGCGAAAATCAAAAACCAAAAGAATCGGCCTCACTCAATTATCCCTATCATTCAAAACATTGCATTGCATAGTAAATCGCATCTTCCCTCAACGTAAAGACAATAGTATATCTATACACTATAGGTATAGTATCATAGAATATACATAGCAGCAAAACAAACTCAATGCGCCCATAAGAACCTATACCTCTTTTTTCATAATCCACAAGCAGCTCACTCACAGTCGCGAAAAACAGTTGGCTACAAAATAAAGCGGCGAAAGCTTGAATAGCCGCTGGAGAATGGTCGTTAATATGAAAGCTCTTTCGCTGCTCGAACGCCACTTGGGACATCTTATACATTCAATTATCTTTGCCTACGATCATAAGTGGATGGAATTTCTGTCGAATCGATTGCTTGACAAAATCATGACTGCATTGCCACAAGTTATACGGAATGGTGATCCGAATCAAACGTATCCCGGTTGCTTGAATTTATCGTTTGCTTATGTGGAGGGTGAATCGTTGTTGATGGCACTGAAGGATGTGGCATTGTCGAGCGGCTCGGCCTGCACTTCGGCTTCGTTGGAGCCGTCGTATGTTTTGCGCGCTATCGGCACCGACGAAGATCTCGCACACAGTTCGATAAGATTCGGTCTTGGGCGATTTACTACCGTTGAAGAAATTGACTACACTGCAGAAAAGTGCATTAAGCACGTGGAGCGATTGCGTGAAATGTCACCACTTTGGGAGATGATACAAGAGGGAATCGATATTACGACTATTCAATGGTCACAGCATTGAAACGACTGCGAGTGTGCTGTTTATAGTGGATGTTTGTGTTCCATATTTTGTTCGCTTATGTTCGTTTCCATCCGACCGATTGACTTTCGTCTTCTGCACATCTTCGGGAAGTAATATTTTATGTTCGAATGAGATTATGTTCTTCGTTTATTGTTATTCGATTAGTATGTGCACGACAGTACGAGTATACTATATTCTGTTTTTGTTTTAGTCTCTTGAACTTTTTTATAGACAGGGTTTCGTGATACGATTAGTTTTGCAAGAGCCAAATGCAAGATTCGGTATACATATATACAAATAAGAAGAAATATGCATATGCGTGCTGCGAATTTATAGAATGTATTATTGAAAGTAGTCAGTTGAAATTCAATTGGGAGTCATATTTCAAATAAAAATTTCTGATAGACTCATTTGGTATGTTAAAAAAAACTGTAGGCTGAAGTATAAAAAAAACATCTCACCATACTCTTTATAAACTACGCATTGTTGGGCAGGTTACGAACTCACTTTAGACTATTGTAATATAGTACATATGTAAAAATATATTTTTTTCTTATATAGATATAATAAATTAGGAAGCTAAAAGTCTCCTTGGCACGGATGACCCATGTCATCGATGGCAAGGACGGAAACGGGGATGCCGCCCATCTTTGCGCCTCTGTTGCACACCACTTCACTCTAGCACCTTTCGCGACTCGAAAAGAATAATATAAATGTCCAAATCACAATCACCGTTGTGGCAACCGAACAGCTGTTTTGTTGTCTTCAACTTTTATTCCATTTCAAACGCCTCTCGAATGTCTTCGATTTCGAAGACACGGCGTTGGTGATGCTCGATTAAATCCTGAGCAGATCTTGTATCCATTCTTACAGTACTAAATACCTGTTTTCCGATATTGTATTGTATATTCCCGGAATATGCGTTATTGTGGTAGGTAGTTCAAATTTCAAACAAAACCACACAACTCCTCAACCTGCGATCTCTTTCTCCCGCATCATGGCAACATGCACAAAACAGCGATGTCATGACGAAAAAAATATTAACCTTCCAAAGATGGGATACATATTTTCTTACATGTATTAACCCTTAAAAGGTGGGGTAGATATATGTATGTATATGTTACGGGAACTGATGTTAATTCCCTAACAAGTGCGTTTAAAAAGAAAAGAGAGAGAAAGGAATTTAATTAGAGTATCCCTTTCTTTTGTTAGATTTCCTTTTATTTTTTTGAGAACCTCTTCTTGAGTTTTCCAACGTTGCTTGTGTGTTCGGCCGAACCACTATTTTCCAAGAAAGACGAAGTGTTTAGATACTTTATAACTCTTATTAAGACTTATGCAAACGATCCCGACAAGCGATTCTTACTTACTGACCACGTAAAAAGACAGAAGACGCTTTTTATGACAAGCGATATTGTAATGATGATAGCAATTCACCATGAATGTTGGTGAAATTGCTCAGCGCAGAGAAGAGAAAAAAGAAAGATCTGTAAGTGAACGGTAATTTGTCTGAGCAGCCGTTCCCGCTCATAAATAGGCACTACTGCCGAAATTCTTAGTGAAGAGATTCACTGTTTTCCCAAGGTGTTATGCCGCTAAAAGGCAAGCAGTTGGGACTGCCGAACTTACCATTTTTATGCCACTAGAAGGCAGGCAGTTGGTACTGCCGAACTGGGTGCAAAATAAACAAAGGCAAGAGGTTTTGCCAATATGAGTTTCGATTTGACACTGTTTATTTACATAAAATCTTACTCTATTTATACTAAATTATTCTATTCTAAAACTTATTACCAAAGCAAAATTTACAGGTGCGAATCACTTCCAAATATGCTTATCAAGCATTTCCCATAGTTTCCTCAAAAAGAGTTCTCACGTATGTATATATGTATATGCAAAGACGCAAGTAAGTGTATCTCGCATTGCTTGTCGTCTGGCTGCATATCATCTTACATTTACGTGGATGAATGAATGTTGACTATGTTTTTACTATGAATGTTTACTATGTGGGTACGTACTGAAGTGATTTCGAGGTCATGTGTGTATACATTACAGTGTGTACATTGTATACACTACAATATATTTTAATTTTTTTGTAAGTAAAATATGTTGAATCAGATTTCATTGTAATTTCATTGTGCCATCGCAAAATTGCTGATCTAGGTGCACGGAGAGAAAAGCATCAGTGAAAAAGTATAAAAAATGTAATGAAGTTAATTGCAAATGCAGTCATTTTTTACCCTATTGCAGCTCCTGTAAAAGTTACTATAATAGCAGTGAAAACGTTCATTGCGCGGTGATGAATCTTACAATTTTGTAGTGGAACTACTAACAACTTCTCTAATAATATTCACTACCGCATAAATAGAATTAACAATTGGCTGCAATGAAATTCATTACAATGTGTAATAATAAAGTGTTCTCGTTGTAGTAAATGTTAGCTACTGGAACAATGAAGCTTACAACGGATCGCAATCAAATTAACTGTAAATGTAGATGAATGCTATTAGCATTCAACAATGAAATATTAAATAAATTTTACGCCCTAATGCTATGAAAAATGTGCAGTAAAATTGGGGTTTGCATCAATCTGAAATTGTACTGCAAAGGATTCCAGAAATGAAAATGTACACATGTTAATTTTAACAATTTTATTTTATTTCCATATGATTTCAAATTTGTATTATCAAATTTCTTTGAAACGAAAGGCGAATTCTTTCTTTAATTTATGTGGCAAAGCAGGATGAAAACGAAATTCGTGAATATAATTTATAGTCAAACAGTCATTCACAATATCTTTCAATATGTAGGAATTAAAATGATGGTCAAATTGTATATTATACTTATCAGATATAATTATAATTTTGTCTAAACAAAAAACGATTTCAAGTATCTTATAAACAATGTTTTCATTTTTATGTTTCATAAGAAACTGATTTGTTTTGTAGATTGTGCCTTTATATTCTATTTCAACAGCTACTTCAGCTTCTTCATTATCAAGAAATTCCTGTAATTTATGAAAATAAGTCTTATTTTTTAAGCAACCCGCTTTATTTTTTAGAATTTTATAGTTACATTTGTCCTCATTTTTCAAAAATAAATAAGCCAGTTTTAAAGATATTTTAACCGCGAGGGAATAGCATGGATTAATTTGAGAGGAATTGGCGCACACATATTTTTTTAATTCCTTGTGCTTTCCTTCATTTCTCATGCTCCACATCATTTTTAACGGTCCTGATTTTTTTATGACAGTTGAATAGTGTGTTAAAAAATGAGCTTTTGGTTTGAGAGGAAGACCAAATAAAAGGCAAAATTTTTCGTTATGATATTTTATAATAGCATCTAGCTCTTTCAAATCCTCTGCTCTAAATACTGATTTCATACAAAACTCAATTAAATTTTGCAAATTCAGGAAAAAAATCCATATTTCATCATTTGACGGAATAAATTCACCAACCATAATCCCAAAAAAATGAACGAAACACATCAATTCACTGGCTGACATTTTCAAATTATTGTTTTGTACAGTTTCCAATTTAATCGCGGGTGAAACAGACCCAGAATCTATTGACCCATAATCAAATAATTGCTTTCTGTCATTTAGATCAGCTAAAGTAAAGTACTTTTTTTGAGTTATAAAATCTAAAATGATTAAAGACATATCATTCTTCACAACGCCTTCAAATAAATCATGCATAATATCGACACTGAAATTTTTCGCAGCATGGAAAGACGGTAAATTGTTAAATACACAAGGTGAAGACACTCCAGTCATTTGAGGATTGTTTAAACCGAGATCAATATTGTAGTTTTCTATATTACGCATCTTCTCTTTGTTTTCGTTGCACAAATATCGAGTTTCTGCTTTTGAACATTTACAAATACGGCAGAAGTATAATGCAGAAAATGAACGAGAAAAACCTAAAATTGAATTAATTCCCAAATTGTCACCCGTAACAAGCCCAAGTATAAAATAAACTTTTATTTCAATTTTATTATTTGAAAAAGTCAATCCATTTACTTCTAAATCTAGCAAAATATTAAAAAGGCTTTGAAGAATATCTTCATATTCATACTCTTTCATGTACTTTGCTTTAATTAACATTACTGGTAATATATTTTGCAACAAAGAGAACTTATGTTTAGGAATTGTGGGAAAATTCAGATAAAAAGCAGAAATTGAATTAGCAGAAGAATGGGAACCTAATGCATTTCCCGGTTCAAAGTCATCGTAATATAGAAAATATGGTATGGCTAGTTTATTTTCTGTCGACAATGTGAAATACGCATCCTTCCAAATTGACCCTGATGCAAAATTGTCAATATCACCATTTTCTTTATTTGCACAATTTCGCGTGTTTTTTAGGGTATCTTCAAGTAAATTTTGCGTTTGAAAAAAATTTTGTATAATTAGTGGTATCGACAGAATAGTAGCTTTGATGTTTGAATAATTCAATGAAGGAACACCATCTTTCATCACACTTTGAATTTCAGTAGATATGGTAATATTCTTTGGCATTTTTATAACATTTCTGTTTTCTAATAATTTAATTAATTTGTGCTCAGTGTTAATATTCGACAACGTGTTTTTACAAAAAGAAGTAATTATTTCCATTGCTGACGGGAGATCTATATTTTTTGATAAAGTGATGAACGGATCGAAAATATAAGTTTTCATATCTTGAAGTATTTGAAAAGCAGTTTTTCTACTCAAACTATCTTCATTAATTAATTTTAATACGAATTTCAAACAATTTGAGTTTAAGTCATGTAAATATTGTTCTTTTAGAGTACATGTTGATTTTGAAGAAGAATTTGCAACTACGTCAATATTGTCTTTAGGTGGCTGTAATGAATTGGAGACGTTGCCTGTATTCAAATTATTTGCTTTGTTCACTATTGTATTACAAGTTTCGTAAAGCGTGTTCGTATTACAAGAAATATCATCTACAATGCTGGATGTTATACTATTTTTTATTGTCTGTGAGGGTATAATAGTTGGCAGATTATCGGCTTTAGAATGAACTAAATTAAGATGACGTTTTAATTTGTAAAAGCTTGAAAATTTTTGTGGACAATTACCTTGACTACAAACATAATCGGAAATTAATTCATGTTTATGGAATATCTTAAAATGGCTTGAATAGCTGCATAAATATGAAAAGGTTTCGTGACAAATAAAGCAAGCAAACATCGCAAAATATTTAAAACTTTAAAGAATTCAACAAAGCATTAACATTCGATGAAGTTTTTTCTAGTTTAATTTCGTAAAAGTATTCTTGCATAAAATACCAAACATTAATGCTTTGTTGTGGATATTCAATGTTTAGTACATAAAATATTTTAAATAAATTGTCCAAAGCCGACAGAAATGAATCTACTTTGTGAATAACATTATCGACAACTATATAGAAGTTCGATTCACACTGTACTATGACTGGTTGCAGTCGCATACCCAGACTCTGGTATTTATCACCAAGTTTTCGGTATTCAATCAATATATCACCTTGATTTGAAACTTTAAAAATACAGCTGTCTAGGGAGTCCTTCACAGATGTATGCCAAATTCTATCTCTTTCAACTGTGGTGTCCTTGACTTTAATTTTCTTCGCAGATGGAAGCAAGTAGTGGAGTATTTCGAAAATCAGGCAGTCTTTAAAATCTAAACGAGACAACAAGAAAAAATTTTAGTTTTTTATGGAATTGATAAAATTATGATTTCGTACCTTTATCGATAGTCTCGCTTTGCACCTGATTAACAAGGTCTTTTATGTTCGACTGTTTTTCGTTGGCTGCAACATCAGTCACCTTTTCGGAGAATTGCACCCATTTCGTCCTTAATGCAAGGGAGGAGTTTTCACCAAACTGCTGTATGAAGTCCAATTCAATCTGAAGGGAAATCAAACTGTATTATAAAAAAAAACATATCTGTAAATTATGCCATACCAAACGCAAAGCTCTAGATTGGGTCAAAATAGGCCACTCTTTGAATAAGTCAGCTAAAGACTTGGATAGCACATCTGATCGTCTGCTAGAGTAAGTTTCTGTCCACTTCGTTTCCACCACTTCCCATGGCTCAAGATTAAATCTAAGCCAATTTTTTGCATTTGTACCTGGAGATAAATGTTATTTTATTTTGGTATTTTCTATGAAGATAATAAAACTTACAGTCAGGTGTTTCGATTATTTCTGCAGGTGATGTCGGTGGTGTTTTCCTGTTTTCAGTTTTTCGAGATGGACCCTTCAAAATACCCTGTTTTCGGCGATACTTTAATTTATTGTTGTAACAGGAATATAGAGGACCTCGAGCTCTTCCTGTTGGTGCAGATTTTATAAAATAACTTTCCTGTAATTTTTTTTTGTTTTGTTACATTTTTTTAGTAATGAATAAGCAGATTGTGGGCACACCTTTGACTCTAATGGGAAACGTTCCTGAATTTTCGAAGCTAAATATTCGCATTGTTCAGTTCCCAATCTTATATTTTCTTCAATGCAGTGGTCGACAATTATAGAGATAAGGTCCTTTCGCTGTGAGGAGGTAAATGGTGTATTTCCTGGAGAATGGAGAACGGATAAAACACTGGTAGAGATCATATATTAAACGGATAGACAACTTATGGAAAATTGAGTAGTCAATTTACATACTGAACGCACTGCTACTCGGGATTTTTTTTTTTTTAAACCAATGAGACTATGCTAAACGGTAGCTAATGGTTTAATTATTAACATATTGATTTGTTTAAGGTCAACTCTGACTGCGGAGGCTATAATTAATGAAAGCCGCCCGAAAATTAAGTCCGACCAAATTGCACTTATCTTTTTTCGAAAATTTCTCACCCAATCGTAAAAGAAAAAATTTCTATTTTTAGCGCAAAAATTAAATTCTCCATTAGGGGAAGAGAATTTGCTATAAAATATGGCTGGAAGCTATATGAGCAAATTCACGGTTAATTTGCAATTACCATTCCAAGGAATTCTTGGGCATTTTTTGGCATGTCAATAGAATTAAATTTACTCCAGACCCGCATAATTTGTAGCAAAGACTAGCATACATTTCATAGGGAGATGGCCAAGAAGTCCTTGGAATGGTAATTGCAAATTCATCGTGGAGTTGCTTATACAGACTCCAGCCATATTTTATAGCAAATTCTCTTCGCTACATGAAGATTTTTTTTTTTTGTGATTGAGTGGGAAATTTTAGGGAAATGCTGAGTGCAATTCAATGAGTGCGGTCAGAGTTGATCTTAATCAAATTAATATGTTAATAACGAAACCATTAGCTACCGTTTGGCATGTCTCTCATCGGTTACAAAAATAAATTCAATCAAAATGTTTAATTGATTACACTACAATGGAAATGTTCTTCTAAAACATTTTAGAACTCACTAAATTCTCCACTTTCTGGATGTTTGTATCGGATGGACTCGCGCAAACAGGTGATGCCGATTTGACTGAGTTCTTTTCTAGCCATTTTGAAACTTCACTTTGAATACTAGAATTTAAACTGAAAGTATCCGCAATAGAAGTAGAAACATATCCCTGAAATTCCACAATAATTGCATATTTCAATTTTCGAAGATTTTTTAGGAAAATCGTTGACTAACCTCTGCAACCCTCCAAGCTGCTAATTTTGCCTTGAATTTTATTCTGAGGTTTAACAGCTCCTTTGGTATTAATACGTCAATGTCTGAAGTTGTAATATCTATCAAACACTGCCGGTCAATTTTGTGTTCTATGTTAGGAGCACAAATAATGTTTATATAAATATAGCGACTAATATAGAAAAACAATGTTGAGGAGTACCTGTAAATAGAACCTCAAGTTCCGACAAGTTCCAATCATGTAATAATTGTCTTATATCAGACAAATCGTCTTGTACTGGTTCCAAAATATACTCGTATACAACATTTGAGAGACTTTCGTCAAAGTTTTGTTCCGTATTGGTTTCCATATTAATTCTGTTTTAAATTCAAATAAACTCATATACTCGTATTAGTCTACTCATTAGGTAATTTGCCTAACACAAATAGTGGTATAGTTTTTTTTTTTTTTATTATTTATTTGTGTTTTTTGGGTGCAGATTTAGAATCTGAGTTTTGCCTAAACAACATTTTAAATTTAAATGTACTTGCTGAGGACGACAGTAACCAATGTCGAAATGCATCCGAAAAATTAATTTATTAATAATTTAAATTTAATAAAAAAATTTAAATAGCAAAGTCAATAAGGTGGAGGTGGATTTTATTACATTTTATAATAAATGGAAAAAATATGGCTATATGGGATTATATACTTACCAAATTGCACTACACTAAATTTCGTAAAAAAACACAAAAGGATGCACGACCAACGGCGATTAAGTTTGAAAAATAGGATTCAACTGGGATTAAGTTAATTAGAATTTTATTTTTTTAATTATCTTTATTTAAACCGCACTCCGAAGTCGCCTCATTATGTCACAACACGCAACTAATACAAAAACTAAAAAGCCAGTACTTCGAGCCTGCAGTCTGCATAAATCATAAGAAGAACTGTCTAATTAAGTTTGACGATAAAAAGTTTATATGTCAGCATAATCAAAGGTTGATTTTTATTATTACTTTGCTTTATCCCCTAGTGGGGCATACCGCATCGACTATTCACTCACTAATCACTTTCGCAAAGTAAGCACATTTACTTGATAACAGCGCGGCGTCGCTTAGACTGAAAAGCATGCCGTTCTAATTACAACGCAGGTATAATCCGTGTAATACATTTCACTATTATCCTAATGAAATTTTACTATTTTATACAAGAAATAGTTAAAGTCATTACATATGCAATGAATATTATTTTGCTTTTGTAGAATCATATCATTCATGTAATAGATTTCACTATTATCGCAATGAGATTTTAGTATTTTGTGGATGGAATAGTGAAAATCATTACATATGCAATAAATAAAAGTCTTAGTATTTTATACAAGGATTAGTTAAAATAATTGCATATGCAATGAATACTATTTATTTTTTTTTATTCTTCATAGGATCATGTCATTCATGTAATAAGTTTCACTTCCATTCCAATGAAATTCTACTATTAACTACAAGGAATTGTGAAGATTACATCAAATGCAATTAATATTACCTTTTTCAGTAAAAATCCCTTGCAATGATTCAGTTCATTACTCTGCAATAATTAGAAGGCTTAACCAACGGCAATTAAAGTAATTACGTTGAAGTAACTTCCAATGCATATCTGCCGTTTTTTAATGAATTTTCACTACAAAGTAGGGAAAATCGGATGTGATGAAATTTATTGTTTGATTTTGTAAAATTGATTGCACCGATTTCTCTCCGTGTGGCTAGTCAACCTAGACTATCATTGCAATTGTGCAATTTTGCAATTCAAGATACTGTAAGAATTCATGTCACGTTGTATGCTACGCGACGTGAATTCTATTATGATGGGTTTTTTTTTCCATCATAACTAGTGTTGCCAGATTTTTTTTTTTTAGCCTGTAAGGGACAAATGCTCATTTTCCCGAAAAAAAACGGGATTTCATATTCCTACCCGGGACAAATAAAAAAAAAATATTTTTTTGTGATTTATTGCTGTTTATTATATTTTAATGAAGAACGTGTATGTTTTAACATGTTTTTATTTGATTTTACATTTTTGAAAAAATCTGTGCAGTTATAATCATAGTTGAAAATGGTCATTAATTCACTTTTTATCAAATTGGGGGTACATTTGTTTCTTATATCAGTCCATTTTAATACCATCTGTGAAAAACCCCTTTCTACAAAGCAGTTGGAACTAGGGATGCTAAAGATGAACGATATGATATTGAAAATGTTAGGGAATTCATTCTTGGAAAACCCTTCCATGATTTTCTTCCACTTCTCAATCGCATTCGTACTTTTGTCATCAGACGACGTTGCAATGTCCAGGCTTTTTTTAATCATTTGAAATTCTTCGTATAAGGAGTCCATATTCAATTGATCAATCTTCAAAAGTTCCGCAGCTTTTCGAAAATGGTCGTAATTTATTGGAGATTTCAAGTTTAAAAATGTCATCTTTGAAAGGATGTTACTTTCTGAGAAATCATATCGTGGTAACAAATATCCTAGGAAATTTTCGTAGAACTGTAGAAAATCGTTTTGAATCGACCCTTTTGCGTTAGTGCTTAATCCACTCATTATTTCTCTTGCCTGACTTCCGAAAAAGTTGTCTTTTATTCTTTGTTCGATCTTTTCGCGAATCCCGTGCATTTCAGCATGCATCTCAACGACTGACAGAGAATCCGATTCAATTTTTTTCATTGTTGCTTCTACCGAAAACATCACGTTATGAAGAAACGACAAATACGCCAAAGTTCTCTTCTTCTTCAGATGTGATTATCTTCTCTAATAGACGGGGACATTCATTGCGAGATTCCAGAAAATGAGATTTTAGTGCAGGCCATATTTTTAACACTCTTTCGACAGCAGGACCAAGAGATAAAAATCTTGTCGCAACATGTTTTATTATTTCTTCCCATTGCATGTTATTCGCTTCAAATTGGAGTTGCAAGTCTGCTCTTCGTTTCGCCGATCTACTGAAGTGACTGCATATTTTCAGTATCAAACTTTCCACGTCCACATCTAATTTATCAGTACTGTATTTTGCAGCATTGTGGAGAATATGAACGGGGCAGCCAGCTTTGACAATTCTGTCGTTTTTAGCTAACAAAAGTGTATAAATAGAATGATTTCTACCGAAGCTTACATTAGTATTATCAGCGGCGAATGCAGAAACTTTATTTAAAGACAATCCAGTTTTCTCTAATGTGTCTATTAATAACTTTGATACTTGATTTGCAGACTCATCGTTACACTCTACAAATTCCAGAAGACGATTTTCAATTCCGGTATCGTAGTCAAAGAATCATACGCAAATTGGAAACATTTTTCTGTTTTTTTTATTACTTGCATCTGTCGCTATCGAAAAGTACAGATTTTTTTCTTGGACGGTTTTTAAAATATTTTTCGCAGAATCTTTGGCCAATACTTCGCATACAATAGCTTCCGCTTTTGTTCTTCCGCAGCTAAAACTTTGAGCGATTTTTGAATCACTGCAGATGTGTGGTAAAAATTTGTGCGAACAATCCTACTACTGTAACTACTGTAACTAAGGGAATGCTTTACCGTGTGATAAACCAATGCGAGTTCTCCAGCAGTAATCTTGTCCTCCGTCTCCGATGCAGATGTCTCAGGTTTCGAAAAAAATTTGGATAAGTTACTCGTTGCTCTATTGCTAACAATATTCATGTGAGATTTAGTAGATGCATGTTGTCTTACATCAGCAACGCCACCATGAGCACAAGAGAAATCCCTATTGCAAAGACGACAGGACGCCTTATACGAGTCTTCTTTAACTTGCCTTAACCAGACATAACCATTTTCCCAGTTCGAATTATATTTAGTAAGCCTTTTGGCTTTCTTGGAAGGTATTCCACCACTTCTAGACGTATTATCTCCGTCACTATCACTTAAATCACTCATTTTGCATAAAGTTTTTGAAACAATTAACGAACGTATCACACACACGTTAAATGCAACAGTTCTCGCAACACAATGAATAAACGAAAATTGTAAACACAAAATTACCACTAGAAAGAATGCGGGATAGATAGTAATTAGACAGTTCTTGCGTATGTGAAACAAAAAGAGACAACTATATTTCTTCCGTTGTTATGCACGCGTGCTATGCTGCAGGAATGATTATACAGATTTTAATGATGTACTGAATCTGCCTGATAAAATGTACTAAATGGTACCAATTACGGAAATATGTTTTATTATAAGCAGAAATGCTAACAATTTTACTATATGTGTAGCATATGTGTGTAGGGCGATCGATTCCGAAATAATAATCGAACAAGGTTGAAATACGGGACAGAGCCTGTCCCGGAGGGACTTTAAAAATTGTGCCTGAAATACGGGATGTCCCGCGAAATACGGGACGTCTGGCGACACTATCTCTTCCATAGTAGATATTAAAATCATACGTATAACCTGTAAGGGCATCGCATCGAAGCCACATCTTTATTCCTCGTTTGGTTGGCTTGAGGGGCATATATTGCTTCAATGAACTTCGTCCTTTGAATTTCGTCATTGATTCATCAATGCTTTGGTAACAACTGTCCTGTCTGCATTTTTGAAAATTTCCTTTCAAACATTCCACCAAATCATCTACGTAGTAAGTCTTATTGGAATTCAGCGGTTTTTCCGGGTTTGCAAAATACATCTTAGATGTTATAAACGTGAACCGATCGCGCGTAATTGCTTCCTGAATTGAACGGTTTCCTAATGACTTATGGTTAGACCAATAATCTTTTAGGGAAGGCAGTCTGTTGTAGCACATAATAATCATGCACCCCACAATTACTTTCATTTCACCATCGTGTGTCTTAGAAATTTTAGTTCTTTTGTTTTTTTATTGCGCATTTTCGAAAATTTGCATGCGTTCATTTGTGCACTGTGCAATATATTACATAAATGCTGATTTTGGTAGCATCTTATAGAATACGCCGAGAGCAGTTGAAGTTCGAGGTATGTGCGAAACTATCTCACAATCACGAAGAGCACTAGGAACTTGTTTTGAAACGAAATGTTCGTCGGGTGAATTCCAGATGAAAGCCTTATCACGTGGTATGTTTAGAATACTTGCGTTTTCATTTTCTTTGTTTTCACGTGCTTCCCTTTCCAAAACTATTTTATATGACTATCGTTATCAGTTTCGCTGGAGCTGCTCCCTTTGCTTGGAAAGTAAACGTCATCACTTCCTGATGAAAAGTCCTCTGCGTTGCTATCTTGTTCACTTTCTGATGACAAATTTTCTCCGTCACTACTTTCGGCATCTATTATCATCTTTATATCGTCGCAGGTCAGTGATTTAGCCATATCTATAAAAACAAGCAATAACATTTTTGCACAACTTTATCCAATTAATACTGCCTAGAGTACTAGTGGTACACATATGTACCAACTAAGAAGACTGGTGGTACATATACGTACCACGGACAAAAGCTATCAAAAAAATGTTTCTACCTGTTGTTATCTTATCAGTAAATTATGTTGAATTTTAGCATTTGAGTAACTTTGACACTAACTACTAACCACACTGAATGGAAATTGCGTAAAAACTAGAACAAATTCGTTTTTGCAGCTGAGATCTCCGACTAAAAACCACGAATGACAGCGCAAAGCAAACACGCACAGACATGTCCGTTTTAATTTAGCATTTGGATTATTGTGCGAACGAACTGGTGCATAGTATTAGCAAATCACATAGCATTTGCGAGGTTTAGGGATGTTTAAACTTTTATTGGTACATATATGTACCATCCGGGTCGAAAGGGTTAAACAACTACTTAACTTAACCTAACAAAATATATATGCATAAAATGACATGTTATCGCCTAAGTGGCGTAGAATTTTTGACACATTTTCTCTCAACGTAATACGTACTTTCACGATTATACATTAACATATACATATAGAGCGCGGCAATATTTTTTTTTTTTGCCTTTCCGTTTTTGCTTTGGTAGTCCTTTTCGGTTGGAAGCGGCGCTGGCTGTCAGGCTTTGAAGGCACAAAGTGGCCGGTGAGTTCGATTGCTAGTGACCGAGGAATTGCGGTGGATCGAGCTCATCCGTGTTGGATGGGGTCCACGCAATACGGCGGCAGGGTCAGTGAGAGAAGAGGGCGTCCAGCGACGTATTACCCCTCAGTACACTGGTTTTTGGGTTATGGTTACGCCCGCCTCTCCTCCTCTTTCACCTACGCTACCAGCGCAGAGTACTAAAAAGCGCCAATTACAAAAAAGAAGCACGTATCACTACTTTTGTTTAAACAATTAAGCTTATAATTCTCACCAGGGAATTTAATTACGATGATCTTCGTCACTACGTCTTTCCTCTTTTGTTTTAATTTTATTTTTCAACTATGGCGCACAAAATAACTGGAGAAAAGCACGTATTACTGTTTTTATTAATCAAATTAAGATGATAATCCTCACCAGAAAATTGGAATACACCGTATTATTTCCCCATGAAAACAGGGTTGCCATTCTGGGGTTGGCACTCCTATTTTTTTGTACTTCAGATTTGGAATCAGCCATCCAAAATTACCTTGTAGTTCCAGCCAGCCGAATCGGACGAGTATTTCCCCATGAAAACTGTTTGTAACGTTGAAGTTAAATAATACGTTGATGGTGGAATGAATAAATGTATTTTGAATCTCTTAATTTATACAATATCTGCTGATGCATTAAAATGAAGTTTGCGCGTATGAATATAGTTAGTATTTTTTAAATATTTTTCCGAAGACTGCAATATTTTTTGGATATCATGTCCGACGGGTACATAACTCGTTTTGTACATATGGTATGATATGGTACATAATTGCATGGGTGTGCAATTAATACATATGTAAATTTTGTATGAAACATTAATAATTATCCGAGACATTTGGAATGCATATTATGAATTGTTGCCCAAAGTAATCAAACAAATCATAAATCAAGGTTTCCATCCTCACTTGAAACATATTCGCGCAACGTTCACATTAAGCGAAATCGGAGACTGACTGACTGTCGGAAAAGGAACACGTTTACACTACGCGCAATTTTCCCTCGCGAACCAGTTGCGTGAGTGGTTTGACTAAATCTAAATGCTCCTTAACACCGTGAAATCTTCGCGTGAGATTAGTTTCGGGTGAGGAACACTTTTACAATACTCGAAATTTTTCCCGCGCGCCAGTTGCCCCAGTAGTTTCGCTTAATTAATCTTTTTGATTGATTCTAGAAACATTACCGAGGCAGATCTGCCTTCGTTTCTCATTGGTCACTGCTAGTAATCTGTCAAAATATTCGCTGGCACAATTTCTTGACTATAAAACACTTCATCAACACTAAGTGACACTTTATCAAAACACAAAATACCAAATATCTACTGAAAATAGCCACTTTTGCAAAATTAACAATACAAACACGACAAAATGTCGACAAGAACAGTTGTTCATATTTGTCACGGTCGACGTACGATGCGGAGCACTCTAGATTTAATGGGGCACTTAGGCAGGAGGGGCGGCATTCTAGGTTAATTAACATTCGATCTTACCTCACGTTCACATCGTCCTAACGTCGGCGTTCAGCCGTTCGAGGTGTTTCTGGAATACAAGGATACCCCAAAGAATCAAACTCTAAATGAGAACCAGAAAGAATACTTATCTGAGGAATCGGACTTCCTGTTCGTCTTTCGGCAATGACAAGTGTACATGACATCGATTCCATGACTTTCAACAAAAAAAAAAAGAGATCGTCGCAACCAGCATCCACCGCATCACAGACGACAACTTTCTCCCGCGAATACACTTTCCGGCAGGAAGCTACAACAACCCCGGACACCGCGACACACAACACGAACCAAAACATTGACTGACTTTGTTGATGTTTCTTGACATCTGTCTAAGGCCGCGATTTGACAGTGTGAATTGTGTGTCGGTATTGCAGATGAACCATTATTTCGGTGAATGTCTGAGATGAATAATGGGGATAGGTAGTTAACACGATCGTGATGTCGTCATCGATGACCGAATAGATTGGTAGCGGGTTAGTACCGTACCCGCACCAAAGTTATAAAAGGGCGACGAACCGAGCGGGATACTCTCTTTGTTCTGGTTCTTTGCATGGACTAAGATTTGGATTGAGAACCCGAGATCCCTACCGATCCTAAGGAAACGTTGAGTGGAAGAAATCGTGGGGATTTAGCGAAGACGCACGGGAAAGAAATTGCGAGGAGACAACGACGGAAGTTTGCGGCCGAAATTGTGGAGCGAAAGTATCTGGGAAGGTTTTGCGCGAAATTGAGATCGATGCCGACGATATCTGTAATTCGACGAGTGAATTGAGTGAGTTGAGCAGCGAGAAAAGTGCACTGTAGGAAGTAGGTGGTAGGATTACTTTGCCGCCCCAAGGTCAGTTTAGAAATTAAGTATTTAGTGTAATTAGTGTTATAAGTGATATTACGTAGTATTAAGTTCTTTTTTTAATTAGCGTGATCACGGCGTAAAGTAGAGTCTAGTTTGTAGTGCATAATTTAATTTGTAATTCATCCTCTAATACATTTTTGAAACGAAGAAACGAATCTATCTGTGAAGAGTGCTCCGGGTGATTGAAATTTGGAAGGTAACTCGAACCGTCGTC
Source organism: Chloromyia formosa (assembly GCA_964017055.1). Taxonomy (NCBI): domain Eukaryota; kingdom Metazoa; phylum Arthropoda; class Insecta; order Diptera; family Stratiomyidae; genus Chloromyia; species Chloromyia formosa. The sequence goes on along the minus strand of OZ024816.1, from coordinate 82,758,187 downwards.
TTCCGCATTCGCGCTTGGCGGGAGACTTACTGGGTCCAATACGCGTCGCGGCGGGTTAAATTTAAAGCGTGTGGCGTCCCACGGCCTTTGCTCCGCAGCAAGCCGGCACCAGCCGTGACCTTCGAAGCGAAATTTGTAACATATTTTATAATGGAAGCCTTTATGGGTGAATGGGCCTAGAGGTATCACCTCCGTTTTCGAATAGTTGATTTGACTTATTTTTGACAACCCAACATATCCGAGAACGGATATACCCCAAGGCCAGAGTTCGATACTTATCTGTGGAGAGAACAAATGCCAAAACAATTACCTGTCACTTGCAGTTGAGGATGATCGAATTCCATCCTTTGTGGTCCAGCGACGTTACACTTTACGATGGCACTGTTGCACAATCCGAACATTACACAAATCGCCCGGAGGACGAACTGTTGACATTTTTCCATCTGACAATTGAGAATTGTCAAACAATTGACGTATAAAAATATGGGGAACTTTGTCAATTAACATTGGGGTAGCGTCCCGAAATTAATAAATGTTCCCTTAAATTTCCCGTGTGTATCGCAAGGTGGGATGCTAGTGTACTCACCTCACATCGGAATTTTGGCATAAGCAGAACTCCGCGCCACTCGTCACCCTGGAGTTGGTACGACGAACAAATCTGAAACAAGAAGCACAAAGAATCAACAAATACAACGAATAATAGTAGAAATACTTATCTGACATGGACTTGAATGATTGAAATTCCCCCCGACAAGACGTCAAGCTCATCAGCCTAGTTGGTAGAGCATCGGCTACACGCCCGGGAGGTACCAGGATCAAATCTTCGCGGCGGCAGTACTTTTTTTTTATATGATGAAATTGTATTATTAATATGTAGTAAAATCATTTGAAATTTAGATTCGAATTGTACATAGTTCATTTAGATATTACAGTAATTTCGTTATGAAAATAACTGTTCAAAATTAACATTGCTTGCCATTTTAAATAATTTGAACAAGTAGAATATGGTTATTCTAGTATTGATAGTTCGTGGATACAGTCGTCTTTTGTATTTGTCAAGTTGTATTGCGTATTTGAACTAGGATCAAATTGATAATCATTGTACATTCTTTGAAATAGAATAAATCGTTTAATATCGTACATTTTGGAATTAGAACGTTAATTGTTTAACATCGTCCCTCGATTGGGAAATAGTTTCTCATTTCGAGGATTCATTTGCAACATTGGGTTACAACAGCGTTTAAAAAAAAAATATTTAATAACGTAAGCTCAATATTATATATACACATGGATAATTTTTTTTGTAATAAAACGTTGTAAAAATGTCTACGTAGAAAAAATGTGTTATTAGTTGATTGGTGTGGTGTCTTCCCTCTTCCGTCGTTGGGGATGTCGAATTTCCGCTTGGCTCCGCCTCCCCTCACGTAGTTTTGTTTAAAGAACTGGATGGGTACGAGCCCCGTTACGGCTCGCAAGTGGCCATGGTAGCGCGAAAATTTTTGTTGAGCTGCTTACTAGCGGCTTAGTAGTTTCCGGTTCCTTTTTCCTTATTGATCTTTTCTTCCCGCGTTCTTGACTCGCTCCCTTTTCTTATAGCACCTGAGAACCCCTCCGTAATGTAAGTCCCGGTCGGAATTTGATTCTTTTTTTTGTGAACCCACGACAAACGTTTTATTTTTGTTCTTCCTTCCCGAACAGAGCTGCCCTCAAGCAGGTGCTTTGCTTCCGACCTTTGGCGGGATTACATTACATTTTTTAGTCCACAAACGTCGCATACGTCCCACAAAAGCTTTCGGCTTAGCTGGAACACATTTTTAATTGAGTTGGAGCTAATTGACATTATTTTCTCAATTATTTCTCACTTATCTCGCTGGGTAAGTGAAAAGTTAATGTTGATTAACTCGAGATAAGTGAAATATCGGAGATAACTAAGAATTACGTCTCTGTCTTTAGTATTAGGGGGCGGATTGACTACAATATCCCGCACTTGTTGCATTACCCGCTGCTCTAGCCCGCTCGCGGGGTAGGTGTGTTCGCTCGCGTCACTTGTTATGGGGCGGTTCGAAAAATGGCTCACTACTTGCGAGAACCACAATTCAATGTTCTCACCCCTGAAAAAGTTAAGTAAGCATACGGCAATATCGATTGTGGTGTGTAGACACGTGATTCCTCGCTGCCACGTTGGTAGCGAAGAATCAGCTGCATGTTTTGATGATGAAGACGTTGTTTGTGAACATCATAATCGCATGCACAGGGCCGAAGATATAACGAAGACGGGAATATCGCCCAATCAGGACAGATCCTTCACTCTTACAAGTTAGATAAGCCTTTTGGTCTTAAACGGCTTGTTTGAAAGAGTACTCACGTATAGGCAGTTTCGAGGCAAGCTGCAGTGATCCATGCTCCATGCAGCGTATTTCGTATTCACTTTATACTGCTGCTGTTCGAGAGACGTTGCCGAAGCTCATAGCGATGGATTTGATGGTGAATACGAGATTCCACGACGCAAACTAAAACAAAATTATTACATTACATTATTACAAAGCATCAATGTCACGCAATTTTCAACAACAAACTTACCTAAAACAAATCCTGCAACAGCGAATGAAATCCAGCTTCCCGGATGTAAAAAATGACGAAAATCTGAAATGAATTAATAAGTTAAAATTTAATGTAAATGGATTGTATAATACTTACTTTTTGTGTACATTCGCGAATTGTCACGCAATTGTCACTTTGACAAATGTACGGTCCGTTCCACTAATTCCACATGTTCCCAACTACAGTGAGATACAAATGTTCTTGTTTTAAGGGGAAAGTTGCAGATAACGGATGACCGCTACTTGTCGGGAATTTTCGCTCAATATAAAGATCGGGTCAGCTGTTTTTTGATTCTCAGTCATTGCTTAGCCGTTGATCATTCGTAAATTCAAATTAATAGTTAAAACTTGAATTATCGACCGTTCCTTTGTTCGAGTTTCGGTTCTAAAAATTAGTTTAAGTCTTTTAGTAATTAATAAAGTGAATTGTAAAGTTTTAGAAATCGTGAGTTTTTTATGGTTTGTGGGTGCTTGGAAGGAGGAAAGCTCCCGAAATTTATTGAAACGCATCATATACAGGAAACGTTTCTGGTCCGTCGACAAATTTGCTTGATCATCCACTACACGGCTCTATATGGGCCCGGCGCGGCCTTGCCCTCCCAACCGTGGGTTTCATGCGCCTTAATATTTCGAAACCCCGCAAATTAAACAGTATAGGTGTACTGTATAATATCATGTTGCAATTTGGTATACCAGTAAAATTAGTACGACTTACAAAAATGATGATGACCAACTCCATCTCACAGGTCAGGATCTAAACCAGGCTGACTGTTCTTTTTGAAACACAACCATCCTTTTACTTGTTTAAGCTTTGCTGCTCGAAACGACAAGATAATGTCGGATCTTGCTTTCGCATCTGTAACGACTCTGGCTGGTAGGCCGAAGCCTACATGAGGACGGAAGTCAAACTCTGGTCGTGCAGACCGCGCGTGGCACCTAAGTGCCAAGACTTCCTCAGATGTGACCAGTTCGTGCGTGCTGGATAGCTAGCTCAGCTATCGGTAGTCGGGGTGGGGTTGTATTAGTCACACCTGCCTCGCAGTGTTACAAAACAAATATCACGCGCGTGCCCGGGTGCCTGAGCAGACGAGCCAAAAAAACACCTGCAAACGCGTACGACCTACGAAAACGACCCTGTCCCCTTACGAACACGACCCTGTCCCCTTACGAACACGGGAGCCCCTTGATGTTTTAGGGACTCCGCGCTCCCTCCCCTCCATTGGGCTAGGCCGCGCTTAAGTTCCTAGCCCCCTAAGCGAAACAATATCGAACGAGAAAGCGGAGCGAGGGCCCAGGAAGGGGGGTCAGGAAGCAAAATTAAAGAGCTCTACCTCGAATTCATTATAATTTTATATTCCTGTATGTACGAGTATAATCATTGCCACGCAACTCAATAATAATATAATATGCAAAACGATTCTCTTAAATTGGAAAAATAGAAAAAAATCAGTTCTTAAACCTACAAAATACGAAGTTTCATGAACGTTCAATCACCATCGCTGATTTATAAAAAATACTCGCATGTAATGCAATAATAAGTACTTTTCTCCTTGAAAAAAAACTACCAATTCGGTGGCGCTCCGCCAATTCTGCGGCGCTGCTGCGCTTTTTTTTTTTTTTTTTTTGTGGACTCGCAGCCTCCGGCCGGCAGTCACACCGTCCGCCGTGGAGGTTCTCGTCACTCTCTTTGCAGCGAGCGGTATTACTGTCGGCCGAATTGATGGCGGTGACCTGAAATTACGCCCATTAGGACCGGCCACTCCGGTTATGCCATTATACACCTACCTGGCACGTTTAGTTCGAATCTCTTTTATTTATCTGATGATGAGGCTGCACCGCAAAGCCTTCCGCTCCGTCACGTTGGATATCGAACTGACACATGACAGTTCCATTCCCGGAATTCCTATTGGAATTTTTGACTCCTCAGTGAGCTAAGCGACGGCCGAGTATGTATTAGATCTCGCGATCGTTTATTAGATTTTGCGATCGGCTCCGGTTTCAGTGAAAACACAAATAATTAACAAATTGTAAAATGATATAATTTATTAATACGCTCTTACCTGCTACGCTATGGATAATGATTGCATACTACAATGTTAATTCCATTTTTATTAATTTACTGACATGCAAGTCAGCAAATCGTCACGTGACCGAGATAATTGGAGGACAATGATCCAGGCGGCCAAGGCCCGACGTCGGGTTTGGCGCCACTATGATGAAGTCAGCATTACAATCTTAATTGCAGTTTTGATTCTCCGTTACAATTAGGTCACAAATAGGTGAACAAACAGCATGTTGCATCCGAATTATAGTGTACGCAAGGCTCCCGCCACTCGTCACCCTGGAGTTGACACTAGCTGGTGATACTCTCCCACGATGAACAAATCTGAAACAAGAAGCACAAAGGATCACGATTTTAATTGGAAAACAACAATCACTTAGCTGAAATGATGGTCCACTTTCGTCTCGCCTGCTCATGGATCGTGTGCTGCTGAAAGTGAACAAAACAATCAAATGTCAAATATTAATATTAATATTATTGTGAATAGACCTAGACTACCTGAAATACTTACAAAAATTGTTGCTAGATGGCGAAATGTCTTATGTATTATTTTTGGCGCAAAATCGTCATTATCTATAGCTTGAAAAAAGATAGTTTTTCGACTTTGCGGCTCAGGCTAGAATGGATGGTGATCGAGCTCACTTGCCTTTTATAATCTGTGAATTGCATTAAATTTGTTGAAATCAATAAAACTTTATAACGTTTTGGAACCAAGTGTTTTCTATGGCCCGTCGAGTATTAAATTCGTACACTACATTTATTGGTGTTTCATAGAACATTTCGAGTCTTGTGTTGAACACAGCATTACAATCATAATTGCAGTTTTGATTCACCTTTACAATTAGGTCACAAGTAAGTGAACAAAACTGCGTCGAATTCAATTCTCAAGTTTGCTGTAACACTTTTATTTATGTGAAGTGAATTCGATGTGGATTTCGTAACATGTAACACATGCTGTAGCTCAGGTTCGGAGTAAAGGGGGGGTTTTTGCCGCTCACTGCCCGTTTTCCACACATATTACAAGGGATCTCGTGCCTTAGGGGAAGACAAAACGACATTGGGATAAAATTTGGGGAAAAGAAGAAGCGTGGCGTCCACCAGCTCCAGTGCCAATTTTTTTCTTTTTGCTCCGGGGCGCAGATTGCGATGAAACTCGGCCTTCTTAAGCCGCTGAAAATTACGAAAAAGAGCCCGACCTTCAGACCGCCTTGGCCGACATTAGAATTTGGGGGGCCTCCCTTAGCGAAACTAGAGATGAGGCCTTTCACCTCATCCCTTCAATCAATCTGAAAAGGGACTAGGTCATTCCTCGAAGGAAACAATGCGGACTTCACAATGTTTCATACATTTAATTGCGAATCCTTATATTCCAACCAAAGAAAATACCTTTTTTTGTTTTTAAACAAGACCGAATGGCTGAACTACGATATATAAGAGCAAAAAAAAAAGTAAAATTGACCAAAAATTAAATAAGCTTTTGCATATAAACATGAATCATTGACTACTAAAAAATATACAAAGGACAAAAAGGTCGGACTTACCCAAACTCTTAGATGGTCACCGCTGTATAAGGGCATATTATATAATATATTATTTACCCGAACTGAAACCATACCATTCTTAATTCACACATACTTTACTTTCCTTGGCCTTCTTAATTCCTTTGCCGCTTTAAACAAACTATTTGGGAAACTATAATTAAACTCTCGTTAATATAAATGCTAGTAACATTATCGACTACTCTAAACAATTTGGTGTTAAGTTTGTTCTTGTTCTTGTGCTTCGAATGCATTATTTTTTGTTTGACAAGATGCGACGGGAACTTCACGCACGAAATATTTGAGAGCGATGGCGGCGATGCCTGTGGCTGTGACTGACTTTCATTCGAAGCACTGGACGGTGAAGCTTTTCCTTTACTCTTCTTCACAAAGCACGTATCCACATCGTTGAGTGATAACTTCTCACTAAGGCCTTCAGAGAATATGTGCAAAACACACTCCATTGTTTGTTACATTCGGCACTCCAATTATTTCAATGCATTTCGATTTTTCTCGCTGTTCTAACAAATTCATTTCATTTTGCAATTCGTTGACTAAGGCCCGTTTTCTCAATGTCCAGTTAAAATTTAAATTCGAGATAAAATTTGTTGTTGTTTTCCCTGTAAAATTTGACAGATGGGTACGTTCAATGTCTGTTTAACTGGAGTTTAAATTTTAATCAGACATTGAGAAAACGGGCCTGAGCAATGAAATTTATTATTTTCTTCTCTAAGAGAATCAATTAAAGACAGATCATTAGCATTTAATGATTGCAGATTAATTATTTCTTTGTAAAGAACTTTTAATGTAATTTCCGTCTCGTCGTCCTGATTCGGTGAATCGATAACCGGATTTTTAGTTGATGTAAGTTTACTGCCATCACCACCGACATGAGAAAAAACGGTAGACTGCGGTGGAGAGTGCAATGATATACGCCGGTCACCCAGACATACATCACAGCGATAGGGAATCTTATTGGTTTTAAAATATCCAAATTCACTATCTAGCAAGTTCACACAGTTTCTGTGGAAATAAATCTTGCAGGACGAGCACTGGATTTTTGCTTGATTTCTTTCAACTTTCTGTTTGCATAAACAAGCCATTTTAAGGCGTAAACACTTAAAATTAGCAGGGAGGTTGAAAAAACACGTCTTTACCCACAACGCACTGTAAAACACTGAAGAAGCGTTTACGAGGAACAAGGTTGTGTGAAAGCCCGAGAGCTCACTTTGAAGACTAAGTGCGCGTTGACGCCGACCGTCATAAAACTTATAAGGTTTTGTGTTTAATTTCCTTTGTGGAAGTGGTTCCCAGCTATCAGAGAATCGCAACTTATAATAAATTGTGCCATCCGGGTTATACTGGAATGCCCGCACGGACTCAGCTACACGCGCAGCATCGATGCTTCAAGGCCTCAACGAGATGAGAGCCGGACACTCATCCCCAAGACCTTTACAGACAACACATGGCGAGTTATATAGTATTACATTATAAATTTATTAAGGGTTGGTATATAGATATGTACCTAGTCTAGCCATAAATATTGTTACAAGGTTTGGCAACCCTGCAGAAAGGAACCGTTATATTGCATTTCTTAAAAATTGAGCTAATCGCTATAGTACGCTTGTGCTTGATGCATTTGTCATCATTTGAGTTTAATTTTTAGTGTAGTGAACATGGATTGGGGTGGCAAAGAAAATAGAATTGTTGTGATTGCACTTCATAAAGTAGGAATGCAACCAAGTGATATTTTTAAGACTCTGCATACCCTTGGTATAAGCCGAATGTTTGTATATCGGGCTATTGAAAGATTTAATGATACGTCTGGAGTAAGTGACCGTGAAAGAAGTGGCCGTCCGCGAACTACTCGAACACCTCAAGCGGTTAAAGCCGTGCGCGAGAGAATTCGCCGTAATCCTCTTCGGAAACAAAAAAATTTATCGCGTGAGATGAAAATACCCCAAAGAACAATTTCACGTATCATTAAAAGTGACTTGGGGTTGGGTGCTTATCGTAGATCTACCGGGCATTTACTAACAGATTCGTTAAAAAAAATAGAGTGGAAAAATCAAAACGATTACTTTGCCGGTACGCAAACCAAGAACACCGTAAAATTTTGTTTACGGACGAAAAAAATTTTACTGTCGAAGAAACATTTAATAAACAAAACGATAGGGTTTATGCTCGCAGTGCCAGAGAAGCTTCTCAAGTTGCCCAAAAGGTTCAAAGAGGTCATCATCCAGCCTCAGTAATGGTTTGGTGGGGTGTTAGCTACAACGGGGTGACAAAGTTGCATTTTTGTGAGAAGGGCGTCAAAACGTCTGCCAAAATTTATCAAGAAAGTGTCCTTGAAAGTGTAGTGAAACCTCTCAACACTTCATTATTCAAAAATCAGCCTTGGAGTTTCCAGCAAGATTCTGCACCAGGTCATAAGGCGAAGTCAATCCAAAAATGGCTTGAAGAAAATGTTCCAGATTTTATTAAAGCTGAAGATTGGCCTTCCTCTAGCCCAGACCTGAATCCGCTGGATTACGAATTATGGTCTGTCTTAGAGCAAATGACGTGCTCTAAAAGACATTCTAATATCGAATCCTTAAAGAAGTCTCTTACACATGCAGTCGCCAACTTTCCGATTGAAGTCGTGCGTGCTTCCATAGATAAGTGGCCAGCTCGATTAAAGGCTTGTGTAAAGGCATAAGGCAATCACTTCGAATAACTTGTTGCAATTTCCGTTGTTGACCTTGCATTTAATAAATAAACAATGATTTCTTAACATATAACACCTCTTTTATTGAACAGTGCTTCAAAAAGTTTGTAACAGTATTTATGGCTAGACTAGGTATTTGTACAAACAAAATAAGTGCACAAAAAAAAAAGTTGACACCCACTCACAAATAGTTACTCACGTTATACGTTTTCTTTTTCGTTCGTTGCAGGCGATGATAAAAAGACAGGAACTCCGGTGGCGGCCGCTACTGAAGTTCTGCTTCCTGCTGTTAGCGCGTTCCTCGATGTGAAGGGGTGTAATTTGCACACTAACTTATTCTAACATTAATCTTGACAAACTACAATATATTTTTCTACAAACTAACATGCGCGAAATGTAATGATAACAAATTAATTATAACAAAGAAATTTACACAATAAATTTATACATTAACTGCTAACTAACTAATAATCACAATGATAAACATTTTAAAAGATGTTGGAGCCCGGTTTTTTTTTTTTTATTGGGCAAACCGGAGTACGCCACGAAGACTCTGCTACTTGTAATAAGCGGGAGGTTGTACACTGCAAGGCGGAGGCCGACTCTTTCGGGATTAGGAGATACACGGCGGAGGCCGACTCCCTCGGGGTTAGGAGATACACGGCGGAAGCCGATTCCCTCGGGGTCGATTCTCACGAAATTTGCGACTAGACGACAGTAAATTTAGTCGACTAGTTCTTGTAAATGTTAATTAATTTTAATTACCCGTAAAATCACCAACTTGAAACTTGCTGATCACGTCCACTTTGAACTTGTTATTTCACGCGCGGCCTTGTGCTCCTCACGCCCTATGTGACCACTAAAAAAGTACCGAAATTCACGGAGTAAGACTTTTTCTAAAATATTAATTTCTTCTGCTCCATCAAGATTTACCTGCATAATCAGGATTGCTGACTGCAGCTTTCCTATTGGCTTACTTTCGTTTTTTTTTTGGGGTCGACCTTAGTATCTAAGGCACCAAAATTTAATTCCTTATTTTCAGGCCACACATATGTAAATTTTAGCGTAAATAAGCCGCCAGTAACATTTGGCGCTTCGGATGCCACTTTTGTGCCACTTTTTCCCGCACTCACTGTCGTTTTCTTTTTCTTTTTAACTATTTAAAAATCACAACCTCCCGCTTATTACAAGTAGCAGAGTCTTCGTGAGGTACCCCGGTTTGCCCAACCAAGAAAAAAACCGGGCTCTAACATCTTTTAAAATGTTTATTATTGTGATTATTAGTTAGTTAGCAGTTAATGTGTAAATTTATTGTGTAAATTTCTTTGTTATAATCAATCTGCAAAGCGATGACCCGTCTCTTGGCAATTCCAACATAAAATCTCCGCCTCAATAGCAGACACCATTTCCGGCTCAGGAGTGTCATCTACGTCACAGTTATTATCTTCCACTACTTCGGAGATGATCTGACGTCCTGGCACCGCAGTGTATTTATTGGAGATTTTGTTCCGTGTATCCGGCTCTAAGTTTTCACTTCGACTGACGAACGCCCGAAGTTGCCGAGTAGTTCGGATTGAAAAGTGTACCAGTTCCCTTCGAAACTCGTAGCGAAGGTTACTCTTTAGAATCTCCACCAGTTCACCCTCAGGCAACGGGCGTTCCAACCGATCAACACGATCCATTACATTTGCATAATATGCCTCGAATGACTCGATAGAGCCTTGCCTACGCTTCCCTGATTTTCGTCAACAAATCGAAGTTGGAAAAACGTTCCTGGTATTGATCCCTAATGGCCTCGCTAAACGAAGACCAGTCTAGAGTTCCCTCAGCACGATGGAACCTCCAGAACCAGTTAAGGGCCTTACCAGACTGGAGAAGGTGTAGATGGGTGACAACCGCTTCCATGTCGTCATATAAAGTGGTTGCTGCTAACGTTTGTACTCTATATAAAAATTGCTCCACGGTCATGTCTGAGTCTTCGCCACTGAACCGGACATTCCAGCTGGATATAATCTTCGCAGTTCGTTCAGGATTATAGATAGGTGGAATAGGACTTGGCCGGGGCATATTTCCGCAAGTTAAATGATTTAGAGGGGTAGCAATAGGAGAATTTCTATACATGGGAGAATGTATTGTAAATCAATAGGTGTATGTGGCCGCAATGGTAATCGACTTGATGGCTGGGGCTCTGGCGACCGGCGGGCCAGCTAATTGCAAATCTTGCAATTGCCGTCGCAAGACTTCTCCGACAATATCTTCGATTTGAGCCTTGAGCTCACTTCGTTGAGTATCTGTACTTGAAGGTTTAAGGCCCATCTGAGCACGGGGACCGGGGAATTATATAATTATTAGTGGCTGCTGGTCGCTGTTTGTAACGACTCCTAAACGAAGCTCCCGTTTGGGAACGCGTTACTGGTTTAGAACCCTTCGGTATTGTTCCTTTATAAGGAGTGTTCATTTTTTCCTTTACTACCGGAGTTTTCCCATTAGCAACAGCTACTCCAGCCGAAGGATCAAGTCACACAGCGACGAAACATATTCGGGCCCCACGTTGGGCGCCATTTTTGTAATAAGAGAAGAGTGGTCGACATGATAAAGGGACCTCTATGGTCCGGGGAATCTGTCCCTCGTCGCACCTAAAATGAAAAATGAGAATTATTCTGTTAAGAGAATGTAGGATGGTAAAAAAATCGACAAGATGTAACCGGGGTATGATGAACCCGACCCATTTCTCCCGATCTGGAGTAACCGGCAAACAGGTGCACCCCCACAACGGCTCTACGGTTGCGTCCGACTCTAGTCCAGATTCCCCGGACCACAGAGGTCCCTTTATCATGTCGACCACTCTTCTCTTATTACACCAGGTCGTATCGACTTGACGAATTCAACTTCCTTGAAACTCTTAAAGAAAGTGTGCGTTAAGTAGGACACATCGTAAGGCTGACTCCTTCGTGCATTTTTGCAGATGATGGCATAATCTGCTGGAACATTTATGTCCCTCGCTTTAACTTTTTTCTCGATCGTAGAATGCATAGAGTCAGCTTCCATTTGTGTGTGCCCAACTTCCAAATATTTTTGACTTTAGTAGACAAGAATTTCACTAAAATGCTATCAAACTCCTCTGCGTTTACGCCTCCTTCAACTTCGCTCCAAAGGAAACAATATCCTTCCAATATCCAGGGCTTTCGATAGTGTGAACCGGGATTCTATATGGGCAGCCTTGCGCAGGAGAGGCATCCCTGAGAAGCTTGTGGCTATTATTAAGGCAACCTATGACGGCGCGAAATGTCGCGTTCTGCATAAAGGTAAGGTGTCGGGGATCTTTGAGATTCGCAGTGGAGTTCGGCAGGGGTGCATCCTCTCACCGATCCTATTCCTCATTGTGATCGGCGATGTGTTGCATGCAGCCTTATCCGGACTCGACAGAGGAATTCAATGGACTTTGACATCTTATCTACAACATCTTGACTACGCCGACGACATATGCCTACTCTCCCACAAAATCATGGATCTGTCCGCAATGGCCTCAGATCTCGAGAGGGAGGCAAGCAAGGTTGGGCTAAAGATTAATACCAACAAGACCAAGGTTCTTAGCCCGCCGTTGCGAAAAAGAAGTCCGACACCTGTTGCCATCAATATTAATGGGCAGCCTGTGGAGAAGGTGGACAACTTCGTCTACCTGGGTAGCATTGTTGCCGAAAATGGTGGTACGGAGCAGGACATCGCTCGTCGTATCATCCAGGCTAAACGCGCATACGGCATGCTGACCAAAATCTGGCAGAGCAGGTATCTCAGCATCAAGACCAAGCTGGGCCTGTTTCGCTCCCTGGTACTGTCAGTGCTTTTGTATGGGAGCAGTACATGGAAAGTTTCCGTAGGAGTTACCAGAAAGCTGCAAGTTTTCGTCAACTCATGTCTTCGTCGAATTTTAAGAAATTTCTGGCCCGAAACAATATCAAATGAAGAACTAAGTCGGTGTACGGGTCAGATGCCAATCGACGAATTGATACGCAGACGAAAATGGCAGTGGATAGGTCACACATTGCGGAAGAGTGATAACTGCATTGCTTTGCATGCCATAAAATGGAACTCCATTTCCAACCAAGGCCGACCAAGAGGGGGTCCTCGAATCACATGGCGTCGATCGGAGTGTCAGGCACTGGGTAAGTCTTTTGGGGAGTTGCGCCCTATTGCCCAGAACAGAGTACGATGGCGCGCAGGAGTAGTTGACGCGCTATGCCCCGCTAGGGGTTAAGGCAAAGTAGTATGCGTTTTTAGATTGTACACCCAATAGTTGTGTACACATAATTTCGTCTTCTAGTACATGCTAGAAACGTTAGATTTCGGAGCAGTTAAAACTGCTTCCAAATCAACGGCGAAAACATAATTATCGTCCAATTTGTCTTTCGCTTTCTCTTAACGGGCTTCATCTTTCCTTTGTGTATGGGCTTCAAAGGTGGTGTCGTCCATGAATCCTAGTTTATGTGATTGACATTGATTGCACTGATCCTTTTTCGGTTGGAATAAGGCAATGTTCTCCCTGCTTATAATATTCTGGAAAGTCGCCATAGAAAGTGGTGTTAAAGTATGCGACGAGCACCAATCGGATACATAAAATCTATAAAGCGCTGCCTTTTACTCCCATTCTGGGAGGAGATACTCTTTTGAGGTAGCCTGGCGACAATAGTCTGAAGGCATTTTTGGAAGAGATCGTAAAAATTCAAGTAAAGCCTGTTTTGCATCGTCGAAATTATTTTTACGTTTTTTTGATTCCGAAAGGTCTACAGAGTGTTTGGTTTCCCTATTAACTGCGTTTTGGCATTTTTCCAACCTAATACAGATAATTTTCCGATATCGAAGGTATTTAGAAACATGGTTTTACATACCCTCAAAAGCACGTTATCCACCTTGAGATGATAATTCAGGGAAAATTGTCTTCGTGATCTAGAAACATCCTGTCTGCCACCAGGTCGTTTTATGGGCAGCACAGAAACTAGACTGCCAATATATATTCTTTTTTCACCCCATTTCATAAGCCAAAATGCTTCAAAAAGTTCTTTCCTGGTTGTATCGGATATTTGTTGGCATTTAATAGTTTTGGATTCCATGCATTTACACCTTGCTTTTATAAGTCGTTCCTTTCTTGGAATCTGTTGCCATTGCTCTCCTTGCTTCTTCCTTCCAAAATATGACTTTCCTTTTTCGCGGTTCGAAACATTTTTTGGATAATTCCAAGTAGTTTTATCAACGTTGCACCGCTTTTGCCTTTTGGGCGTATTAATTTAAATTTCGTCGTCATCATCTGTGTTATAGCAAATGGAGCTTCATCGTTTCTTCAGCCTTCGAATCTGGGCTCAACGATTTCGTTCTGTGCAATTTCCGGCTCAATGGCCTCTGTAGTTTCGTCGATTATTTTGCTATTTGAATTATTTTCCAAACTTTCGTCATCTGAGTCCGAATTGTCGGAATAGGGCACCAATTGCACATTGCAATTTGTGATATTTGCAGTTTTCCCGATCGTTTCTTGTGCATTTCTGTTAACAGATACTTGCAGATTAAAAAGACAATTATTACTATCGTCTGCGGAACATAGTGGTAAATTTTGTTTGACTTCAGGACTATCCTCAAATAATATGGGGATATCCTCTAAATCGTTTACGCTCAGAATCCTTGGAAGCTTACTTTTGTTCTTACTTAAAGCAAGTTCAACCATTCTTTGAGCTCGTGAAGTCATGTTTTCCTAGAAGGAATAAGATGGCCCTAATTAAGCCAAATGCCTTCCGAATCCATCTGAAAATGTCCAAATGCAAAAAAAAGTTTACGTTTGCGTGAGATAATTTTCTTCCTTGTTGCGATTAATTTTCTGAAAATTCACCACTCTGGGACACTTAATATGCATAAACACCACGAAAGACAAACGTAAACTAAACGGAGCGACTTGTGCCATCACTTTTGCATATGGATGAGTATATGGATGGAGTTAGCCGATTTTTTCGAAGCATTTTTAACGGGTTTTTAACGGTTTTTTTAGATAATGTTTTTTTTGTTCGATGTGTCTTCAAATTTTCTTACAGAATCATATAAAACCTCATTTTCGCCAAAAAGTGGAGTTAGCCGTTTTGCGTATTAGGCCGACGAAAAGTTGGCTTACCAGTAAAATGACCGTGTTCGTTCGCCCACTATCGCTACACAGGAGAGACTGAACGAGACTAGTGAGCGACAAGCTGCACTAACGAGTTGCAATCTCTACCTGTATTTCTTAATAAACGGGATATACAAAAGAACCACTTGACAACCAAACATATTGTAGAATCTGATCAAATAGCTATTTTCGTAATGGTCAAATAAATACTTTCGAACATACTTTTTTGCAGATTTATTGTTTCAATTTGTCAGTTGATTCTTCTTATGTTAGGCGAGTGATACAAAGTGAAAAAAAAACAGCATGGATCAGAAACGAGCGAGCTGAGAAAGCCAACATAGAGATAATTTGTCACAGGGGGGAATTGAAGAGAAATTTGTTCTCGTCCCAATCTGATCCAGATGAGATCCAATACAAGACCTGGATCAGAAATTGATTTTGATCCTTTTGAAAAAAAAGTCACCACTATTATTACAAAGACAGTTCATCGAGCGACGAGGAAACCATTATGATGTATAGGTATCTCAGGAAGAGAAGAGTAATAACCAGTGGTCATACATAACAACTCTCGTGTAACTGATCTCAGAGGCTATTTAGCCAACTATTTTCTAACCTCAGAAGCTTTTCTGCCCTGGCAATGGAAATACATGACACCAGGTTGCCAGCAACGATAATCATGTAGAAGTATATGTACAGGGTGGGCCAAAAGTCACCATGGGATTTAAAAATTTAATAACTTTTTCGTTTATATTTTTATTAATTTTTTTTTTTTTCAGATTATAAAATATACAAAATGGAAAGTTTTTTTTAAGTATGGAAAATAATGTCCCTTAAATGACCCCCGTTTTCAGCTTCGCAAAGATGGGCTCGTTTTAGAGCATTTTCCATAACACCTTTCAAAATTTGCGGATATAGCGCTCGAATTTCTGCAACAATGTTGGCCTTGAGTTCAAGGATTGTCTCGGGCTTGTTCACATATACTCGCTCTTTCAAATAACCCCAAAGAAAATAGCCGGGTGCTGAAAAATCTGGCGAACGCGCTGACCAATTAATTTCCGAATGTCTGGAAATTATTCGCTCTCCAAAAACTTGACGTAAAAGTGCCATTGTGTCTCGGGCAGTGGCTCCATCCTGCTGAAACCACATCTTAGGTCTGTTTTCAAGAGCAGGACGTAAAAAATGTTCTACCATAAATCGATACCGCTCTCCATTTAGGGTTGCAGCACTTCCATCTTCATTTTCCTGTACACGTTCAATATTTTCCGCAGTGCGATTTGAACATGGTCTACCGGTTCGAGGCAAATCTCTTACGGTGCCATGTTGGTGGTGACGATGAACTAAGCAACGAATCATTGCTTCAGAGGGCGAAAGTCTGACGTTAAAATGTCGACGATGTTCTCTTTGCGTTAGAATAATTGATCGCTGATTTAAATAATTAAATTCTTTTATTCTGGTTCTTTGTTCAGTTGTGAATCTCTCCATTATTTATTCTCCAGGTGTTATTTATATAATCTGGTAAAAAAAAAATTAAATAAAATAAACGAAGAAGTTATTACATTTTTAAACCCCATGGTTACTTTTGGCCCACCCTGTATTATACAAACGCATTGCTTATTAAATAGAAATAAAGAATTTCTAAATGGAATTAGTTTGTTATTGTTTACGCTTTCCCCATATAGCAAAATTTGCATCAAGTCAAAAGAATAGAGAGCCTCACTACATGTTCGACAATAGTACAGCTCTATTTGAACATAGCCAACAATTTTACGGCGTTTCCGACTTCTTCCCACGCCTTCTTCGCTTCATCTTTCTTTGAATAGCCACGAAGATGAATGTTTAACGCGGCAGGTTCCTTTACCTGCACGGGAACCGATAGGGTTCCTTTTGTATACGCGGTACTTGAGACCGATATACAACGACAGAATGCTGAGCACTAGAATCCCGCGATGTTGGGTATGGACGGTACAAGGACTGCTATACTGCCACGGAATCGACGGAATCGAATACGCGAAAAGAAATGCCTTGGTACTTGGTAGCTATACGACGGTACAAGACCGCTATACCTCCACGGAATCAAATACGCGAAAAAGATATCCAAGGAAATTAAATGTGTAATTATTAGATATACACGATACAAGACCGCTATATCTGGCGATTAGTTGGATTAAAACACACGATGCTTGAGTCAAGGTGATAAACCGCCCTCTAATTTATTCTACTCGATACTTTTATACTATATCTTGTAACAACGGATACCGGAGGATGAGGGTTGGTTTGGCCGTGAAGGCCTGTCGGACACCAAGTGTCAAGAAACCACTCTCCGAGGACCACCTGTGACGTGCGCTGGCAGACCAACTCAGCTGTCGGAAGTAGTGGGGTGGGCTAAGCACGGCAGTCACCGGCCTCCTCCATTATCAACAAAGAAGATATCGCACGTCTGCCCGAGACTTAAGAAAACGAAAACGCGAAATAACCTACTAAAAGACCAAGAGATACAAAGAAAAACCTGATTGTGACGACGAACGTCAAACTTCCAAAAATACGCAAGAAAATTCACAAAGTCCCGTGCAGGGACACAGGGCTGCATCAGCCAAACTACAAACAGGCACAGGGCCGAAAATATAACAAAGACGGGAATACCGTCCAATCAGGACAGATCCTTCACCACTACAAGCCAGCTGAGCCTTTTAGATCGTTAACGGCTCTATATGGGCCCCAGATGTTATGGGTCCGGCGCGGCCTTGCCCTCCCAACCTTGGGTTTCATGCGCCAAAGTTGTTGGAAACCCCCTATTTAACGTTATTTATGTCTGATGGGAAAGAGAAGAGGGAGGATTTATCTCCACATATTTTAAAAAAAAATGGGAAAAATAGTTCTTCTTGAACTTAGCCAACTTATACTCTAAAATTAAATCTTTTGTCCTTTCGCACTGTAATCCATGTTTGTGAAGGACTGGATAATCATAATAAAAATATTTCCAAGGAGGAGAGGTTTGATCCATACCAAAGCGCAGTGCAGTAGGCCCAAATTCAAAATTCATTAGCTACTCCTAAGACAACAAAACAAAACGTGTCAACAGCGTCCACTCGTAATGTCAGTCGATAAGTACTGTTAGTCCGGTACGGTACCGCTATGCCAGCGGCGAAGTTGGCTATCCAAGTTGCTTCAGTTAACTTTTCTATTGAAGACTCTCTCCAAGGCACGCTGAAAACGACCTACTTCTCGTAAATCCCGAAAGCAACTGCCCAGCTTCCGTTGTTCCTCTTCCTTCTCGCGCTGTTTTTTTGTTTCTGGTTGCCAGGCTGACGAATGAGCGATGCTCATTGGCCAGACTGACAACATCATCCGATAGTTCCGTTATTCGGAATTGTCGAATGACGTGTTCGGTCCGGTCGAAAATCGCCATAGATATATATAGAACAGATGCGAAATAGTTACCGAGTGGAGATAGTGCTAGTTCACATCTGTTCAACATATATCTATAAAGATAGCGCACACTGGCTTAGCATGGGCAACAGCCTATCCTTATTATGGAGCAATTACATTGCCGGCAGAAGCAGTTGCAGCCGCTTTTGCGCCAAGGTGCATAAGGACCGCGAGTACTTCCGTCGGCAATGTCATCAGCCCATTTCAATCTACAATACTTACTACTATTACAATTGCATCCAGACGCGTGAGACTGGACAATGCGCTAGACTGTAGAATCGGCAAAATGCAATTTGCCAGATATTAATAGTCGAATGCATTGCTGATTCTTCATTGTAGCGTGTGGTATGTTTTCGGTGTCGAATTTAGAATATTTGTTGTTCATTAAATTTGTTATCTGGTCGAGCAGATGGAAAAATATGACATTGAATTTATGATTAAATTACTGTATGTTAGCCTAAATAAAAATCTACATTCTGGCTTGTTGTTAAGCAAAGAAAATTGAACAAAATCTGGTGTTTTTCAACCTCCTCCACCAGCAACAGGTTGGTCTATTGGTAACTCATCTTCGGGAAACTGGAAACTGAAATCACCTAGCGACTCGACATGCTATACACCAGGGGGCTGATTACAAATCGGTTTCTGAAAATCACAACCAGTAGCGCCGTGAGCGGCGTTCCATTTGATTACACAGGAAGAGACTCAAAGTAAACTCGAAAAAGGTTAATCTGGCAAGACCCGGTATGTCGTAAATAGTTAACGCCTTTCCAGAGTGATTAATGTGCCAGTCCTTAAAAGCTGCCTTGAGCTTTGCCTTGAACGGACCGAAGACACCAACATCAAGAGGCTAGAGTTTATGGGACGTATGTGGAAGAAACGATAAGTAAACAATTCCATTATCGCGGCAAAAATTAATTGCATCCAGTGAAATATGGGACTCGTGATTATCACAAATTAGAAGAACAGGATTTTCTTTTGTGCTGTTTGTGTGCGTTTGGATGTGTTTAAGGACTTCTACGAATAGTTCACTATTGATCCAACCTGATCTAGATGACAAGCCCAAAGATCCCTCTGATGCACCATTCAAAAAATGGCTTTTATAATGAACTCTAGGAAACACTGTAATGGACAGGTGTTGGGGACACGGAAGTGTCCATGGGAACGGAGTGAAGGTATGTCGAGCTGACCGTGAAGGTCCGGCAACGCCATCTGGCGAAGACTCCTCAGCGGGATAGGCGGCGGCACGAGCTTGCTGTAGCTCAGTGACGGGAGATGTGGGCGGGGTTTTTGCCCTCTCGCTGCCCCTACCATTATCATTCCTAAAAAAAATCTCGTGCCTTAAGGTACAACAGCACACACACGGGTACCAAAGGTCCCACAACCTAAAAAAATAGCAAAGAAAGAAAAAAAAACTACATAAAGGCAATGGCCGTCGACCGGCTCATGTACCTCGACACTGCTCCTCCGGGTCCAGCTGGAGCTGACCCTGGCCTCTATACCCTCCCAACCTTTGAGGTCTCATGGCCGAACAAATTGGAGACCTTCCGAACCAACTAAGAGATATGAGGCATTTACCTCACATCATCACCTGAAAAAGGATATCGGGGAATTTCCTCAAAGGAAACGAAGGGAATTCGTTTAACAAAACATAATTACCATTTATTCAGAGAGTAGATTCTTTGTATATAAAAAAACATGAGAAATCATGTTAGACACAAAAGAGAAAAAAAACTGAAAACTACGATAAAAGAAGAAAACCAAAATTATAAAATAACTAGGCAGGTTTCCAATAGAATTCAAAAAAAAAAATACGAAAGAAAATCAAGGATAATTACGTTAATCAAAAAAAATCAAAGAAGATATATAAAAAAAACGTTACAAAATTACTCAACAAACAGACTCACCCCAGGATCGTCGATGGCCATCTCAGAACTGAAGCAGCTGGAACTTAAAATCATTAAGTGCAAATAAAGGAAACCAACGAAATTACAAATTAAAAAAAAAAGGAAATTGATTTAAATGAATCGAAATTTAGGATGGCAACACAATCGACGACGTCACTCTCTGACAGCAACCGATGAACACTTCGAAATGTACGACCGTTCTTTCCAAAGTAATAGTACTTTCAAATTTAAAATGAGGCGGCACTTGTTGTTGTTGTCGTGGTTTCGCTTCTATTCCATGATTGTTTCTTTTCTCTACACAGTATTCCCGCAAACGAGCGACATTTGAATTTAGGAGGAGGCAATATTGACACTTCCTCGGCACTAGATATACCCAATATCCACAAGATCGACACACTAGTGGGATCGCACACAATTGCCGGCGATGGGCTCAAATTCCAGCCAAAGGAAAAAAAATCACACTTGATTTAGGGGTTGGGTCAAGGGCACGAGCGGCACCAATCACGTTCAAATTCTAATCACGCCAAACATCACCGTGGTATCGTACGCGTCTAGGTGAAAACTTAACGCAATGTTTAGCTTAAAACCAGCGGCGAAAGGACACGCTATTTCGCGGGTATATCCAAACACATTTGTCGCGATATTGCTGAGGCGGCGAATTAAAGTCCACCCCGCGATATTGTTTCAGCGGCGGTTTCAAACGAATTCTCTGGGCGATCGCGCCGATGTTCACCGGACGGCGGGTGAAAGTCGACCCCTATACTAACGCCGATGTTGTCCGAGTGGCGGTTCAAAGTGAACTCACGAGCGATCGCTCTCCCAGCAGGTCGCGACCCTCGATACAGCACAGGCATGAGTTGAAAAATCTCGCCAATCGGGTTTCATGCAACGGAATTCTTCGTTTACATAAAACTCGATGTGGATCATCGCTACCCGCTTGTCTGTTCTATTCCAATGCGAGGTCGATGACACCAGATCAAACAGCATATTCTTACAGGACACATAAGAGTCCATCAGAATATAGCGTTTGCAAGTGTCAACGACCCACAGTGTGATAGAATGACAGAGTTGTCGTTCTTGCAAAATTCCTGATGGAGAATTCGAATTGTTAGTTGGCAAATATTTTAGAAAAATATTTGACAATCAACAATGCGAATAGACCATCAGAAAAGTCATTCATTACAACACATAAACTGGTGGAATAGTATTACCGGTACCAGTTATGATTCCTTCAAAAGTTACCAATTCGCCCCTCTCTGCGGACACAATTTGGCCGACCTGCCGCTGTGTTTTTTCTGCCAAAACCTTCGGGGTATTCACCACAGTTGTAATCCCGGTTTCATCAAAATTTATTATTCTACCAGCTGGAAAATTGTATCTTGATAGAACATCTTCTAGGAGGTTATTAAAAAATATTCCCACAGCAGCCTTATTGAAAGAGAATGATCGGGTTTCCTTAAACTAACATCCGAATTCCTCTTACGATAACCAGATATCCAATATAAACCGGCACTCTTATTATCATCCCAGGTCTTCGGATAATGGCAATCTAATTTTTTGGCAAATTGGTAGGCAAGTTGCCTTGCTTGAGTTAAAGTAAGGCCATGATGCATTTTACTGCATTTTATTATATATTCATTTAGTTACTTTTCCTCTTCAGTAGTAAATACTTGTTGGAATGTGTACTTAGATGAATACCTTACGTCTTCTTTTTCCCCTTTCTTTTTCTTGCTTTCAATTCTATGTTGTAGAGTAGCAGTTTTCAAATTGTATTTGTCAGCCGCTTTTCTAATTGATAATTTGCCTTCAAAAACATCTGAAATGGCAGAAGCCATAGCGACTTCATCGATGTTATTTCTCTTCGCTCTGCACTTGTACGTTCGCACCATTTCCCTTTAAAGAACGAAAATACTGAGTGATAAAATTATCATACAGGCAGAAAAAATTCGCGGGGAACATTGATACATATCAATGTGCCCCAAGAGTGTTTATATCAATGTGCCCCAATCTGCTATGCCGCAATTAAATATAAAATATTTTAAAACTAACATAACATTTATTTATAAAAGTTTAAGTTTGTATCACATTATCGAGGACGTTTACTCACCAAATAACTTAATACACTATAGTCAGCACAATTACGCACCACCAAATCACCCTCGAAAGGAAACTACAATATTTTAGGTTCGAACGTCAAAAAGACGTATATGCTTGTCGAGCGCCAAGCGATGAGTGCACGCGGATCCAACTTAGATATATTGTTGGAGTTGATTGATGTCTTACGTTGTGTATGTATGCAAGATCCCATCACATTTTATTTTCATATATTGTCGATCGTATCTATGTGCCCCGTGTATCAATGTACCCCATCTTCCCCTACTGCTCGAACACTGTTTGCTCGGTTTGGCTGCTGCAGTTTCCCATAGTTATTGTTTTTTTTTGCCTGTTGTTGTCGTACTCTGCTTCGATATTCCTCAGTCGTTTGAATAGCTCGTTCTTGTATTCTCCTTTAGCTGCTCCTATTTAATCGGTATAATTCTCCTCTTAGCCTTCGTAGTTGCACTTTCTTGCCGCCTCTGGATTTTACTTTGGTCTTCTGTACCGGTGACGTTGGTTTCGGCTGGTTCCTACGTCTGTATTCCTCCAAACTTAAAGAAACGGGGCCTGCTGCTGATTCCTCACAAACAGCTTCCCAAAGTGTGGGTTTTCTGTACTTCTTTGTGGTGACTTCCGGATTTCGAGTCGAAAAAAACTTTTCCGGGTCGTATTCTTGTGGTGACGTTTTAATGATTGGCCCTGGTTGGTATTTCGAGGTGTTGGGGCTCCTTGTTGTTGTCTCTGCTCCGGGTTTATATAGCTCCCAAAGTTCCTCGAATCCATTCATCTTCTAGATTCTGTGGGTGGCAGGATCGCCATGTGATGTTATATCGTTACTGTCCATTTTCTATAACAAAGTTTTTACCTTTCCTTTCGCAAATCTGCAAAAGTATGCTGGCACACGAAATGCCGATCTTGATTTCCAATGAAATACCAGTACTTAGTCTTTTCTTGTATGCTGCCCCAAAGGTTGCAGTATGTTTTATTAGTTGATGGTAATTGCTTTCATCTACAAATCAAAACTTTTTTTACTTTCTAAAGTTCTTAGTAATTATCACGTGCCCATGATTCACCGTGAGAATTAATTGTTCTACATTCAAATGACCAAAGTGCATGTTCACCGAGCCCATGTTCTCAATGCAATTAATTTGTTTTGTTTCCCCTGGTCTCTCCTAAAAAGGACGACCTCTTACCTGAAATGAAAATTGCCGTGTGTCCGATTTGCCTGAATTTTTTTTTTTTTTTTTGTTCTGTCTCTTTACGCTCAAGTTGGATATCCAGCTCAAACTCCAAAGAAAGGACGATCTGGTCAAAAAAAGGACGACTCTTTATGAAGAAATGTTTTCCTTCTACTTGAATTATCCTACATCCGATTTGCTTCAAATTTGGTCTGTTGTGCTCCTTTCCGGTCAACGTGCATTCTTACCGAGTCCAAATTCCCAAAAAAGGACGACCTCTTGGGAAAAAGGACGACCTGGTGTCCTTCGTGCAAATATATCCAATCGTTGCATGTACTTGTTACATTTCCTCAATGGAATGTGTTTTTTTTTGTTTCCACTGGTCTCTCATAAAAAAGACGACCTCTTGCCTGAAATGAAAATGGTCGTTCCTTCGATTTGTCTCACATTTTTCTTTTTCATTTTCCTTCCGCTTCTTCACGATCAATGTGCATCCTTATTCAAACTCAAATTTCCTAAAAGAGACAACCTGTTTTAAAAAAAGGACTACCTGCTTTAAAAAAAAGGACAACCTGTTGGCTGTTGTTCACCATGTCCACCATAACTCTTAAAATATAAAATGCTTCAAGTATGCATTCTGATCAATACATATGTTAAACTATGCATTCTAGCTGACATGCTCTGCAAACTACAGTTCAGTCCCATTCAATTATGCCTACTGACATGCATTGGTCTGCATTCCCATCATCTCCTTAAAGGACAGCTTTTGCTTCCCTGCACGTATATCTGTTTCCGTGTCCATGTCACCGTCGCAGCTTGTGGCATCGACATCCATAACCTTAGCAATTCCACTTCTCATATATACTTTACTATCTGTACTTCCATTTTCCAGATCACAGTCAGTATCCCTCTTTTTCCCCTTACTTTTGTCTTTGCCCGTTTTTTCCCTAGTAGCCATTTTATTCTTTTTTCCGTTTTCTTCTATATAGCTCATAATTTGTCTTTTCAAATCCTCTCGCTGTGTTAGAGCGCTAATTTTGAATATATTTAAGTCAGTGACTTACCACTTAGTCATTCGTGTTTGTATTGTCTTCAGTTAAGCCCGTGGAAAAAGAAAGAACCACTGCCGCTACCACTATATCCACACCAAAAAACGCCACCCAATTTGATTCGGGTCCCAATCTACGATTGCACAAAAGCGCGCCTTAAGAGATAAGGTCCCTATCTAAAACTTTGCCAAAACGCGCCACAAAATATTATTAACTTTATTTGGGCCCCTATTCAAAACCTCACTGAAACACGCCTCAATGTTGGGTCCCTATCTAAAATAATTTGTGACCGAAACGCGCTACAAAACAAGATATTCCCGACAAGACACAAACACATGTTGTCAATTTTTAAAAACCACTGTAAAACCGTTAATCCTTGGATTTTTGAGACGGGGAGGGTCTCAAAACACGCGGGATCACCACGCGCACAATTTGGTGCCGGAACCGCCGCCGAACTCCTCATTCAGACCCGTTGTGACACCTAAGTTCCAATATCTCCTCAGCATTCACCTAAAGTGACGCGAGATATGTAAATGCTGTTCCCAAGAACGTAGTAAATGCCGTTTCTTACACACTAGAAACCTGGGCTGGCGCTTCCCATATTTCGTTTTCTTTATTTTCGGTTTCGGGTGCACCATTTTCCATTTGAGGTAGTTGCTGCACGTTATTGTCGTGCGAAACTCATCCACTTTAGGCTTACGCGGATGGCGTTTGAAAGCAGCTTCGATTGCGGATATTCTCAGCCTTTTATTGTGCCCGTACGACATTCCATGGCGCAGCGAACCGTCGCCTAAGCAGATAAGATTTTTATTTCCGCCTTTGCGAAAGTCTGTCTATTACAGGGTCAATGGCTCGCCTTGCTCTTATATAGGCATCCCATTTTAATCGCACCACACTTCTGCGTCCATCTTTTTTCATGCAATCCTGGAGGATTGCTTGCTGCTCGGTTGCAAATTGTAAATAATTGCCGCCACACTTACGCGAGGCTGACTGCTGCGTGCTTCTTTGATCGTGCAATACCGTGAAGGTAGCGCTCGACAATAGCAGCTTTTCATGACACTCTGAACGAAAGATGCACGCACCAATAAAATTTCGGACTCCCTGGTCAATACCGGTAGCGTTCAGACTGGCGGCGGCGGATGGTAAAGCCGTAGCTTGTGGAACGACCGGTTGGGTTCTGCTTTTTGACGGTATTCCGTCTGACGGTTGGGGAAGGTCGGAGTGCAGATTCAGCAAAATAGACAAATCAACGCCATTGTCAAAAGCGACATTCCGAAAGTCGTGCTTTTACCATGAATTTGATTGGTAGCAGTATCCAGCGTCCCACATTGTCGATGGCTGGACAAATTGAAATGCTGCCACCAATATCGTGGACTATTCGTCATGAAATATGGATGAGATTGAATCAGACACGCAAACCGGATATTGGTACAAGTATTGTACATATGCTGGTGTACATGGTCAGCATTTCTCCGAACTCGCTTATCTGTAGTATAAGTGGACATGTTTGGACCAGCAATCGTGTAAATAGTCAATAGTGTCCTCTACACGAGATTGCTGAGTCGCCAACAAATTTAATATATACTAATCGATCGATCTCACTCGTCTTGCTCACTTTATTTCATAATTGTGGGAGAAAGAGGAGGTGTGAGGGGCGAGTAGTGACGTTCATTAAAAACTGTTGAACCGTTTGGGCCAGAAAAATCGCACAAACAGATATTCCATTTGTATAGATATATACAGATGACCTACCACCTAAAATTGATTTGATCACTCTTCATAAGTGATTATGAATCCCAATCAACCTTCCAACTCCAATTCATTGAAATCGACAATACTGACCGCACCGTGTACAGTTCCGTTTGGTAAATTCAATGTCTTTTATTTACATGGAAGAGAAATGATGTTAACATTCAATGCAAAGCTTTGTAGTAAACTACGTTTTTCGTTTTGTTTTCCGGTGCGTAAACAAACAAAGATTATGGCTTCCCGACACACGAACACGCGACATACAGTTGTCCATGCGCGAAACACAGAAAGTTCAAGTTAATCCCGCAAACTTCCAGTTACTGGCCTCATGATACAATACAGACAAGAAATCGCCTTGCGCGTGCCGGCTTTCTGAATACCTACGTCATACGCTCCTACGATTGTATGTATACTTAGTTTTTGGCTTTTATCTGTGTAACTATTAATCCTAGCAAAAAAATCACGAAAATATACATAAAAAATGTCTAAACAACTTTTTTCTAAAATAGTTTTCGAGATTTCAATTCAATGACGTCCTGTTCGGACGAAGTTGGAAAATCATAGTTTTTGTGATGTGTCTCATCAAATAAAGAGCAAAATGGTAGTCCCACGAGAAAAATGTCCAGGATCTATTTTTTTTATAACTAAATGAACTCTAATATGGGACAATGTCTATATCTGCAAATATAATAATTATTGAGAAAAAGGAAAACCACCATTCTCAAAAAATGGACTGCGATTGGTATCATTAGCGAAGAAGTGTTCCGGAATGTTTCCATCGCATTTTTCGATAGCTACCTGATGATTTGTTATTGTATGTTTTCCATTTGTCCTGTTTTCAATTGCTGTATTAGCTCTTCAAAACTGGAAAAAGTAATTAGCGGACATTTTTACGATTTGCCATTCAGTTTCTTTAAAATAGAATCTATTTTTGGGAAATTTTGCTAACTATGTATATTTTGATCCTACAATAATTATTGCTAAGTAGTAGAAATAGTTATCGCGATATAAACAAAAAAAGGAAACAAATTCGGTTCTCAAATAACATTTCAAACAGAGCCCACACAAGAGACCGCTAAACCGTGCGCGTCCTGCAACTTACGCGTGCTGCTTCCTCAACAAGCGAAGCGAATCTCTTAAGTATTTACGAGCTTATGACGTGATGCGCAGAAAAATACGAAATTGAAACGCGGGCTTACAAAAAAGTGGTTTGATTTTAATATACATACAGTGGCTCACAGCTTATTACATGTGACCAACATTTTTGAAAAACCAAGCATTAAATTGGTATATTTTATTCTGAATTCAACAAACAAATGATGCAGTTTTGTAGATAATTTAGTCTCCAATATAAAAAATCCAAAAAAATTTACACAAACGTCAACATAGAAGGATTTATTGAAAAAAAAACTATACAAGTTCATAATTATTATGTCACAGCTTATTTCGTGTGATTATTTTTATTCTTATTTTTCTTGGAAATATTGGATTCTAATAACTAACGGTACGTCAAAACATAAACAATGATGACTGTAGGAAGAGTGAGTCTACTCAAAAATATTAAAATCAATTATAATTGTGTGATTTTACAAGATGGGTCGACGAACTTCAATAGAGACACGCGAGTTAGTTATTAAACACTTTCAAAGTGGGAAAACTCAAAAACAAATTGCTGAAATTGTTGATTTAAGTTCATCTACGGTTCAATATATTATTCAGCGTTTTGTTCGAGAAAATCGTGTGCACAACAAAGGAAGAAAGGCTCCGAGTAAAATTTTTACTGAACACGATGAAAGGTAAATTTTGCGAAAAATTAAAAAAGATCCCATGTTAAGCGCTCCAGCTGTGGCCAAGGATGTTGAAATGTTTCTTGGCAAAAAATGTCATCCAAAAACTATACGCAGAGTACTTAGAGATGCTAATTTTCATGGGCGAACAGTAAGAAACAAGCCGTTTATTAATAAGAAAAATCAAAAAGTCCGAATACAGTTCGCACAAGACCATGAAAACAAAGACATTTCTTTCTGGAACACAGTAATTTTTGCCGATGAGAGTAAATTTAATATTTCTGCATCAGACGGTAAAGCATATGTGTGGCGTCAACCAAATACTGAGCTCCAAACAAAAAATTTACGAACTGTATCCGGACTGTAATGCAAGCCTAGAAAAAAAATGTTTAAACGTCAGCGTAACTGACGTCTCAGGCGAAGACGGTGGCACCTGCAGGCTGGCTGCTCAGTCTAGGAAATGGCGGGTCGGAGTAAGTCGTCTTCTGCTCTACAATTTAAAATTTCAGGTGCCGAGAAAAAAAGAAGAAGCCCAGGAGAGCGAAGTGAAGACACACACCGCACATTTCGCTTGAGGTCCACACAAGGTTTCGAACATGTACAGTTCGGTATGAAAATTGTTGTGCCTAAAAGGAAAATTCCCAATGAAGGAAATTTCCCAGGCGCGGTGTATCGCTCCCCTGGGCTAAGCAAATAAAGGGAAAAAACACTTAGCCTTACTTGCACATGGAGTGTACGCGGCGGCAGGAGGGTGGAGCGGAACAGGGAGCGAGCAAGATCTCTTTTTTCGAAAAATTTATCGTGTCATTTTATAATACATGTTTATTATAATATTATTATTTTTCTTTTTTCATATACAGAAATATATCTCAAATATATAGGAATATATATCAAACTTTAATGTTAATGTTTTACTGTTCCCCCGATATATGTAAGTTTTAATTTATTTTGGTTACTCACGATTTGTTTTTACTTTTTTTTACTTTACTCTTTTTCTTTTGTTCTTATAATATAGATCTCCGGTGGCGGCCGCTACTGGATGATGCTGCTTAATTATGGTTATGGTTATGTTGGTTGCTGTCGGGCTCACATACCCGGGGAACAAATTTAATATTATTATAAACAACTAAACAAAAATAGACAAAAAGATTAGAAAGTACACGATACAAAAATAAATATTACGTCACAACACACAAATCTGATTTTTTTTTCTCCCTTCTTCGACTAGGGGCTTGTAATTGTCGGCCCTTCTGGTGTATCGAGGCAGGGCGGAGGCTCGATGGGGCCCTTTTTTGTGTGCGGCACGGCAGGGCGGAGGCTCGATGGGGCACAGCGGAGGCACGCCTTTTAGATGGTACCGGGGCACAAGTACGGCGGAGGCACGCCTTTTAGATGGTACCGGGCACAAGTACGGCGGAGGCACGATGGGGCCCTTTTTTGTGTGTCACGGCAAGGCGGAGGCACGCCGGTCTTACGGGATTTTTTTCTGGAGTTTCGTCCCTCCCGCTAGGACGAAGCCCGCCAGGGCAGGCCTACGGCCAGTTGTCCCGCGCAAAAAGGCTAACAAAATCCGGTTAGCCACCACCGGACCGCACGCACTTTTCACTTCCCGGCCCCAAATATTGAGCCTATTTCACGCCTAAAATTGAAAATTTCCGACTTACACTAACAGCACCTTTTCAACTTTATTTCTACTTACTTGCTTCCAGAATATTTAGGATATCTTTGGGTGTTATTATTTTCTGGCTATTCACTGCAATATGAATTCTCCCGCCTTTTTCTCGCAACCCGCCCACTCTGAACCACTGCTTTCAATTGAGTAAACATTAACCTACCGGAATTGAAAGTGCAAGTTTAAACATATAATGATATATAAGTCTTGATAATGCCAACATAGGCGAAACGTTGACGACACAAAAAATGTAATAATGAAATTGATGTATGCTGGATAACTTGAAAAATAAACAATTAGTATTTAGCTCTTCCCAGCCTGTCTAGAACGTCTTCCAACCGTGTTAAAGGAAATTTATAATTTATAACCTTGCTATTCAAACGTCTGAAATCTACAATAAGTCGCCATTTCTTTCCACTGTAAGTACTCTTCTTAGGTACTACAGGGTGGCGCAAAACTACCGTTATGGTTTGAATGTTTAATAACTTTTTTATTTAATGGTTAATTATTATAATTTTTTTTTTTTGTTATACAGTATATTAATGGGGAATAATTTTGGCTTAAGTATGAAAAATTATATCCCGCAAGTGGTGGCCATTTTCGGCTTCGCACATTCGTGCTCTTTCCAGTACATTTTCCATAACTTGTTGTAAAATTTCGGATTTTATGGCTCGAATTTCATTGCGAATGTTTTGTTTTAGCTCTGGTATGGTCGCTGGCTTATTTACGTATACCCTTTCTTTCAAATAACCCCAAAGAAAACAGTCTGGCGCAGTTAAATCCGGTGAACGTGGGGGCCAATTGAAATCGCTTCTGCGCGAAATAATGCGTTCGCCAAAGAGGTCCCGTAACAGAGCCATTGTATCCCTTGCAGTGTGGGCTGTGGCTCCATCTTGTTGGAACCACAACTGTGGATGGTTTTCCACAGCTGGCCTCAAAAAATTGTCCAGCATCGTTCGATATTCAGCACCATTAACCGTAACTGCGGCGGCATGTGCATTTTCAAAGAAATATGGACCAATGATCCTTTCAGACGATACGCCGCACCAAACAGTACACTTAAGTGGGTGTAATTGTTGCTGATGAACTGTTCTTGGATTTTCCGTAGCCCATATCCTGCAATTTTGCTTGTTTACGAAACCATTCAATTGGAAATGGGCTTCATCGCTCATTATCAAATTGTGAATGAAATAGCGATTTTCTTCTGCTTTTTGTCGGAACGAAATGGCATAATCAAGCCGTTGTTGGTAGTCTATCGGCTTCAATTCTTGCACAAGCTGAACCTTATACGGGAACATGTACAATGTAGCCAAAATTTTCTGAAGGGACCTCCGCGATAGCCCCAGTTGTGCCGAACGTCTTCTTGTCGATGTTTCTCCACTGTCCTGCACACTATCCACAACACGTTGGATATTTTCTTCCGTGTGGGCCGTACGAGGTCTTCCGGTACATGGAATGTGTCCTACTGTACCATATTGTTGAAAATTTGCAACCAGGCGGTTTATTGTTGGTGCTGAAGGTCCAGTACGCACATTAAAAAAACGACGATAAGCACGCTGCGTCAAAACAATTGACCGTTGATTTTCAAAATAAAATTCAACAATTTTTGATCGCTGCTGTGTTGTGTACTGGTCCATTTCAAATTCCCGAAGTTTTCTTCACAAAATTCTGAAATAAAAATAAAAAATAAAAATTAAATTAAAAAGTTATTAAGCATTTGAACCATAACGGTAGTTTTGCGCCACCCTGTATAAGTAATAAGGTAGTTGTAGGGGCTAACCGATGATCCAATGATATCATTGTCCATCAATCCCTTGATTTGAGAATTATTTTCTTCAAACTGTGCATGCGGCAATTTGTATTTTTTTTGTATATACAGGATTATCGTCCGATGTAATAATTTTTTGTTCATAAAAATTGTTGACTGATAGTTTATCACCCTCAATATGAAAAACGTCCTGAAATTTTGTAATAGTTTTTAGGAGACAAACTTTATTTTGTTCGTCAGTTGCGACCGTTCAAGAGTTTCTGCAAACGCTTATGACCTTTGTCTATCTGAGATATTCTAAGTATTTCGTAATCGCTAAGTGGTTTTACATTGATGTTGAAATTTTCAATAGTTGTTGGAAAATCATTGGCACTTAGTATTTTAATGTGACAGATGCCCTTTTGCCGGGACTATTGTATTTGCTACGAATACACCTGGACAAATCTCTTTACCACAAACTAAACTATCCCTATCCCTTGTCAGATTAATAGGTACGACTACTTCTGTTCTAGAAGGTATTTTCAATTGAACTAGTTTCAATGGCTTCATGTTCATTGGAATGATAATTTCCACATCTTCAACCATACAGGTTTCAAAACATATTCTTGAAAAGTGTTTTTCAAAAATGTCTCTCCCAATAATTTCATCCGTGCAAATTGGAAAATTTTCATTTACTAATATACAATTCCAATGTTACGGATTTCCTACACGGTTTTCAGCGGGGTTCGCCGCGGAAGACGAATCCTCCCTCCTGGAGCTCGCTAGCCCCTCTCTTGGCGGTACCCGGACCTCTAAAGCCCGTTCCAGGCGCTCCTCTTCTAAGTATTCTTGTTGGGAGATTCCCCGATCCGCCGCTCTCCGCGACGAATCCGAGAAGAATTCCACTCGTTGAGGGCCGCGATTCGTTTCGAGTTCCAAGAAGTAGGACTCGTAACCACCGCGACGAAGATAACAGCCCATCTACCGCAGCACCACTTCACCCACACGCTCACCATTGAAACCCGGTCGGGACCCTTGCCTACTTAGCCCAAGGAGACGGGCGTGGGCGCCACGCGTTTCAAAGGGTTCCCTTCTCGGGACGGGCCGAAACGCGAAAGCCGCGCACCGGTGATCAGGCTACAACGGCGAACTTGAATTCGTCGAGAGCACTCCACTTACTGGCGTATTATTTCGATAGGACGCTGGCTACGCACCTCCTAGCGCCCCACTTCTAGCGAATTAGTTCACCTTTACCTGAAAAACACTATTCTTTTTTTGCCTTTTCCTTATTTATTCTTTTGGATTCTGGATAAAACTTACTCCTAATGTGTCAGCCGGCACTATATACACTTTCCTTTTCTCACTCACTACTTAAATCTACACTAAATACCTTGAATCTGTGCAACATTAATGGGTGGTAACCTCACTCTATAGATAGGATTCCGTTGCTGGGGCCTCGCGCCGCCAGATACAATTATTCCGTGTTTGATTCGCGCCTCGCGCCACACAAGTCCATACAAATGCCCAGCTACTCTCGTCTCCACAATTACTACGGCTCGCACAATTCCACATAAACTCTCAGATACGTTCTCAACGGCGGTGTCGTTGTAGTTATTACAACTACTATATTTCTGGCACTACCAGTATCGGATCGCAAGGAGCGGCGACTATTGTATCAATGCAAACACAGGCGATGAAAACAATGACAATAACTTTTATTTTGTAGCAATGGTAAAAATAACAACTTAATTGAATGGCGACTCGTATTGAAGTGAAGTTGTTGCCAAATTCCACGACAACATCTTGGTAGCGACAGTAACGCCATGGTGGTTGAACTTAACCACATTTCGGTGTTGCCACTACATCGTCTCCATAACTTTTCCACAATTCTTGATCTTCGCTCAATCGTCTTCCTCGTCTTCTCTTACGGTTGGGATCTCGGATCCACAATGAATGTCTTTTCCCATGGAAATAATCAGAACAAAGAGGGCATAAGATTCGATAATTAAGACTGTTTCCACTTCAAATTTCCTATGTGGAACTTAGCCGGAATATCTTATTTTACGAGCGGGCCACCCGCCACATTGGAACTCTTAATCCAATTTTCTCAAAAAGTATTAAACAACTATCAAAGTTATATCTACAGAAAGTGCGTTTCATGACGATTAAAATGAATGAAAAGGCATTGGGAGTTATCAATTTATTAAGGATTTTACAAAGAAGAGTCGTTTTCCTGTCGTTTAGTCACCAAGTGAAAAAAAAATTAATTTAATTTACCCCACTGTTCTAACATCCAATCCCTATGCTCTCGGGCAAATTCAAGTCGTTCTCGACGGTGGGCTGCAGTTAATGCTGGACCTGTTGCAAGCTCTCTTTGGAGTCAGGTTCCATTCAGCAAGTCTTCTTCTGACAGTATCTGAACTTATCACTGGCGGTCGTCACGCAGACTTTGTTGGACTTGAACTGCGTTGAGGCGGCGATTTCGCAGAACAGTAAGTTGTATATAACGATCATCTGCTGCTGATGTAGCCCTAGATCTGCCCGTTCCTGGAAGGCGATCGAATGCTCCAGTCTCTAAGTATCGTCTGTAAACTCGTTGCACCGAAGATCTGCTGATTCGAAGTCTTCGAATGACCATTTGAACTTCGATGGTAAATGGAGGAGACGGCCTTTGGTCGCTCGTTTTACCATCAACGCTTTAGTATTCATAATTGTCCCATTGGTTTCGTTGAGCTTTATTTTCAGACATACTACTGCTGTTAATTTTTTCAGGGAGACTCCTTCCACGCCAAATACTTTGACGTTGGTACGTTTCTTCTTCAGTCGCAATTTCTGCACTAAGTCCTCTGCGATGTAGCTACTTTGGCTACCCTGATCTATAAGACAGCGTACTAAGGCAGTTTCGCCATCAGTGGCGACAGTATCTGCAACAGCTGTTGGTAAAATCGTTTCTGACAATGAGAAGTTGGTCGCATTTTCGCAGAAATACGTCGCGACTTCCGAGGATACTGTAGAGCTGATTGTTGGTTTTAGTGGATGCATAATAGTAATGTGTGCTTTTTTTTGCAAATTTCACACTTCGATGTTGCTCGTTTTTTACATGGGTTCATATAATCAAATTTATGAGAGGCACAATAAATGCATACTTTATATTTTCGCAAAAGCCGGTCTTTGTCATCACTATCTGTCAGTTTTGGACATTTAACTGTATAATGGGAGATACAGATAGGTTAGGTTAGGTTAAAGGGTTGCTATGATTGTTCACAGCACACATAGACCGCATCGGGGTCCGTTGTGATGACCAACGGGGTAAGTAGTCCCGACCCACTCTAAACTTCGAACCAGCCCGAGTCCATAACAAAACGTTGGAGCTGGCCAACATCGACGTCCTGCAAGTCACCCTGGTCGGCAAAGTAGTAGGCCCCAAGAGTAGCCCTCCTAATAATTTACTCTCCTCTACCTCCTCATCCCCACAGCTTCTACATAAGTCGTTATACGGAAGCCGAAGCCTCCTGGCGTGCTCTCCAATTGGACAGTGCCCAGTCATGACTCCCACGACCGTACCAATGTGATGCCTTTTCAGCGACAATAGCTTAGCGGAACGACTCATATCCTACCTGGGCCATATCAGCTTTGTCTTATGACAAGTACTGCCACTTAGCCATCTCGTGTTAGTGATACTTATGGCGGCCTACATTATGCTATGCTTACATGCATCAAGAGACATCTCAACATTGCAGAGAGTACGTTCGGAGTCTTCCGAGGTCCCTCTTCTAGCAGCCAGCCCCCATCTAAACATTCAGGGACAGGTCCCGGATGTTTCTCTAAAATGTTTAAGAAGTTGGAGGCGAGACAGCATTCAACCTCCTTCCAATTGTCGATAGTGATTCCACCATTCGGATCACTTTTGTCGAGAATGGCCAGCTCAGTCCATCCCTTCAGCGTATCCGCGTAGGTGGTGGCAGATCCACTGGTGGCGACGATCCGCTGTTTTTTGCAATCTTTGGCGATTCTTTCTCGGATCTATTTCTCTTATAGACATGCGATGATTCCGCTAGACCCTCAGTAACACCGATGTTAAATCCTGCTCCGGTAATTTCTCCAGAAATTTTTTGAAGTCTCGAAGCAGTACGTCGCTCCTTTATGCAGATCTTTGGTTGAGGCGCGCACTGACGTTGACCGTCCATGCTGACCACTTTCACTTCTCTCTGTTTTAGAGTGTTCGCGCTGCTAGGACCCGGTTTCTCCAGATCCATAGCTTTTGGTGACTGGTGCAACGCCGAGTTGTTTTTCATGACATCTTGAGGACCGATGGTGCCCTTGGGTGCAGCCTTACTGTTGCTCATTAGCAGTTATTTGCAAACTATACCGATGTTGATGGCAATATCACCCTATAATGTTGATAATATCTCCCGATGACGATTTCACTTCCTGCACCGATAATCCGATGACAATGGCACTATCACTCACGGACACACACGATCAGACGGACACTCTGTTATGATACCCGCAATCACACGATGTCGATAACGATTCTTCAACGACACGCCGATACCGATGGCTCTTTCACCCACCGACACGCATACACATAGCGTCAAAGCGACCAACGGAAAAAAACCGGCACAGGAGCCCGTTGCAGAAGAATGGCAACGAAAATACCTCAGGTTCACTCAGCTGAGTCGCAGGAGCGGGATAAAAATGCTTAGAGTCGCCGGATGCAAATTGCGCGGTCAATACGCACACCAAATAAAATCGTTGCGATAGAATACCACAAAATTTAATCGGTGTGTGCAACTAGCGAGATTCACCGTATCTGGCACAGCAAGTACGTACACACAAACTACTACGCGATCTCCTATGTGTAGCAGAATAACCAGATGCACTGTAACACAATAATCCGATGCGGGTAAAAATGCAAACACGTTCAATGTTGCTCGATGCTATCGCGAGTCTGCCTTTATTGCCTTCTTTCATTCCTCCGCGCTACATATATAGGTATATATACATAAAACTTACAGATAAAGAGATTCATACAATCATAAAGAGACGAAAAGAGATATGTACATGTGACGAATATTACAGGGTGACTAGGGGAAAGTTGCTACATATGGAAGGCGCTCTTCCACGCACCAAACCCTCACTAACACACTGCTGTTTGCCTACTAGAAAGAATTTATTCCAACCGGTAAAAAATTCAAGAATAAAAAAGTCGATTTCCAGCGCCCGGCATGAAAATTGAACAGCGAGATCGGGCATACAAGTACACAATTCGTCACGGTTATTGTCAAAAGAAAACTTGTCGAAAAATAACCCGGATTTGCGGATATAAATCAAAACACCAGCAAACTTACACGGAGCGCACGATCCACGTCCACGCTTGTCAACGGTCAAGCAACGGTTAGTACAGATAAAGCAATTAATATACTTCTTAGACTTATCAGCAATTTTTGCCTCATTGTTTGATTCGTCTTTTGTCTGATCGGGTGCATTGTTCTGATTTTCATGGGCAAGAAAAATGTGTTCTCTTCCCTTCCTATAATTTGGGTGATTTGACTGCAAGCTTGATAAATTAAAATTATCTGCGCTTGATGTCACGATTATATACCGGTTTTCCAAAAACCAGTCGATGTCGTCAATGGTTACTGGAGCCCTCGGATCTCGTATAATGACGCATCAAACTCCCTACGAGTAACCGAATCCATTTTCCTTGTTATTACGAAAGATACAAACGGGATATCTTCCGT
The DNA here is from genome assembly GCA_964017055.1 of Chloromyia formosa. NCBI lineage: Eukaryota > Metazoa > Arthropoda > Insecta > Diptera > Stratiomyidae > Chloromyia > Chloromyia formosa. The sequence continues at coordinate 82,720,785 of OZ024816.1, read as the reverse complement.
AGCGTTGAACCCAACCTTGCGCATGTTTTGAATTACCGATCGCATAACGTCATGAGCCTTTCCAACTGACCTCGGATCTTCCTGTGAGACTTAAGGAAGATCACTTAATGTTTGAATTTCCTTCACCCCGAGTGCTCGACGACTGCTGTATCGTCGAATAAGCAAGTCCCATGACGATAATTATAGCCATTAGCTCCTAAATGCTCAATGACTCTGGAGCATCGTGAGTCTTTCGGCATCTCCAATGTCGGAACCATCGTAAACACAGTTAAAAATGCTCCGAAATGACACAAATTGCCTGATGCCTCCCTCAAATTTCGGGATTTTCGGAACCGGTGGGCTAGGACGGGAACGGTAGGAGGGATTTCATGACGCAAGAACTCGTTCGTAGCGTTGAAATTACCATGAATCAACAAATCGTTCCCTCGAGGTGTTGCTTCTATCGTACTCAAAACCGCGTCTTTCCTCCCCATAATCGCGTGAGATATATAAAAACTATTCTCAAGAAAGTGGTAAATAAGACGAACACAAGTTTACTTCGACAAAATAACACTTTTATTGCAAGGTTTAAAAATAACCAACTTGACAAGTACAACAATTAAAGAATACAAAACCAAAGTACTGTTGTCGACCTGTCTTAATGTATTGCTAACTAATGTATGTAGATCATAAAGCATATCAGCTGCATAATCAATAATTGAAATTATGTACACAGTTAACTTGCAAATTGCGAATAAAGCGATTCCATTTGCAAGTAGATGTGTAGACAATTTAATTATTATGTAGTATGCCGTGAATATGTGCTCTATATAAATTATTACTTATTGCTTGCTTTGGGATTGCGGTGGATAATGATGTAGCTCGTGTATCGCCCATATAACCGCATCTATCGTCCAAACGCGTTCTAAACCTTGGTAATCTGGCTCTGGTGCGAAATTAACGTGTCTTTGTTGGTATTGAGGATGTGTAGAAATATTGATTTTACGATCCCCATAACCTGTCGGTAACTTGTTATTACCATAGTAATCATCATAATTCAACCTGTTATTGTTTACTTGTGACCTTAAATGCGGGCCCCAATTAAGTTGATCCTTCAGGACTGAATCAAACATATCATCCTGCCCTTTGTGGTTCCTCGAGGGACCTGCAGAAAAATCATATTCGCGGATACTTCTGGCACGTTCGCATGAATCACTGCCTTTTGATCGAATTTCGTCTTGAAAGCATTGTTGCTCCATTTGCGATCCATCTGGAAGGTCTCTAATTCCTAAAGTTTCTGCTTCAGTATACTTTTCGGGAATAGTTTCGGGAACTGTCTCAGTTTCGACTGGAATGTCCATGATATCCCGGTTGCTTTTGTCAATATCATTAAAATCAATTCTAGAGCCCCTTCTTCTGCTTCTTTAATTTCATCAAGCGACTGTATATCGGTCGCTACCCCCTGATGAACTCGATCTATTAGTTCGCGTGCCCTCTCGTACACTTCTTCTATGAGCTTGTACTTTTTCTCCGTAAAGTATGGGGCATCGCTAAGAACGTTTGCGGAAAGCAAGTTCTCATGACATTCTCTAAATTGTTGGAATATTGCTTGAACCTGTCCCCAGCCTTCTTCGAAACGGTCCAGTGTTATTTTTTCTTTGTTCAACTTATACAACGCCTCTCGGATGTCTTCGACTACGAACACCCGGCGTTGCTGTTGTTGTATCAGGGTTTGAACGGTTCTGGAGTCCATTTTTATTTGTCGGGAAAATTCCCCAAAATAATGCGGTTTTAAAAAACATATCCTATGAGAATCAAAAGTCATGGCACACTTCAAAATTTCACTTTTGATCGAACATATTTGTATAACGCTAAGTTATATGTAGAAAAAAGTTTTATATCTCAAATTAAAGTTTTATTCATCACAAATAAAGTATAGTAAATTCATAGAAGTATACACAGTAATTACCATTTTATAAGTAAAAACATTCTAACGGTGCTATTTTTATGAATCAAAAGTAATGGCACACTTGTACTTAACAGTTAAAAAAAAAAACTTTGCCTCAAATTAAAATTTGGTCTGAGACCCTTTTGCTTTTCTCACAGCTTGCACACGTCTCGGCATGGATGTTGTGGTTAAATGGTTCGCTTTATCATAAAACACGACATGTATAACACTAAAAATACTTTATTTCTTATACTCGTAACAAGTAAACTTAGATTTATTTAACTCTAACTTCACTTAAATCCAATTCACTCGTACGCTTAGCTCTGCGCACTTTGCCGAGTAAAACTTCCCAATTATATGTTTAATTGTACGCTTATTTGCATACTTACTAGTACTAGTTACCTTCTTCCATTCTCCTTTAGTTGGTCACTTCACTTCCCAAGTAACCTCGTATATTATATTCGTTGTCATCATCGAATTGTACCCAAAGTCCAATTCTGTTAACCCAGTTAACTGGGTCACTTCGCATGGACTTTAAGCTATAATTCAGTGATGAGGTCAATAAGTAATACGTTCATGAATACAATGCAATATTGCACATTTAGCAAATGTAGAACACACAGTAATTGAGTAACATTTGCAATGTTCAATAAATGCATTGCATTCAGTGCATAGTGTTACTGACCCATAACATGGATTCTGCAAGCTTCCTTGTTACATCTGGTGGTATAGCTGCCCATTCTTCCAACAAGGCGTTTTTTAAATCTTGTTTGTTCGAAATTGGCCTTTCCCGTACTCGCTTGTCCAAAATATCCCACAAATTCTCTATGGGATTGAGGTCTGGAGACTGAGGAAGGTGCTCAAGTTGCTTTGGTGTCCGGTACAAAAGCCATTCTTTTACGAAGCGAGAGGTATGTTTGCGGTCGTTGTCCTGTTGAAAGACCCACGTTCTAGGTAGCTGCAATTTGGTAACACTGGGAGCCAAATTTTGTTGTAAAATGGCGAGATACTGTTCTTTTTTCATTGTACTATCAATGAAGACCAGATTCCCAACCCCGAGGCCGCAAAACACCCCCATACCATGACCGACCCTCCTCCATGCTTTACTGTCGATGTGATGTTCTTTTCTGCGTATTCGGAATTTTTAATTCGCCATACTTTGGGAGTTTTTTTAATGCCGAAAATCTCAAATTTGCTTTCATCGGTGAAAAGTACAGTTCTCCAGAAATCGATTCCATAGTTATAGTACTTGTTTGCATATTTCCTTCGCTTCCGTTTGTTTGTGTCTGATATGAATGGTTTCTTCCTTGGTGCTCGCCCATGTAAACCATTTGCATTCAGTACCCTACGGACTGTACAGGCACTTACTGACATCTCTGGATCACGGCTAAGATTTTCTGCAATCTTCACTGCACTTGCTCTTGGATTTCCTTTCACTTCTTTAATTACATATATTCTTCACTTGTGAACGATCTAATTTTCTGAGTCGACCAGAACGCGGTAAATTTTTTAATTTTTCGCAACTTCTCTACTTTTTAATTATGTTGCTCACTGTAGAAAAATGTCTTTTCACTATTTTTCCAATTTCACGGTAGGACTTGTCTTCCTGCCATAAATGTAAGATTATTTTCCTTGTTTCTAACTGAGTTTCACTCCTCATTTTGCGATACTACGTTTAATACTGACCACAAGCCAAATACTTCAGACACAATCAAAAATTTACTGCTGAAAATACCGCTAGGTTTAGTGCCAACGCATCAGCAAGCTGTAAGAAAAGCAAAAGGGTCTCAGACCAAATATTAATTTGAGGCAAAGCTGTTTTTTTAGCTGTTAAGTACAAGTGTGCCATTACTTTTGATTAATAAAAATAGCACCGTTAGCATGTTTTTACTTATAAAATGGTAACTACTGCGTATACTTCTATGAATTTACTATAATTTGAGATATATTATAAAACTTTTTTCTATAACTTAGCGTTATACAAATATGTACGATCAAAAGTAAAATTTTGAAGTGTGCTATGACTTTTGATTCTCATAGTCTGTGTTTGTGTATGTTGGTTTTTTGTTTTCAAATATTGGTTTGAAATTTGTTGAATAAAAGTTTTTACGTACCCCCTTTTAACGCTAAAAATTCGATCAAATTTTGTTTCCGATTGTCTCTGGGTAGGGTACGGTGGCACTAAGCATATAGAAGGGCCAAAACGTCACTATTGTTGCAGAGAGAGGGAGGACGAGAGGTGAAACACCAATTGCAAGTTGGTCCGATCAGGTGATACACCAGATTAGCCGTAGATTTAGAATTAGGGACAAGGGGGGGTGCAATTGGTTGATCTACCAATTGCAACACTATTTACTTGCTGACCAGATGAAATCAAGTCAGTACGAGGATAGATTTTAATGTTCACAATTAGTTATTATTATTCACAAGTGTTTTTAAAAGAATTTCAATGTCAAGGTTAATCCGCTCCACCTTCCTGTCATGAAGCATTCACGAACCACACTGATCGGTGTTCGATATGGCTCACCATGCTAGTAGTGCTGCCAGCGCTCCGGGACGGCGCGGCGGTTTCATAATTCAACATCCTCCCCCACCGGAGAGAGTCATAGGGCTTAATTTGATCACTGTGAAGTTTCAAAATATATACTAGTAAATTTGCTTAACAATTCAATAAAATATAATTCAATTCACTGATATGCCAATCCGTATGTGCCATTTTGGTGATAAGCCTCTTGAAAATGTTTCCTTTCATTCGAACAGTTACTACTCGCACTGAAGAGTCGTCTCCAGGATGAACTTCCATTATCCGTGCAAGAGGCCATTTGTATGATGGTATCTTATCCTCTTTTATGAGACACAGATCTCCTACCTTGGGGTTGGGCTTCCTCTGAAGCCATTTCGGTCGTTGCTGCAAACGTCGTAAATGTTCGTTGGTCCGCTGCTTCCAGAACATCTGGGACAACCTTTGGGTTAGCTGCCATCTATCCACACGGTGCATGCTGACGTCAGTTACATCAATAGGGAATCGCCAATCAAAAATGAGCTGGTGTAAGTGCAACATCATCAGTGGGATCATCAGATAGAGGATACAGTAGGCGTGAATTCAGACATGATTCTATCTGAATTAATGTAGTGTTTAGTTCCTCGAAAGTAAGTAAAGAGTTGGCTAATACTCGACGAAGGTGCATTTTCATTGATTTGACTCCAGCCTCCCATAATCCACCAAAATGAGGGGCGGCTGGAGGATTGATGTGCCACATGATGCCTTCGGATGTCAGATGGTCTACCAATTCCCGGTTGATTTTGGAGACTTTTTTCAATTCCCTTTGGGCGCCGACAAAGTTCGTGACACAATCGCTATAGATGTGACCAGGGAGTCCCCTTCAACCTACAAACCGACAAAAGGCTCCAAGAAATGCCGGTGTGCTCATGTCGCTTATAAGCTCGATGTGACTCGCCTTTACAGTTAGACATACAAGTATCGCGACGTAAACTTTCCATATTCCTCGTCCACGTTCAATCCTGTCCCGGATGTGGAACGGACCACAATAATCGACGCGATTATTCCCATTATGTGGAGAATTAATTAATTGGTTAATTGGGTTCTGTATACGCTGATTATTATTATGGTTGCTAAAATTTTGATTGTTACTCCTAAATTGACGGTTATTGCCACTAAAATTAGCATTTCGGCCGCCATTTGGTCGTTTCGATAAACAAATACCGGCTTCATTGGCTCAGGTATTTTACTAATAAGAAGGTTTAGAGCTGTCCTGCGGTTGTTACGAGCACACTCATTAGCTGCGTTACCAGCACCCAAAACAATTAAGCTTTTATTATTTAATCTGCGTAATTTTGTTTTTAATTCATTGTAGAAGTCAACTGCATTCCTTTTGAAAACAACGGCGCACATTTTGTCGTATAGTTCTTCGATACTTAATTTGTCACTGAAGTTGTTTATGTGGACCTCTTTTATCTGTGGCCAAAAACCCGCTTGTAGCGATGGAGACCGGAGGACTAGGGTGAGGATTGGCCGTGAAGACCAATAACCACAACGGATGACGAAAGACCCTCTCCGATGACCACCCGGGACGTGCGCTGGCAGACCAGCTTAGCTGCAGGGAGTGGCGCGGTGGTTCGGCACGGCAGCCATCAACGTACAGGGGGAAATCGCAGAAAAAAAGAGAGAGAAAAAAACTCAAAAAAGAAAACTCGATAAAAAAAAACTAACATCCCGCAATAACAACTTACGATAAAGAGAAAAGCTACTGGTGGTGCCTTTGCACCAAACTCCCAAAGACTCAAAAAATCAACAAAATTCCGTGCAGGGATATGGGGCTGCGTCAGCCAAACTAACAGGGCGAGGGCACGTACTACTATCTTAAACTTGATGTTCAACCACCACAGCTGCACAATTCAATCAACCTCTAGGTTGTTTACGCCCACTCAAATACCAGGTTATTCTTATAAAAAAAAGGAATCTTACGCCAACAATATATTTTCTATGAACCATTTATGTCCGCAATGAGCTATGTTAGTGATGGAAGGATTATAATGAAGATCCTTCATTCCCCGATTGAAACAAAAGCCTTTTTTTCTGTATCCAGATTTGACGAGATTTCGAGATTTCAAATACGATCTTGACATCGGGCATCAATTATTTAAGCGTAAACCCGTTGCGTGCAAGTGCAATGGTCAATTGTTGTTGCTACAGCAACGTGCGGAGGACCTTTTTTGTAGCGAGAATACACTTTTTTGATTAAATTTTATTTTATTTAATAGTCGTTTTAAAAGTTTACAAGTTTATATTAACTTCGGAAACATTAAGTAATAAATGTACGGATCATCAAACAAGATAGAATAATTCCAATTTAAAGTGTAAAGCGCGTGGCTCGAAAAATTTATCGAACGATGCCGCTTGCTCGTTCCACATCTTGCCGTTTCGTCGTCTATTTAGCAAGTGCCGATCTCGTCGTTTCGATTAGTCATCGCATAGGCTGCGTATTCCGTAGATCCATTAAACTTGAAACATCGCAGCTCATTGAACTGCTATTAGCCGCAACAATTGTATCTGATGCAAGTGCAATGGTCAGTCACGTTGCATTTACAAGTGATTGCATTCTATTGCGGTCGTAACATATATTTATCTTTTTTTTTCTTGTGGCTCTGGCCAATTATTTCTCTCTGTATCCTGTCAACCCCTTGTGGGACATAGGGCATTAGCCACGCCGACTTTCCACCTCGTTCTGTTCGCCGCCATCGCCTTCCACTGTCTCCACGATTTGCCTAGAGACTTACCCTCGACCTCAACTGATCTTCTCCAGGTGTTTCTAGGTCGTCCAACGCGGCGACTTGCATCGGTTCCCTGTGGGTTCCAATCGAGGGCCTGTTTAGCAATGTTTTCCGGCTCTTTTCGGAGTATATATTTCCTTTTTTTTTTAATTAAAGTTTCGACATGCCAACTATTGTCAAAAACTTAACGCTTAATGGAGAAGTACGAGGCAATCTGCGATCTCCTTCGATGCTACAATCCAATGAAATCGAAGTAATCCTCAATATCATTTTTTTTTCTGGGAATTACGACAGATGGTCGCGTTGTTCGGTAACACAAAATTCGCGCACTATAGAGGTTCCGAAAACGGAATCGTGGCGGTCAACAAGAAACACTCCATTACTCCGGGATACTTGATTTCTTCTTTCCCGAAGAAAAAGATTGAATTACTATCGTGCTGTCCGATAAAATATTCCACGAAAGTTGTGCACGCGAACGGTGTATTTGCGTTTATAATCCAAGAACTTAATTAAAATAATTATTAATTGTTAATATAAATTAAAACTAGTGCACGCACGATATAGCCGTCGGATTAAAAGCTGTCACTTCATTCGTATCCCGCACTCGACTGTCTCAAATCCCAAAACCAAAATCCCCTTTTTGCCTTTATCAGAGCCAGAGTCCAGTTATCGGCTATCACCAAAACCAGTTTTCATAACTTCCAGCATCTTGATCATCTCTTATCAGCTATCACTGGACCCGCTATCCCGTGCCTCGCTAAAATTTTGTGATCAAGATGCAGGAAAGTATAATATTGATTTGCGAATATGTGCATACATAATGTAAATATACAAATATGTATGTATGTTACGTTTTCCTAGGTAACACAATTTAGGATTGCTTCCGGAATAAAAGAATACCGGAGAAATGTTTCGTAAACTGAACTTTATTGAACTTGGATAACACACGATAATGTATTAGGCAACTGACTTACTGACTGAGCTGAACTGACTTGTTTACACTTTTTAATCGTAACATTTATATGCTACTTATTGGCTACTCAGCAATTCAATAATGGGTCAATGATTGTACTGATTGGAAAATGTTCGTTGAAATGCTAACCATATTAAGTTCATGTCAATGAAAACACAATTCAACATTTTGTGGAATTGGTAGCAAGAAAAAAACAATAAGATAGCAAAATGAAATTTGCCTATCTTAACATGTACTCGTATATATAGGTAAGTCTCAAAATCAGAGACTTAATAAATTCCAGGAGAAATCAATCGACTCGTGTAGTTGCAGCAAGTAATTACTGTAATTGAACATATAAAATAATACAATGACACTTACAATTTATATGAACGCTAACATTTCATTATTTTGATTTAATTTAATCACTATCGCACCTGAATCAACACAATTGTCGGTATTTCAATCGGATTGTATTTCTCGTACTAATGTAGAGTTTTATCTTAAACGACTATGCCGTGTGACGGCTAACGAGCGAATGGCCTGCTGCCTTCGCGCTGTGTTTGTATTTACCGTAATAATGTACACTTTTGTATTTGTTTGTACTAGGTATTTCTCAGTCACCTTTGGTCACGTACATGACAAGTCAGTGACGTAGACGTCTAGGTGACTAAGTTTGATAGGGCGTCAAACTTACAAACATATACATATACGTGTGCATATATGCATATACTCGTATATCCGTACACAGTGGCGGCTCATGACGTAGATAACTGGGGGTTCACAAAGAAAGACAAGATTTAAGATGATTTTTTTTTTAATATTTCTAATTTCAAAGTAAGAAATAGTTGATACATATTTCATGAATGGAAATAAATAAAGCAGAACACGTCTTATAGATGAAATCTAGTCTCCTATTCTTTTTCGATGCGAACAGATCAATTACTTTTTCATTAAAATCTGGAATTTTGGCAATTATATCTTTTTCTATTGAGAGCATGGCCAGTGCACTTAATCTTTTCTCACTCATAGTGCTTCTTAAAAACGTTTTGACTCTCTTTAGGGTGGAGAAACAACGCTCAGCTTCTGCCGTTGTCATGGGTATCGTAGATATGACCTGGAGCAGTTTCATAATCTCGCTAAACGTTTCATTTAAATTGTTGTCAATGATACATTGCTAGCTGCTCGACTTAAGGCGAACATACACCATCCGGAATTTCTGTCCGGAAAAACTGGCGAGGCCCGGCCTTGAGGAATTCCGGATCGTGTATGGTCGTTTCAGGCCGCCTTCAGGCCGCCAGATTGGCCTTTCAGGCGGCTGGAAGGAAAATCGTTCCCGCCAAGCCTCCACCACACACGTTCCGGAATTTTTCTCCGGAAAAACTGATCAGGCCTGGCCTTGAGGAATTCCGGATCGTCAATGTCATGTGCAGGGCGCTTTGAGTCGGATGGATAATTGGCAATCGATCTTATCATCATAGAATGAAAGTATTTATCTATTGGATTGAATTTTACATTCCATAGCCAAGCTTCAGATACATTCGTCTATTGAAATAATCTCCAGTGAAAATTCATTCTACTCACGCGGCCGGACAGTTCGCCTTGAGGCGGCCTGTCCATCGATTGCTCGCTCAAACAGGGGAGTAGGAAATTTTGCTACAAATTCTTCAAATCTTTCGGCTTCAAAAAGTGAAACAAATGCATAATGCGAGGTAAATGAGAATCTAGTCTTGATTTGGTTCATTATAGTGTCACAGACTTCCTTCGCAGCAACTGTTCTAGTCAGATGGGCATTCTCCGTTTTCCTTTTTGATGTAGATGCCTGCGTTCCACTTTCAGCCTCCAGTCGTGTTTTTTCCATATTGTTTCTTTCTTTTTGGATATCCTTCAAAAATGTACCAACATTGGTTTCCACTTTTGTTGCGTCCGGGTTACGTTGCTGCAATTGGTTGTATAATATGTCGACATGCGGCAAAATTTTATGAAATACAAAAAGCCAAAATATGAAAACTGGGTCATTGAGCACCCTTCGTATAGCTCCTGCTTGATTTATAGTTGTCGACTGCTTCGATGATGACTCAATTTTTTCCATACATTCCACTAACTTTTCCCGATGCTCGAAAACGGTGTTAATCGCACGACTCTTGAAATTCCATCGCGTGGCTGAAGAATGAGATATTCTTTTTCCAACATCATCTAAAATTGTTATCCTCTGTGCGGAGTTGCTGAAGAAATTCGAAATGTCCGTAACATTAGCAAAAAATATTCGGACCTGCTGATTGATTCGCATAGCAATGGATATAATGCGCGAATTTATACTCTTCCTGTATAATTTTTTGGACCCCTCTCTGTTGCCCGCTCATGACACTGGCGCCATCGTAACTCTGGAAAATTAACTTTTCCGGATCGTCGATAACATTCTTTAGAACGTCCCGGATACATTCCGAGATGGCTATCGCATCGTGGCCGAGTGGCTCCATAAATTGCCAAAATCTCTCAACAGGTTGTCCGTTCGCTAACAAATATCGAAATACAACCACTAGTTGGTATGTGGATGCAACATCGGTGGTTTCATCAGCAATTACGGAAACAAAGGCTTCTGTAATTTCTTTTTTGATATGCGGCATTCAAGCAATCTAGCAAATCATTTTGGATTTCTTTTGACGTTCCTTTGAAAACAGTTGATTGCGATAAATGGGTTTTCAATGCGGCATCGAGTTCCATGGAAAAATTGATCAGGCCTTTAAATATTCCAGGATTTGATGATTCAGAAGTGTCATCGTGTCCTCGGAGCGCCGCAGAAAATAACGCAATCGATGATTCTGGATAAAATGTAGCGGTTCTTCGTGATTTGCTCGTTTTGTTTTTTTATATTCAAACGATATGCGGTGTCCAGTTGCTGGCGAATGTCCACTTTCCCCAAGAGGCTTAGCTCTAGCGCCGAGTTCAAATGAGATTGAGAAACCACATGTTTTTTAATTTTTTGCGGCAAGTGCGCAAGGTCAGCAACCCCTGAATTAATCCAGCTCGAATCGCCATTTTTCCCAGAAAACAGGAGGCAGGGGAAACAAAAGAAACGATTTGTAACTTCACACCCGCAAATCCAACCATTTTTTTCGTAAATTTCTTTTTTAAATTCCCTTTTGAACTCGCGTAATTTGGATTTCGAGACTTGCTCAATTTTTAATTCAGGTGTAGGCCTTCCGTCGTTCTTTATTTTAAGTTTTTCTTCGAATGGCAAGCACGAAAACTGCAAACTTTTCAGTGCAGATACAGTTGTCATATTGCATACAACAATTCTGAAACATTTTTTAATACACATAAACACATACCCTCTTTTTATAATATATAAAATTCTCATTCACTTACATTCTGAATAATTTAAAGGAAAATTATGAATTTGTTCCCACGTCTCACGCAAGTTCATCGATGCAATTGACCAACTAACTACACACAGAATTTTTCTTATTTTCCACCCCAGATTTCCAACCAACGGTCCGTACATGTCTATTTAATTTTAAGGCGACCACTACACTCTTCACCGTTAATTTCCAAAATTTCCCTTGCTTTGCCCTTTATCCTACTTTTTATGATATCGACGAAAAGAAGTTGGGCGAAAGCATCGGACCCTTGCAAAAACGGATGTATACGATCGATTAGATCACAAAATGATTGGAGGTCGCGCGAGTTATGGAAAACACATTGGTTTTCTATTTAAATTTAAATTTGATTACTTCAGGTAAATTCAATGTTTCCTGTACAAAGGTCGAGAACAAAGTGAGAGAGTTTTTCAATTTACAATAAGTCTTAAGATACGTATGTATGTATGTATGCTGTCGCTATGTAGTGTACAATAATTATATGGAATACAATATTGCATGATATGCATTTATCTTATTGTTTTTATTGTATTGGCTGGATAAGTTATGTTTGTTGTATTTGTCTTGAATATGTATTGATAGTCATTCCTGCTATGGTGTGAGGACGTAACTCGCGTGTCACCACTGAATTCTGGCAATTGTGTCGTGATTTAGTCATAGGGATCGCCAAAAAAAAGAAAAGATAAAAACAGAGAACAAAAGGTAAAGACCATCTCCACTCAATTCAGCGATCAACGCCGGACTTTTAGAGCTGATGATAACGTATCACGAGGACCGCGTTACATTACTCGCCTTGCTCCTATCGAGAGTGAGATAAAGAGTCAATAAAAGGTATAGACGGACAATGCTAGTGGCTTTAATTTCCAACCAAGAATGGACTTACTTTCTCTAGTTTACATCGATATTTATACTATTTTATTCCTAACTAATTTACCACGGTGCACAAAAAGTAGTTCAATAAGTGATTGACTTTAAGGTTCAATATGTACCTGAATTACATCCCAAGCAGCACAAACGAGTCATTCAACGGTTATTATGATCGAAATATAACCATGGTCATATAACGATATTGTCATGTAAAAGGTTGAAATAACGTTATTTAAACGTTTGTACAATGATAAATTTACCGGTTTTGCCTGGTTTATGACCACAAACTTTCAGAAAACAGCATAGTTATATTTCAGCTATTTAGATGACCATATTGTTATACAATAGATAGTCATCTCTATGACATGTGTCCAACAAAACAGTTGGATTTACAACTGCCGTATTACTAAATATCACCAATACTGTTTTTTATATAACTATCTAGTGACCTTCATATTACATTCTTGTCACATTTTAATCTGAAGCTTGACTTGAATTTAACATTAGGCGCGTTCTTTGCCTATCTATCGAGTGTGGTGTGGGATAACAAACACACATTACACAAACAACGAGCGATGAATCACGTTATGTCAATACATTATCAAAATTGAAATAAAACATATACACATTAAATTATAGAAAATTTATTTATTTTATGATATTTTATCTATAGTTGGGACGCTAAGCGACATAAATTGACGCCACCTTGCAAAATATTTTATATTAAAGAAATGCCGTTTGGTATTATTGTTAATGGCACCCATACATTCATTTTAAGAGATGGAGCCATCTTGTACCCTGCGGTAGAGCGGCTGTGCGGGCGAAAAACCGCGAAATCTGAGCCCTTTTTTTAATATTGTCCTCATAATTTGTAAACGGTGCCTCGGATCAAAAAACTTAATAGGATGTAAATTAAAGAGCAAATTCAAATTCTACAACAAATGCATGGCTCAAAGTTGAAATTCGGTTTAGTAGTATAATCAAAATCGATAGTCGAAAAACGTCACTTTTTGAGGCTTTGGAGAAAAATCACACTATATCGCTTTCCAAGCTCACATATCTCGGAAACCGATGCTACAAATGGAAAAACTCATGAAGGAAAAGTTGAAGATACTTCTATTTCAAGTTCAAATAGCTCAATATTTTTCAAATCGGAAGTAAACTATCTAAGTCGTTTGTAGCTGCGTGTATAGTTACAGTTGAAATCGAGTTGACAGGAACTTCATCGACATGACCAGAGTAGCTTGGGCGACGGGTGTTCCCTCTTTACCTCGCCAAGTATAATTTTTGTATAAACTGCAATACCAAGAATCAGGTCGATGGGTGCAGGTTTATCGAAGTCGGGATCTACAAGCTGTACTCCAACGATGTGGTCCCAATTTCTTATCGTAGTCGATTTTGGATGGAAGCAGATGTGTAAGAGCAGGTAGTTTTAGAGCGTTTACAGTGAGTCGACAGGATGGATCCACTGTAGAAATTATGCCGTGTGAGCAACGCCAGCCTCACATTGCCCAACACCTACCACAGTAATATTCACCTTATGTCTTGGTAGTCGCAGAGAAGATGCCAGCGATTCAGTTATAAAGTTGAACTCAGATCTGGGGTCCAATAAAGCTCGTACTTTAATTGAACGACCATTTGGCGATTTAACATATACGATCACTGTAGCTAGTAACGCGGATCCTCCCTTGAAACTGTTATTTGACAGATGAACACTGGTCGAATCTATAGGTTGGCTGTTAGGAGCAAAAGCGGGGGACCTGCTTGAAGCCGCAGGAGTCGATTGATGTATCATCGTATGATGTTGGCTACATAACTGGCACCGTTTCTTAGAAAAGCAGTCCAATGCTTTATGGTTAGGTCGCAGGCGGTTGTTGCACACGTTATGTGTCCGAAGAAACTCTATACGTTCATTTACAGCTTTCGCCCGAAATTCAGGACAAAACAATAGTAAATGGTTGCCAGCACAACCTTAAGGCCGGTCGTATCTTGGACGTAGGCAGGGCAGCGCAGCGCGCACATGGCGTTGTTGTTTTAAAATCATATTTTGACAATTGTTACGACAACAACGCCATGTGCGCGCTGCACTGCCCTGCCTACGTCCAAGATGCGGCCGGCCTTACACTGTGGTTTGGACGTGGACGATGATGACTGGTATGAGCGAGAAGTCTCGATTTTTTTACTGGTCTGTCTTGCTGCTTAGAGTTTTGTTTCGAGGTATTGTTGGCAGATTTGTTGCCATTTATAGCACTGAGTGCTTGCAGCCGAGAATCCAAAAAGCTAGTCAGACTGCTGAATGTTGGTACTTCAGTAGTTGATGAAAGTGATGTTTCCCAATCTTTTCGCATGGCTATATCCAACTTGCTACTTAAAAAATACACTAGCCAATCATCCCATTCACTGAGGGGTCTTGAAAGATTTTCTAAGGCATGAGTTTATTGCGTGAAGTTGTCTAACACTCGATGTAATTCGTTGTACGATTCTGAGTTCATAGCTAGCAACGATATTAGGCTCTGTAAGCAAACGTAGACTAGTATTCTTTTGTTGTCATAACGGTTGGAGATTATTTTCCAGGCGCAATCGTAATTAGCACTTTTTACATGCAAATGGCTCAGTAGCTTGGATGCATCACCAGTGATTGATGACTTTAGATAGAGCATCTTTTCAACGTCACTTAATGTCGCATTAGTATGTATCAACGAAGCATAAGTGTCGTGAAATGAAACCCACTCCAAAAGCAAGCCACTGAAAGTCGGCACCTTAATTTTCGGCAACTTTAATGTAAAACTTACTGGAGGTATTATTGCGGGGGAGTATGTTCGAGAATCAAATTACACAAAAACAGATTTAAACACAACACAATATCGCAGAAGACAGATTTCACGGAAAAAACAACACTTTGATGTACCTTCGTCGACAGCCCAGAAATTCAGACGCGCTCGGCATGCAACCACCCATCGCTGCGAACCTGAAATTAAGTCAACGTAAAGTATCATGTTTAAAAAATATAGACAAAAATATACTTATCTAAAGTAGGATGTCTCCAATCATTTGTTTACTTCTACAAATGTCAATGAATTCCAATTCCATAACGATCCTAACGTAAAAGTCAAAGCTCCAATTTATCTACCTGCATTTGAAAACATTATTAAGAAATGAAATGTAAATTTTAGAAAATGTCAAATGAAATGTAAATTTTAGAACATGTTAAATGAAATGTAAATTTTAGAACATGTCAAATGACAACTGAAATAAAACACTTTGAAGTCGAAAGTCGAACGAGTAAGACGTGTCATTCTACAAACATGAATTTATCTAGCGATTAACAAATCGCACAGAGCCCACACAAGAGACCGCTAAACCGTGCGCGTCCTGCACCTTGCGCGCCTGTTCCTCAACAAGCGAAGCGAGTCTTGTAATGGGGCTTCGAGTAGATGTTACTGAAAAAAAAAGAAGTTGATGGGTCAACAGTCAAGGCGGTGGCATATGCTTGTAGCCAGCTGTAAGCGGAGAGATGGGAAGGGTTCTTGCCTGCCTGTTGACTCCAGCCCCTTTACAAAAAAAAATATCATCATATGCCGGACAAACACAAACGAAAGGGTGAAACTGAAAAAAAAATACCGCGTTGTTAGTGCAATAGCGCCGATCAATTCATGCATGGGTCCAGTTGTGATTGGACCACGGCCTCTATCCCCAACCTACCAATAGATCCTATGGCCATGATATTAAGGATCTCCCAAATTCAAATAGTGCAGATCGTCTCTCACATCATCTGAAAGGGGAGAGGGTTTCTTCCAGGAAAAGATATGGAGGTTCTTTTATTCCTTCATTTTATTATTGTTATTATTTTTATATATACATATGCGTATAATTTAAATTTTGTATTTGCAACGCGAAGTTCCCTTATTTATTTATTTTTAAGTTAATTTTTTTTTTTTTGGGATTCCTTCCTTAAAAAAAAAACATAGAACAAAAAAAAATATATAGAAAAGAAATACGGAATTAACTGACGCTTTATCAAAATAATAAGCTCTCAAAGAATGCACGGATTGAATACTAAATTTACGAGAATTGAATAGATACGAGCGGGTCGGCATAGAAAACGAAGAAGAAAAAAAACACACAGATAAATATTAATAAATTACTCATAAAAAAATAAACTCACCACCTCTTCCTCCACGGCCGTTTTGGGTAGGGCTGAAATTCAGAAGGTTAACACGTACTTTTTTTTCGTTTTTTTTTATGCCGCGTCGCCAAGTACAAAAATTGAAGGTACTTTACTTGATTCAAATAACTTAACACTTAGCACAGAAAAAAAAGAATACAATAGAAACGAGAAAGGAAAAAAAACGATATAAACGATCAAGTCGCTGTGGTCGCTGGATCACTTCTTGCGGATGGATGTTGCTCGAGGATCACCTTAGAAGATGCATGATATGGCTAAATAGATCCGGGCTAGACGAGATTCTTGACTCTTCTTTCTTTTTTTTTCGTCTCGGGATTTCCAACCCAATAACTTTTGGACAAGGGGCTTTCCTTGATGAGGTTGGTAATACAACGGTAACGGTACGTAAGACAAATTTATGTACGGCGGGTACGAATGTATTTTGGAAGTAGGGGACACCACCGATTCTATCTTTTTTTTTTTTCCTCCGTAAAGGTAATTTTTTGGCCCGATTTCCTTGTTTTAGGATGTTTCGAAGTCGGTGGTCATTATTTCACCAAAAAGGTCGGAAAACACCACGGGTTTGTCACCAGAGATTCACTTCTTTTTGAC
This sequence comes from Chloromyia formosa, assembly GCA_964017055.1. Lineage (NCBI taxonomy): Eukaryota > Metazoa > Arthropoda > Insecta > Diptera > Stratiomyidae > Chloromyia > Chloromyia formosa. Next base: position 82,703,590 of record OZ024816.1, on the reverse strand, counting down.
GGTTTTGGGTTTAACTCTCTTTGTCTTAGCGTATTTTTCGCCGCGAGATGCACTGCCGACTTAAATATTTATCAGTAGTCACTCTTCAAACAAGAAAAACAATCCTTTTTCCCACATATCACCAAAAAAAACCAAAAAGAATCCGACAATCCTCTGGTGACTCGCGACCTCTCCCCTTGACCGTTTCGTTCCGAACTCCCGATCCCAGCCCCAAAACCTCCTTTACTCAGTCCCACTTGCTTTCACCTCCCTCTTCGACCTTCCTCCACTCCCAAGGAGCACTTCTATTTCCCGCCAAAACTAGTACTCCTTTTACTATTGGAATATCACCGTTCAGATCCAGCCATCGATCCGTCCATCTCTTCCCATCCCATTTATTATATCTACATACCGGCTCCTTCCTCCCAATAGCCATCGTCCCTCTATAACCAATACATAGCCGATCGAGCTCGCCTAGCCAGCTACTCGACTGTCGCGCCAACCTCGGCTAGGCCATCTAGCCATCATTTGGCCAAAGCACGAAGCCAACATCATCATCGTCATTACATGTACTGCATCAGCCAACTTCTGTTCGTCCGTTGGGTAGATGTAATGCACGCAGCTTAGCATAACAGTCGGCAGCCACATCGATAGAATTTCGATAGAAACATCACACCCTTCATAGCTACATACTAATGTTGAGTGTCGTCGTCACTCAAATATATATCTACGTTGAAGAGTGTACTGTATAGTACGTCCTGAACTGTGTTTTCTTGGAGTTAGTGATTTGACACTCTTACTCCCATCATAATTGTGGACTCTCATGGGTCCATCGCTGTCATGGCTTTTTAGTGCTTATGATGACTGGGTGTTGTACTCAGTTTAAGATACTCCTAAGATGAGGATAGGTTTCTCTGCCTCCGGTGGAGAATTTCAAAGTTTCTAGGGTAGTATTTTCGTGTGCGTCGATTTTGTCGAATAGTTTGAGTGCTTTGTCGCGTATTATCTTGTCTATAGTGTCGAGTCTAAAGTCTCTGTGAATGTCCACGTTTCTTACATACCAAGGAATTTTGAAGATTTTCCTAAGGGCCAAATTCTGACATATCTGAAGCTGATTTATTTGCGTCTTGCTTGCTTGGCTGAAAGCCAAGCTGCCGTACAGTATTGATGGTAGTACTGTCTGTTTGTAAAGTAGCAGTCTGTTTTTGGTGCTCAAGTTGTTCGAGTTGATGATAGGGAATATGGATTGGAGTATTCCGTTGCAGGCGATTATTTTTTGTTGGAAGTGTAGGTTCCATGTCAGTTTCCTGTCCATGGTGAGTCCAAGAAACCTGGCAGCTTCCTGCCAGGGGATCTCTTGACCGTCTACTGAAAGTGCTTCCGGGTCTTGCCGTGGCCGTCTCGTAACGAAAAGCGCCTGGGTCTTCTCCGCGTTAGTTTTAATTTTCCATTTTCGGAAGTATTCCATGAGTATGTCTATGGATTCCTGGAGAATATGTGTTATTCTGAGCTCGAGTCTTGCGGTGTAGAATATGCAAGTGTCATCGGCGAACAGGGATATTTTCACGTTGTTTGGCAGTTGTGGGGTGTCTGCGGTGTACAGGGTGTACAGCAACGGGGAAAGTGGTGATCCTTGAGGGACTCCAGCCTCTATAGGTCTTTCCTGTGAGAGTTCCGAGTTAATTCTGACTTGAAAAGATCTGCCGTGTAGGAATGAACCTATCACTTGAATGATAGGCAGCGGTATTCCGAGACCATGCAGTTTGAAGATGAGTCCTGCATGCCAGACTTTATCAAAAGCCTTTGCTATGTCGAACATAACCAGACCTGTTGATTTGCGTTGATTTAGCCCTGTTCTGATGTGTTGAACCACTCTTGCGAGCTGGAGTTCGCAAGAGTGAAGTGGTCTGAAACCAAATTGCTCGTTTGGTAGTAGTTCTTTTTCCGTTACGTGATCGAACAGCCGAACAGCAGGATCCGTTCTGTTAGTTTACTGATCACTGTGAGAAGACTAATGGGTCTCCAATTTTGTGGAAATGTGTGATCCTTGCCAGGTTTTGGTATCACTATAATAACCGCTTTTTTCCAAGACTCTGGGAACCACCGAAACTGGAAAATGGCGTTGATTATTTCAACTAGAATGACTAGGATATTTTCAGGGCAATTTCTTAGGCATGTGTTGGAAATCGTATCTAACCCGGGCGCTTTTTTGCGATTTAGAGAGTTGACAAGGCTTCTCACCTCCGCCAAATCCACCTCACGTATGACGTCTTGCTGTGTTGCCGCGGCTGTGAGTATTTCCCTCGCCGAGGACTCAATTCGTTCCTCTTCGTCTGGGTCGTCTTGGGGGGACCGATTTTCCTGGAATTGGAGCTCTAAGGTGTCAGCGAACGCCTCCGCTTTGCTCGAGTCGTCAAATTTGAGGCCGTTAGGGCCGTGAATAGGAGGTATAAACCTTTTGGTGTTTTTTCGGAAGTACCTGTTTATCCTCCAGAAGTTAAAGTCCCCAGGGTCCATGTTGCCTAGGAAGTTCTCCCACTGTTCGTTCCTGTGTTCGGCAGTTGCCGACTTTATTAGGTTGGTAAGCCTGTTTGACATTTGCTTTAGGGCAGGGTCGCCGGTCTCCCTGGCCCTACGCCGTATGCGATTCCTCCTCCTTATTAGGTCTTTAATCCTCTGGGGGAGTTCGTAGGGGTGTTCCACCCTTAACGGACTGGTTCTTGTGTTAGCTTCTTTTGCTGATACAATCGTGGTGATTAGGCTTTCTACCGTTTCTTCTAGGACCCTGGTGTTTTCGATCGAGATTTGTGGGTCTAAGTTGTTCAGGGTTTCCCGGAATCCTTTCCAATCTGTTTTCTTTGTGGTGGGATCCGGAACTTCTATGAAGAGATCTTCTATCCTGAAACGGACTGGCTTGTGATCAGACGATAGTTCGTCTATCACTTCTACCAGCACCTGGAAGTCCAGGGCTTTAGATAGCCCTATGTCTAGGGGGTAGCCGTGTCTCGAGCCGAAATGTGTCGGTTCTCCAGGGATGTGGGCGCATATGTTGTTGTTTGTGATGAACCTGTAGAGTTTATGTCCGGCTTGGTTGCTTCTCACAGCACCCCACGATCGGTGGTATGCGTTCAGATCCCCTCCGAGAAAGACCGTACCATCGAAGTTCAGAAGCGCCCTCAGGTCTTCTGAAAAATCGGTGGCTCTGGGACTGAAGTAGGCCGAGATTATTGTGATGTCTAGGAAATCGGTACACAATTTGATGCCGGTAGCTTCTGCGCAACGAAGGATAGGGATGTCAATCAGGTGATGTTTCAAACTCCTTTTAATTAGTATGGCTGTACCTCCTCCCCTACCAGTCAATCTGTCATTTCTGTACATCATGTAGTTGGGGATTCGGAAGTTGTTTCCAGGTTTCAGGAATGTCTCTTGGATGAGAACTACATCGACTTGATACTCCTGTAAGAAGTTGATGAGTTCTCCCCTTTGTTTTTGAATGGAATTCGCATTCCATGAAACGATGGAAACACAATTGCCGGCCATATTAATTGTTGGAGTGAGTGGGAGGGAGACCGAGTGAATTTTGTGCGGCAAACAGACCCTGGATCATGTTTGCCATCATTGATTCCATCATCTGCCTACATTGCGCCTGCATCTGGGCAAAGTAGGTGGCTGTTGGATCGATGTTTAGGACTGTGGTTGGGGGGGTGGGTTGGGAGGCTGGTGGAGCGGGTGCCGGTCGCGTGTTGGCATTGGCTCTCGTGGTCGTTGCGTACGACCTCCTGACATTAGCAGGGTTGCGAGGGCAGCCGCCGTAGCTGGCCGGGTGCTCACCTCCACAGTTGATACATTTCGGCTTGTCAGATTCTTTTTTGGTGCATTTGGAGAAATGGTGAAGGCCGTCGCACTTCACGCATTTTGGTTGGGCATGGCAGTTGCTGGCTGCATGTCCGAATTGCTGGCAGTTGTGGCATTGGGCCTGGCCACTTCTTGCCTTTTGGGCTTCAATCTGCAGCCCCGAGAGGCCACAGATGCCTGTGATGTTAAAGATGTGTTTCTCCGATTTCGGGAGGAGAACTTTGGTCAGTTTTGACGGGCGATTGTTCTTCATCTTCAGGCGGAAGCACTCTGTGGGGTGGAAGCCCTGGTGTTCGAGGTCCTCCTTGACGTCAATTGGGGAGATACCCTCCAAGCCACGGATAATGACGTTGAGCTGTTTCTCCTCTGGGAGGAGATAGGTGTGGTATTGGATTTTCCGGTCGGTGAAAAACCCTGTCAGCCTTCTATGGTCTTTTATTGTGGCCGGGACTATCTGTATGCCCAGATAGATCCGTTTGGCTGACACATAATTGATGTTGTGGTGTTTTAATTGGCGAACTATGGCCGTCCACTGTTCGGGCTCGCGTAAGATAACCGGAACCACTTTATGTTCGGAATCGTCCTGTTCGGGAGTGGGGGTGGCGTCTGTGGAAGTTGAGGGTACTACTACCACTGGCTCTTTATTTTTGGGCTGGGTTTGGGTTGTGGATGGTGTTGTGGTGGCCTTGGTCACCGGGACTTTTCCCAATGAAACCGGAATTTTTGGGGCGGACGTCGGTTTCGGGGTGGGTTTTTGGGAAGGTTTTGGGGTGGGTTTTGGTGTGGGTTTTGGAGGGTTAATTGGGGTTGGGGGTGGGAGGGTGGGGAACTCTTCGTCCTGGTCAGATGAAATGGATTCGTCCAAAACATCCTCCGTTTTGCTGTCCGAGTCTGTGTCGGGTAGCGCTATTGTTGTAAATGATGAGGAGTCAGATGAAGTAAGAGCCATCCTCTTCCGTTTTTTACAGAATTTAGTCTTGTGGGACTTTGTCTCATGTTCTTTGCGCATGGACTTCATCTCTTGTAGAAGTTCTATATTTAGAACTTTCTGTTCTTCGAGGGCGGCTTGAGTCTCCATCTGTTTCCCCATCATTTCCGCTAGCCGATCGTTTAGTTCCGATTGAGCGGTCACGAGTTCGGAGATTTTAGCTGTCAGTATTGAGATCTGACGGTCTTTTTCGATTAGTAGGTCGATGGGTACAGAGGCTGCCCCCTGTACCGCCTGTTCGGACATGTCGGTTTTTGGCCCTACACCCCCTTTGGCAGAAAAATTTTTCTCCTCCTCTGTGTGTTGTGCAGGTTGTTGTTTTGGTCGTTGCGCCTCTCCGCTTTGCATGCGGTTCCTCTTCGTTGGTGGCGTGCTCCTCCGTTGCCACACACTAACTTGGCGCGGCACTGTATCTTTTGTGTTTGTGACGCACTCTTCACTTTTCATAGGAATAGTCGTCGGGTACGATCTATTTATAGAATTGTATCTGCACTTTCACTTTTTAGGCTGAGCTACATTGAACTGCACTCGCGATGCACATATTGTGTCTATTTTGGGATTGTCGCACTGTCACTTTTCAGGGGGCACTACGCTGAGCTGAACTCGCGATGCTCATGATTTTTTTTTTTTTTTTTTTTTAGGGGAATTATCAAAATGCTAATATTACAGTCTCTTCTGATGCGCAGAAAAAATACGAAAATAAAACGCGGACTTACAAAAAAATGGTTTAATTTTAATATATTAGATTGTCGTAGGCGATTCAAAGTTTTGACAAGATTAGTGTTATGGTTGTTGATACTACAGCCAAAGACTAGAATATCATCAACATACAAGAAACCTTCTGACTCTAAACCAGTCAGAGCTATTGTCAGCATTCTTTGAAAACTAGGTGATGAAATCGACAGACCGAAAGGTAGTCGTTTAAATTAAAAATGACCCTTTCCAGTAGAAAAGGCTGTTAGTGGTAGATATTCCTTTTCTTACTCAATTTGGTGGAAAGAGCTTTTCGTATCGAGCTTTGAAAAGTATTTAGCTCTTCCCAGCCTGTCTAGAACGTCTTCCAACCGTGTTAAAGGAAATTTATAATTTATAACCTTGCTATTCAAACGTCTGAAATCTACAACAAGTCGCCATTTCTTTCTACTGTAAGTATTCTTCTTAGGTACTATAAGTAATAAGGGAGTTGTAGGGGCTAACCGATGGTTCAATGATGTCATTGTCCATCAATCCCTTGATTTGAGAATTATTTTCTTCAAACTGTGCATGCGGCAATTTGTATTTTTTTGTATATACAGGATTATCGTCCGATGTAATAATTTTTTGTTCATAAAAATTGTTGACTGTTAGTTTATCACCCTCAATATTAAAAACGTCCTGAAATTTTGTAATAGTTTTTAGGAGACAAACTTTATTTTGTTCGTCAGTTGCGCCCGTTTTTATTCCGTTCAAGAGTTGCTGCAAACGCTTATGACCTTTGTCTATCTGAGATATATTAAGGATTTTGTCACGGATCCAGGGCTGCGATTGGTGACCTGTAAGGAAGAAGAAAAATAATTAGTTACTACGGCGGCGGTTAGGGGGTGGTGGCCGGACATACTCACAACATGATGAAAGATGCTTGTTTACCCGGCGGCGAGTTCCTGAAAGTAGAATAGAAAAATATCACAAAGTACCTTGTTTATCCGTATATGATGATAGGGGAAATACTTATTTGATGCTCGTCATCGCCTCGTCAACTCACATGCGCGGGACCGAAATTTACTGGCGACACGAAAACAATTGGAATTTCGACACCACAATTCCAGAACACACGCAATGTAAACAAACACTCTACTGAGAGTTAATTGACAATGTCGAATGAAGTGAACTGCTTTGCCAGCACCGGTTGACGTACTAATGAGTGGGATTCTAGTATTGCGCGGATAACTGATCCACGCGGGTTGTGTACCAGCTAAATTGACGGAGACGAATACGAAGATTGTGACGGACAGCGCAATGAAGGCAAAGAAAAAACAAAAATATCTTGGAAAAGTGGATGGTGTACCGGATGAGTCGACGGAACAGAAGATTGCGGCGGACAGCGCAGCAAATACGAGCGAGTTAAGCGAATTAGTGAGTAAATCTGCCACTCAGCTAGGGCATATAGATTAGGCTAGTGAATAAATAGACGTAGGTTAGTTTAGTGAATACCGCTTAAGTAACGTAAATATACGACCGGTCGATAGCGTTTGAGTTGAACCAATTCCCTTACGGAGAAAACATTTGTATACTCGTAGTCTGCGTAACCCGCTCTGGATTGGGAAAATATAGTGAACTTTAAGGGTAATCGTGTCGTTGATTTCAGTTCAACAAAAACTCCCTCCCGCGAGTTCGTACTTATCCTGGAGACTAACCAGACACTGGCAGTCATGAAATTTTAAGTACGTGGCGCCCACGACCCATCTCCGAGGGTTGGTCGGACGGCCGTAATATCACGGACACGGTGTAAGAATTTCGTAATCGCTATGGTTCTACATTCATGTTGATATTTTCAATAGTTGTTGGAAAATCATTGGTATTTAGTATTTTATTTATTTTTTACGGATGCCCTTTTGCCAGGGCTATTGTATTTGCTACGAATACACCTGGACAAATTTCTTTATCACAAACCAAACTATCCCTATCCCTTGTCAGATTAATAGGTACGACTACTTCTGTTCTAGGGGATATTTCCAATTTAACTAGTTTCAATAGTTTCAGGTTATTGAAATAATAATTTCGACATCTTCAACCATATAGGGTTCAAAACATATTCTTGAAAAGTTCTTTTCCAAAATGTCTCTCCCAATAATTCCATCCATGCAAATTGGAAAATTTTCATTTACTGCAATATATGAAAAATATTTGTTGATACATATTCACCTAAAAGTAGATTTACGCTTTTTGTGCCTAAAGAAGTAACAACTTCACTAGAAAAACCAAATTAGAATTTGTTTAATTGGTCTTATTTTTATTCCTAACTTACCAATTGCCAATTACAGAGTTTTACTTATTCTAAATTTACTTACCGCGCTTGCGACACCACACAGTCGGGTCATCAGCTATTTTGCTGATGCCTAGACAGCAATAATTCCATTGATGACCATTAATATTTCAATTAATCGAATTCATCAATGGATAGGTGAATGCACGCAAACCAGCTGCGTACATGACAACGGAAGTGTACGATCAAGTCCATACGACACATATTGTACACAACAGTAATACCATTTAATTTACATTTAGAGCTATCGTCTAAGTTATTTAAATTAATATTGTTAATCCTGCAAATGGAAATGACTGCTCCTGTATCTATCAGGAAAGTCAGACTTTGTTGTAAATTCGTGCATTTTAACGTTAAATAATTGGATCCGCTATTAAATATATTTAATATTTGCTTTCCGGTGTTGCAAACCACGGGTCTTTGTCGAGCCGCCGTCACTGCAACAAGAATTATTTTCACCAAGATGCTTTTGGCTCGGTGGCTCAGGTCCCGGCTAGACCAGCGGAGGTCGTGGGTTTTGAGCCAAAGCACCCTGATCCTAGATCAGCCACCGTAAAAACATAAATTGCACATGGGGAAGGGAATTAGGACGAGGAAGGGAATGTGTCCATCATTCGGGACACGGAAGAACCCAAAGTAAGAAAAAAAATTAATTGTCAGCTATTTGGAAGGCCCCACATCTAATGATTCCCATAGGGATGTAATAAGAAATTTTCCTTAACTCGTCCACAACAATATGTGAAAGCGCGTTCATTCTTCTACCCAAATAGGTGTTATTCTTGAGCATGGCCGTAATACCTGGAGGCATCTTATGCCAAGGTACGTTTTAATGACCACAATTTCGGGAATATTTAGGAAAAGATAATAAGAACAAACACGATATTCACGTGGATTTTGGAGAGCGTGTCGTCCCGAACATCTTCAGAAATAGTTCAAGAAAAACCAAAAAAAAACTTACCAAAACTTACACAGCGACGTTCTTTCTTAATAAGTACACACTTAAAAACGACACGGCAGAAACAAAATACAAGATAGAATAGAAAGAATTGAAAAAGAAGTGCGGCTACTGACCCTCATGGTTGGCACTGCGACCATAGGAGGTCTATTGTGCCATAGCCTTTAATATTATCGCAAGAATTCTTCCACCACTCTTACGAAGGCTAGTAAGTCTTTAGTAGGAGCTTTCCGGATATCAGCAGAGTTTGTGACGATCCGCCCTAGTAACGCTGACCTAGCCCGCGCAATCACTGGGCATTCACATAAAAGGTGATATGTGGTCTCAATGTCCTCCAAACAAAGACGACACTCCGTTTCTCTGGATAAGCTCATCTTGTTTAAATGAGATACAATACAAGATAACGCACACAATAACTCGCACTGGCTCGTATAACAATGGAGAGCACAATGAAGAACGATGTACCTGACTCGCACAACAGAGTTAAATTAACTGTACACAATGAAATTGTACTATTACATAGATAGATCTTTGTAATGAACAAGCTGTTCACCTTATGGTGTTTTGGGAACGGAGCCGTAAGTTTGCCGAGAAGACCGTGAAGGTCCGGCGACGCTAAAAGCGAATGCTCCTCAACGAGCTGAGCGGCGGCACATGCTTGTTCCAGCTCAGTTCGGGAGATGTGGGCGGGGGTTTTGCCCGCTCGTTACCCTAGCCATTACAAGGATAACATATATCATGTACCTTGAGGGTAGACGATCACGACAAAGGATAAAATTGAGTCCCACGACTCAGGAAAACTAGAATAAAAAGTGCAGGCTATGGCCGTCGACCGGCTCATACTACACGCTCCGTGCCCTGATGTTGCGGACCCTTGGCCTCTTTACCCAAAGAAATTCAAAGCCCAACCAATGAGGTTCCGTGGCCAGTAAATGTTGGAACCTCCCATAGCGGAACAAGAGATGAGGCCTTCACCTCATCTCATCACAAACCTGAAATGGGTTTGGGGGTAAGGCTCCGTGAAGGAAACGCCTGGATTTTAAAATTCAGTACATAACGGAGTTTATTCAATAAAGTGAAATAATGACAAACAAAGGAAAATCAAAGATCAGGAAACTACTAAGAAAACTAATAAAAAAAAGTAAAGAAAAACTACAAAAAAAGAGAATCAATTTTGGAATAAAAAATATCCGAATTTTGAATTAGTATATAACCACTTACCCGGAATCCTTGATGGCCATCACGACACGAGAGCAGCTGCAACTTAACAAATTAAATTAAAAAAAAAACTATATTTGATTCAAACTAAAACAAAATCCAAACTCCAAAAAAAGCAAAAATAAAGGAATTTACATTGGCAGTGGCGTAAATTGAAAAAGTAATTTTACAATTTTTAGTTTGTATAAACAACAAACTGCGTAGAATTCAGTTAAAACTGTGTATATCCTAAAAATACATAAGCAAAGTGTAAAAAAAATTGCCATCGTAATTTTAAAAAGAGAAAAGACCATTATTCTCAATTTTCAATGTAGCAAATATAAATTCACTTTTTAGAGTGAGTATTGGTACGAAATACACTGAATATTCCACCCGCGTGACCGTTAACGGGAAACTGACCGACTCTTCCCCATGGCATAGTTGCAGACAATGCATTCGCAGTGAAACCATATACTATGAAGCCATATTCGCTTCGTAACTTGAGTGGCCCACAGCACATCTACAATTATCGCCTTTTCAGAGCCAGACGAGTCGTCGAAAATCTTTTCGGAATAATGTCTGCTCGCTTTCGGGTGCTCTTAAACCATTCAGATTGTTTCGTCGCTCAGTGCGTTGCATAATTTTTTGATGACAGAGGGATATCAGCTATGACAACACCAAATGATTTCGACAAAGAATAGAGATTATTGCTAACAAGAAATGGGACTCCATACGAATTAAGAGTGCCTGTGTACCAGATGAAGGTACTCACCTAGATTTAAATCCTTTCCTTTTACGATTTTTCTGCCCTCAGCTCTAGCAGGCCCGTAGTCGACGGCTGCGGTGACGTTCGCAATCCTCGATCTGCTGACATCAACTTTGTTGAACTCCTTATAGTAATGCCCGGCAGACCTCACGTCCTATAGTTGGGGAATCCGGGGCTTCTTAAACAACACTGCCCACCTTTTGCCAAATTCCTTCGCTCTAAAGCTGGCAAGGACTTACCGTCGTGGGACTTCTAATTTGGCTTATAGTATTACCGTATTGTATTAATTTGTGTATTTTAACACTATTGTCTGTGTTTGTCTTTTATTATTTTAGTTTATTTTTATTTAATTCCGTATTGTATTAACGACACTATTTTTATTTACATTTTACAATATTGTCTTTTCTGTTACTATTGTATTAGTCTTTATTATTTTCACTTCACTTCACTTCTGTTTATCTTGCTCTAATGTCTTTATTCCTATTGCTTTTATTTACCTCTTATTTCACTAACATCTTTATTTATTCATTATCAATTTCACTATTGATATTCTTTTTGTTTGCTGTTTATTCTTTGATTTTAGTCTTTGACTTTATCTGTCTTCATACCGCTAATGTTATTAGCGTTATTTGTTGTTATTATTTTTTTATCGTCTTTCTCTTTTTATATTTCACAAATGTTTATTTAGTAATTTCACTTTTTTATTCCGTCAGAGTCACTTAGCATCACTTTATAACACTAACTTCACTTATTTTTTACCGGCTGCGCCAATGTTGTGGGAGAGTGGTTCACTTCGATTAAATAAACACTCCAATGTCGTGTTTATTAGTCCTTTTATTTATATAATACACACCGTTTTTTTCGTACTTAATTTAAACAACTTAACTTTACTCGTACGCTTTACGGTGCGTACTTACACGAGTAATTCTTAAGTCCAACTTCACTTTAGTTGGTCGCTTCGCTTCCCAAGTAACCTCGTATTTTCTTTGTCATCATCGAATCGTACCGATAAACCCAATTCAGTTAACACTTTCAGTGGCGTAGTAAGAAGAATTTTTGGGGGAGGTTATAGACTTAGGAGTGCAATTCCCTGATGAAACTGTATAAAGAATGTTTTATCAAATAAAAGTCAAGTTTGACTCAAAGGTTTTTGATTAAACTTTGTGTTTATAAGGTATATTATGTTATATATGTTATATTTTGCGAAACATAGAAAAAATTCTGAAAATAATATGAACTTTTATTGTGTGTTCCCCACTAAACGAAATGATAAAGCATTATTTACTAGTAACTAGAATAATAACTTTGCAAACGTAAAAGGTTGTACCTATGTATATTAAAAAAAAAGTAAGAAATAGACCGACCTGATTCCGTTTAAATGCAATTTATTGGAAATAAGATATTGTAATTATAAATCAAATTCTCGTTTTTTTTTAGCAAATCGATTGATTACTTCTTCAGCTGAGATATCAATATCTCTGTTGATACTGAGCAGTGCAAGACCATTCAGACGATTTTCGCCTGTTGCATTCCTCATCCAGTTTTTCAAACGCCTTAGAGTAGAGAAACTTCGTTCATTGCTGGCAATCGTCACAGCTAAAGTAGCTCCGATCCTCAAAAACTTGAAAAGGTTTGGAAAAAGCGCCTCATCACAATAATTCAATGCGTCAATGAATGTCTTCGGTTTGTCTTCTGCAGCGATCCAACGTTGTCTCCAAAATAAAACTTCGTTTTCGACAATGGATGCAGCAGTCACTGTAACAGTTGGCCACTGTGCCATAAGTACTTCGATGGTTTTGGAGATGACATTGCCATTTTTGACATCCACTCTAACCAACTTATCAGGGATGATATTTTCAATCAGTGACAACGTGCTTTTGTGCTTGACGAATTTGTCAGTCAATGCAGATATGAAGTGATCAATGAAAGGTATGAATATCGATTTGCGATAATATTCTTCTGCCGAACTGCTTTCGTAGTTTTCTCGATGTTTCTGCCGTTGCACGATCCTGTGCACTTTTATTTTTTCTCCTATAGCATCAGCTATTGCTTCTGCATCAGTGAACATTTTTGTGAACTTTGATTGAGCGTTTCCCCTTAACTCTTTTAGCAAAGCAACTAGATCATTGGCCGTTGAGACAGCTGCAGAGAGATCTGTAGTATTTTCTGGTCTTTAACAAGGCCTGGACTAACCGGACGTAATCCAGTCGCTTTGCCATGACCATATCGATATTTGCGCCAGGTATGTGTGCTTGCTTGCTGCTCATTGAAGGAGAGAAATGGGCGGGTTCTACTTAGATCCTGGCAATATCGAATAATACTTAACATTGCTTCACACGTTCTGCCCTATTAAAGAACTAAAAGAAAAAAAACTATTGAAACAACCAAAGATCATCAATCCTTCCTTTAGTCACAGGTAGATTCGTGATCGCCATGCTAAATCTGCTAATGAGACCAAGATGGATATGGTCTCAGCCGCGATATTTGTCCCAACCGGCCCTTCGTAAAAGTGTACGGCTATATGTTTAACTCCTACTCCCAAAGGAATCCTAAGAAATACGTTTACTTACATTAGCTTGCTATAGGGAAATGCCAGGGCAACTGAAAACACCGATAATAGTTACTTTAGCAGGTCATATTATTATTATTTTTCTTTAAACTCCATAAACTATGACCAATGAAATACATAATTTCGAAGACAAAAGTGAAATCAAAATTCAATGACTATATAAGTAATTCCAATACACTACCTAACATATAAGCATATCGATTAAATATAGTTTCTTTAAATGCAGTAGTTTTTATGTTGAAATGTTGGAGGACCCTACCTAGCTATGTGCGCACAGAGTTAGTAAAAGGACAATGAAGTGGTTACGATACTCTCCAATATGGTTATATGCCTGGGTATGTTTACAAAATTCCACTAAATTCAAAAAAATGTAAGGGTAAATAATTAAAATATAAAAATACATGAATACTGCACATGAATTCCTTTTTTTTTTTTTATATGTATGTAAAATATATAATATCTTTTTTTTTTTTATATCACAACTACCAAACCGTCCTTGGTCGTTATTGGTGCTTAATAACGTATCTTTGTCGTTCGTTCAACGCTGTGCTGTAAGGTGGTACGCATCCGATATAACCCAATTCCGAGGTATATAACTAGGCGTTCCCTTAATCTGATTATGCCCAACTTACTAGAATTTAAGCATCTTCTTACTCCAGGGTTACATGCCAAAAATCAGGTGTCTACGTCAATTGGTTCAAGAGTTATAGACAAAAAACCCGAAAAGTAGGGTAGTACGGGGCTCTTTGTAAGAAAATTACCGTTAGTTTTCAGCTGATCGATTTAATTTTTTTATGAGAGTAGAAGATTATCCTCACGAGCAATCTGCCAAAGCTAGAGCTTTTCATGTTTATTTAATCGGGAGTTATAGATACATTTAATTATTTTACATATATAGGGGAGGTAGGCGTTCTCTTTGCCTGATCACGCCCATTTTCAATACCAACCAAGTAGATTATAGTTCCAACATTTTACCAAAATTTCGAGTCTCTAGCTTCATTCTATCGAAAGTTATCGTGCGAACGGACAGACAGACAGACAGACAGACAGACAGACAGACATGGCTGAATCGAATCAGGAGGTGATCCTGATCATTTATATATATACATTGCTATACCTCCGGAGCCTCCTTTAAGGTGTTACATATTTCCGTCGTGACAAAAACAATATACCCTATACTAAAAGTCTAGGGTATAAAAAAAATCGGGCCGAGGTACACGTTGGTTTTCGTACTTGATACGTGACAAATTTATTTGTTTTTTTTTCGGGTTTGTCCGCATATAACAAAAAAAAAAAAAGGATAATCAATCACCCTTACAATTTGTGTAAGCCTCGGCCCCGATTTATTTCAGTTTTTTTTTCATTCATGGATGCTGTTGTTGCTCCCATACACCCTGTACTGTTGCGGAGTCCTAAAAAAAAAGTTTTTGTTTCCAGTGAAGATAGGCTCAAAGTGAGTCAAACCTTAAACACGGACGTGCAGCAGTTCATGGAAATTCATGACCTTGTCAAGCTCGGAAGGTGTATAAATGAACCTGGACAAATCATTCAACCTAAAATTTGGATATTTTCTTCCGTGTGGGCCGTACGAGGTCTTCCGGTACATGGAATGTGTCCTACTGTACCATATTGTTGAAAATTTGCAACCAGCCGGTTTATTGTTGGTGCTGAAGGTCCAGTACGCACATTAAAAAAACGACGATAAGCACGCTGCGTCAAAACAATTGACCGTTGATTTTCAAAATAAAATTCAACAATTTTTGATCGCTGCTGTGTTGTGTACTGTTCCATTTCAAATTCCCGAAGTTTTCTTCACAAAATTCTGAAATAAAAATAAAAAATAAAAATTAAATTAAAAAGTTATTAAGCATTTGAACCATAACGGTAGTTTTGCGCCACCCTGTATATACGATTAATATTATAGATTATTTACTAATACTAAAAAAAAACAGGACTTACCCCTTTTGATGTCTGCCACGGCCGTGTTCGACGAAAGGGTGACGCTATAGGTACACTACCAACGCATTTAAACCTAACGCACATGTATCTTTTTTTTTTTAAATGAAAATTGACCACTTGACCAAAAACAAAAATAAAAGAGAATTTACACAATATAAAAAAAAATCAGTCAGTTTATAATTATCTTCCGACATCCGCGGCGTATTTTCAACCTTTCCGGATCACGATGACAAGCACCTTCCAATCAAGCCAAGATCTTATACAAAGATTTAATTTCCTTTCGCCACTCGTAATCAAGCGAAAAGTAGACGGCTAGCTAATCCCGAAGCGATGGCAATGCGGACAGTAGCGCTGGCAGAAAACATGACACCGTCACCTCGTCACGGTCATTTCACGGTTACTCTATGATTTAATAGCACCGAACAGGAATCTCACCGCTTTCAGGAAAAGATACT
Source organism: Chloromyia formosa (assembly GCA_964017055.1). Taxonomy (NCBI): domain Eukaryota; kingdom Metazoa; phylum Arthropoda; class Insecta; order Diptera; family Stratiomyidae; genus Chloromyia; species Chloromyia formosa. The sequence goes on along the minus strand of OZ024816.1, from coordinate 82,687,845 downwards.
ATTGTACAAATAGAATGGTTACAGGTTATCCTTTTGTGCCAAGTGGGATCTTTAATCCTTCTATCACACCGATTTAGGATAGCGGATATCCCGCCCACAATCACCACTACGATAACGCGAATATCACCAGATTTCCTTTAAACTTATAGTAGGATTAAAATATTCACAAATAGATTTCCTCCACTTTTGTCAGGGAACTATCTATATGATATAATCTGGAGAGAAACTTATTATTTAATTTTAGCCCTTGCGCGGCTCGCTTCCTTACAAAAAAACCAATTTTTTTCCCGAGGTCTTTCCCCGTTCAATCCTAAAATCTCACTCCCCGTCTTTTTTCTTCATCTCAAAAAAATTCACATCACCTCCGTTACAAGTTCTCAGAACCCGTAAGCGATTTTTTAGATTATATTTTTTTTTCCTAAAATTTATCAAATTTTTCTTATCAAACTCGTACATACATACATCCGTAAATGTAATTGCAATGCCGACTATGCATAGCACAGCGAACATCCACCCGTTTTGTTGGGTGATCCTCAGCCTAGTGCCAGGGATCCTAGCCGGACTTGTTAATCCTAGAATTCCCCATGGGTGTATCCTAGCACTCCATTGTCGCTTTGTTTTGTTGGGTGATCCTCAGCCTAGTGCCAGGGATCCTAGCCGGACTTGTTAATCCTAGAATTCCCCATGGGTGTATCCTAGCACTCCATTGTCGCTTTGTTATTTAGCTGAACTTGTTGGAGTAGGTTTGGTGGGAGTGGGAGAGTTAATTGAAGTTGACATAATGTGGAAGAGAAGCCAGTTCAGGAGCCCCACAAGGGAATTCAAAGGCAATTGCCTCCGGATGCACCTCGCGCCGCCTCTGAAATTGCTTCCCTCACTTCGTTTGTAGGTGCAATTGACCTACGTGGTTCGGCACATGGCCAATGGCATAGGGCCGGTTGATAAGGTAAATCCACATGGACCAATCGTCGGTCTGTTAGACAACCTGTGTAAAAAATGCTGCGGCAGGTAGCAAAACAGGGGACTTTAAGATTGCACATCTGAGCATTTTCCTGCAAGTATATGTAGACCGTTCTGTCCCTGTTGATTGTGTGTAGCAATAAGAAAGAGTATTGTTAGTTGAGTAGTTTATTGTTGTATTTTATATAATGTTGTACTGTTTCACAGGTTTCTTAATGAAGGTTGACATGATGAGTGGAACTTGAAGGAAGTTGTCAGTTTGTATTTTTCGGAAAAGAAGGTTGACCAGTCGTTGTAGAGTTTCTTCATCTTGATCGTGTCGTGTGTATGCGCCTGGATGTATATTGTCTGAGTGCGTATTATAATTTTGTTGTGTTTAAATAATTTGGATTCATGTACAGGTAGCAGTAGGCCAATGATCATGACGAGGTTAAACAGGTGTTCGTTGTACATGGGATTATCCTTGAGGAAATAGACTTTGCTTTTGTGTAAGAGGTTTCTGTTGATCCTTAATTGATCATAAATTATCCCGGCTATTGTTTTACTATTAGCTTGTCCCTTCTGAAGCCAAGTTTGGAAAGAGTCTATTGTGGTAAGGTAGTTTAATATTTGCTCAACGGGGATGAAATTTGTGCGATAACCTATGCACACCCAATTATCTTTCATTTCCTTTCTGTCATTGGTTGTGTGGTTGATAATGTTTTGTAGGATGGATCTAGTATATGTAGTTGTTGGAAAGTGTGGCATGTGAATGCCAATGGGAAGGAGATATTTCTTTGATTTATGATACCTAGTATCTAGTTTCGGAAACGGGAAAGCTTTCATTTTGTTGGTTTTATTGAAGAATTGTTCCTGTGAGAGGCTCAGCAGAACATGATGTTGTTGGATTAATTTAAATAGTGCTTGGTTGTGTCTGGTGGTATTTGGAAGAGACACCACATTCCCGTTGGAGATTCCCTGTTGGATGTACATTGCTCCATTTCTTCGTTTGATGGCTATCATGGATGAAAGGAAATTGGGGATTAGGCGTCTATGATCTTAAAAGGAGAGTTATTCTAGAAGTAAGGGCGAGAGAACAGAGCCAAGAATGGAAACACACAATAAAAATCGTGAGGAGGTCTAATCTGGAGTGTAGAAGGTGCTATATGCTCCTAATTTCTCCATTTTTTATAGGCCCCTCTACTTAGAACTGTATGTCGATGAGAAGTTCTCTGCTAATATATTCTTGTAACATGTCTTTGTTGAGATTATTAATGTTAGTGTCTAAATTATGGGTCATGGTAGCCCACTTTATGGTCATTTCAGAGCATGATTCGTTGAACTTCTCACATAGTCTATAAAATAGATTTCGAACATGTCCCGAGTGTCTTTGGGGAACTATGATGATAATGTCCATGTCGATGCTAACCCCTAAATATGTGATATCGAAAATCGGACCTATGAGGGTGGAGATGTATTCTCTGAATTCAGCGATGTATATGTGTTTGATAACTCTGGTGAAGGAATCTTCTGGGATTTCACAATTCAGGATATAAGCCCTGTCTTTGTATATTCCTAGGTGGTATGATTTGGTTATCATGTCTAGAAGCCCTGTGAAAATTGATACTTCTATTCCATAGTTGGATTTAATTGTTTCCCCATATCTACTTGGTAGCCTAGCTATTGTGGTTTCAAAAGGGTGGTTTGTCGCCCGACATTTTATGAGTGTCCTCTTTTCCTTTTTCCTCATCGTATCAATTGGAGTCCAGGTAAAACCAGATTGAATCTGGTCTTTGAGGAAAGCGCCTAAGATATCTGTGAGGTATTTATATATACCTGTAGTCGGTTCCCTATTTATTCTAGTGGTGCCTAGGGTGTGCCCATTCGTCGTATTAAAACTACCTGTAGTCGTGAAATTAGATATATGCCCCCTATATGTCTGCAACATTTTACACTTTGTTACGCTGCCGCTTTCTTTCAGTTCGTCAAGAAAAGTCTTTACAGAAATTCTCCTCCTCACTCTAGACACTGTAAGAAAAGGAAGGGTATTAGGAGAGGAATAGGATGTGGTTGAAAAATGAAATAAAAAATATATATAATTTATATGTATTTATTCACATGAATTCTACGGGGATAACATGGTCATGTTTTTTAGCAAATTCCGCGGACCAATTGTTGAAAATTTCATAAATCAAAGCTGCCTTGGCATGTGAGGATTTTAGATAAATTATGTTGTTATACTCTAGATGAAATCTGAGAGTATTATAAGTTTGCCACAAAGTTTGTAACGCTAAGAAATAAGGCTCGCAGAAAAAAATGAATGATACAGAAGTTCATATTATCACTCGAATATCTCAAAACCGGATGTCCGTCTGTCCGTCTGTCCGTCTGTCCGTCTGTCCGTCCGTCCGTCCGTGACCTCTCTAGCTCGAGAACGCGTTGAGCTATGAAGTTCAAATTTTGCACACGTTATTTTTGACAAAAAATGAAGGCTAAGTTCGTGAACGGGCTAAATCGCTCCACCCCTTCTACCCCCTCCCATACAAAATGACACATTTTTGAAAATTTACAATAATCAGATTTTCTCAGAAACTATAAAACATATTGCTTTGAAATTTTGAATATATCACTTTTATGATAATTGTAACCTACATTATAAAATTTATTGTAATCCTCACCCTCCTTCTACCCCCTCCCATACAAACTGCACTATTTCATGAAATACGTCTTAACGTCTTAACGACTTACGTCTTACGTCTTAACGATGCATCCGAGATTGCAACCAAAATTATTTATTGGCTTTAACCAGGTTCAAATTCATCTAGAGTATTGCATGATTGGGGTTTACCCCAATCGTAGTTCTTTTATGTTTTTTTATTATTATTTCGTTGCGTTTTACGAATTTGAGGAGCTCCTTGAGGGTATCCTTTACGGCCATTTTTAAGAAGATGGTACATATTAAATTGAAGATCTCGTCTCTTTGTATGTGTATATTCAGCTGGTACGTTTTGTTGTTGTATGAGCAAGTTTGCCCGATAATCATTTGCTCCATGACAATTTTGGAGAAGGTCTCAATAGAAATATTGTTGTCCTTGAGTAAATCACGGACATCCGCCATGTCCTCATAGATATGTTGCAGTGTGTGTTGGACAGGGATGGAAAGGAGGTCTCTTGGTCGTACAGTTATGAATCTGAGTCTTTTTCCAATATGCAAATAGCATCACTGATTGCCATAAGGTAGCTCCTAGTGACGTATTCGGTCTGGAAAATGATTGATCTCTTTTGTATTAGTATCATTCGTGCGGTTTGTTGATCGAATATAGCATCCAATTTTGGGAGAGGAAGTTTACCATTCTCTATTATTGCGGACATGGTTTTGTCATCTGCCAATCCGAACACCCTGTGGTGTTCCAAAAGCATAACGATTAATTTTACTGTATTGGAGTTGTTGGGGGTTCGGGTTATTTGTCCCCGCTTTATTAGTAGTTGGAAAAATTCTGCCCTGCGTCGCCTTTTTAGTGCTGTAAGGTATGGAGAAGAGGAGGAGAATTCAGAAAGAAATATAGAATGGCAAATTTATGAAGCTAAAAAAGATATACAGATATCTCTATTCAACTATGTGTATTGGCTACCAGGTAGGTTGCCATGTTACATAGTAGGCAGCTTTACTCAAATGCCACTCTTATGTGAATATTACCCTCGATTGTTAAGAATTAGGTGGCAAATTATGGAGGCTAAAACGATATAAATGTATCTTACTCAACTATGTGTTATTGGCTACCTGGTAGGTTGCCATTTTCCATAGTAGGTAGTCTCACCTGGACGCCACTCTCATGCGTATTCCCTCGATTGTTACATAAAGTGTGGAGATATTCCTCCAGTGTTAAGGTTGTGAGTGTATCAGCATGATGCTGATAGATATGTTGGAGGAAACTCAATAGATTATTAATAGTACCTGCAATTCGTATTGAACAAAAGTTGTTTCTTAAAAGAAATTGATTGTCGAAGTGGACGTCTAGACGCGTTTCGGCCGGGTCCAATTCGGCCTCATCAGTAGACTTTATTATTACTGTTAAATGATGTTAATGTGTGTATTCATATATATGAAGTGACAAATTCAACAAGTTTCCTCAGATCAGAAAGTGTCCTCCGTGGAGGCGCCCTATCCAATTTGATCAGTTTAAATTTGCGCGCGTTGACCCATTGGGTCTATTGGGTAGGGCGCAAACATGTCAGGCATTCAATCTGAGGAAACGAGAAGATTTGTGTGTTTGTTGAGAGTGTAAAACGGAATTTATTTATTAGAGGTAAACTATTTCTCATTGTAAGTTTCTTTTTATCACAAGAAAAATCAAGAGTACATAAATACATGTGGTTATAATTCTGATATCCAAGACCCAGGTAGTAATTGCAAGATAACTCGAGGGAGAAACGCTCTTCAGTAAGGTTTGAATATGGGGATCATCGAGGATAAAGCCTCACTGTCATTCGAGGAAACTAGTCGTGATACTTCAACTTTAGGTATCTTATTTCCGCTTTAGGTAAAATTCGTGTCAACACACGCCGCTGAAACTGAGCCAAAACTTAAAGAAAAGGAAATTGGTACAGGTGGACCGATCCCCTGTAAAATTTTGTATGACGTGGGTGATCCGTATGAGATCCACGTCCGAGATGAGACTTGGCAGTGATCGGTGACGTTCCGGTGGCCAAAATGCAGTACGTGTTAGAGATGCATTGAATGGTTCAGCGATCTTCTTCAGAAAGTCGAACCGGAACCTGAAAATAATGATGTTTGGTCCCAAAAAACTGTTAGGTGACCAATTTATAAAAATCATTTAGGTCATGTCCCTTATTCATAGGGGAGGAAGTCCTTTGTTTGAATTTTATAGATTCATCACGTAGTCCTGGAAAAAGAATGGGTGTCCTCTGTGGAGGTACTTGTGAAGGAGAAGGGGGTGTGTGTGCAAGCATTTCCCAAATCGGTGTGCGGAAAGATGGAGGATTACGAGTACTTGAAGCTCAATTTGAGAGGGTTGATTGATTTTGAGTACTTTGATCGGCTTTTAATAGTTTTGATATGTTACACATTCTATGTTCCATGTTCATATCCAGTCTAGAAAACCAGGTGAGCTCGTGGTGGAGGAGTTTTTAAAATTATAAACACATATTGGAACCGAATCGTGTATATATGATGAAAGTAAGAATATTTTCACTGTTACAGGAAGAATTCTTCAGCTTCTTGGCAGTGACTCATTTGGATTTGAAGGGAAAAAAAACAGAAGGAAAACTGATTGTTTGTGATGGCGTCCAAGGACGTGTGAAGCCGTAAAGAAATGCGCAAGAAATTGTTATGTGTATGTCATCAGTAGCTTGGTTGTATGCGGGGAGATGAAAAAACTGCAAAAGACTTTATGGCCTTTGTTAGTGGATAGAATGCAGTATCTTTAAGCGTTCCTCATTGCACACCTTTGCATATTTATTTATGCTGTCGGTAACGCTAACCAGCTGACCAACGGAATGTCGTCAATGTTTCGGAATAGGCGAGTAAATCAGCTGGCGAATATAAACTGGTGCGCAGTGGTTCGCAACAATACATATTTTTTTTTCTATTATTATAAATTTCTGTCTCTATCTCAGCAATTCTTCTGTAGATTTTTTCATCATCTTTCTAATTCCTGGGCGCAGGCGTTTCGCAGAGCTGGCGTTTGAGTGCGGCGATTAATCGTCTACCTTTGGCCAACTTGTCTTCTCTTCGTTTCTTCTTTGTGTCAACTTTGGGGATTTCTGTTCTCCGGTTGTCAGCGGCTTCTCGTTCTTTCTTTAGGGCCTCTATGCATTTCCAGTTGTATTGCTCGATTGTTATTTTTTTGGGCCAAGAAGTGCAATGGGCGCTGGTTTGTAAGCAGGAGCCACGTGGTTTGGTACCCCTTCAGGAATGTATTCCTCTTCTTCCAGTGTTGTTATGGCTGCTGCTACAAGGTTTGATACCCCTTCAGGAGTGTATTCCTCTTCTTCCAATGTTGGTAGGGCTGCTGCCGTCTCCTTATTGTGTCACTGAGCGTTTAAATGAAACCAAAACTGTATTATTTGATGATCCAATGATCTTTATTCTTCGAAGGTTACGCACCGAATGCCTCAGTCCATTTCGTCTACATTATTTGAATAGTGTCAATGTGAATGGGGGTTGTCAAAAGGTATCGATGACAATTGTTTGCCATGTTTATAGTCTATCGGTCCGGAATTTGGCAGGATCGCCATGTAATGAGTCGTGTTGTATCATGATGAGCGAAAAAGAATGATGCGCGAAAAAAGAGAGAAGAAGCAACGACGTAGAAATTATTGAAAGGCCAGCGTATGGGGAACGCCACTGGCCATCGGACCCTAATGTACTTACTAAGTACAGTGCCTACGAGCAAGGCACGATCCTTATTTTTAACTAGAGGTGCCTCAGGTGTAAGCACTCTCGAAGTGAATAAGTCTACTGCTAGAGCAAAACTGATTTTTAATTCTGACTGGCTGCCCTTTTATACATGTAAAATTAGCTAAGCTAACGGTTTTTAAGATGACAATGCGTATAGTATGATTACTAGTTTTCAAGCACTATGCACAATACATAGTGCACTACGATCGATATTTTGGAATTATAACAGTTACTGATATTTACAATTTTTGAGAAATTCTTAACCCTTTTGTGTTAATGTGACATTTGGGTACACTTTTGTAAAGTAATTGGAATAATTGAAATAGAATGGAATTAGTTAATAATAATTAATAATAACACTACAAGTTCCTCGATGAACATTCTTAATTAACTAATAAATGGAACAAAATAATATTATGTGAACACTTAACAAACACAAATACACATAAAAAAATATATGTATATGTATACAGTGAAACTTCCCTATAACGGACACCCGCGGGGAACGAAATATTGTCCGCTATAGAGAACTGTCCGCTTTTGAGAGAAAATAGAAAAAAAAACATAAAAGAACTACGATTGGGGTAAACCCCAATCATGCAATACTCTAGATGAATTTGAACCTGGTTAAAGCCAATAAATAATTTTGGTTGCAATCTCGGATGCATCGTTAAGACGTAAGACGTAAGTCGTTAAGACGTTAAGACGTATTTCATGAAATAGTGCAGTTTGTATGGGAGGGGGTAGAAGGAGGGTGAGGATTACAATAAATTTTATAATGTAGGTTACAATTATCATAAAAGTGATATATTCAAAATTTCAAAGCAAGATGTTTTATAGTTTCTGAGAAAATCTGATTATTGTAAAGTATCAAAAATGTGTCATTTTGTATGGGAGGGGGTAGACGGAGTAAGGGTACTCGATTAATTTTTTTGAATCTAACTGATATTGTTAATTAAGTGTTAAGTACAAAATTTCAGCCCGATAAATTGTATACGTACTGAGTAAATTGGCTTAACGTATTTCATGAAATAGTGCAGTTTGTATGGGAGGGGGTAGAAGGAGGGTGAGGATTACAATAAGTTTTATAACATAGGTTACAATTATCATAAAAGTGATATATTAAAAATTTCAAAGCAATATGTTTTATAGTTTCTGAGAAAATCTGATTATAGTAAATTTTCAAAAATGTGTCATTTTGTATGGGAGGGGGTAGAAGGGGTGGAGCGATTTAGCCCGTTCACGAACTTAGCCTTCATTTTTTGTCAAAAATAACGTGTGCAAAATTTGAACTTCATAGCTCAACGCGTTCTCGAGCTAGAGAGGTCACGGACGGACGGACGGACAGACGGACAGACGGACATCCGGTTTTGAGATATTCGAGTGATAATATGAACTTCTGTATCATCCATTTTTTTCTGCGAGCCTTATTTCTTAGCGTTACAAACTTTGTGGCAAACTTATAATACTCTCAGATTTCATCTAGAGTATAAACAAGTGTTTGAAATTAGGGGATGAATGATAATAAATACATAATACAATAACATAGAGGAAAAATATAACATAGTTGGAACTCAGTTTTAATTAAGCAAAGGTTGCCCATAGTATTTCACTTGCGTATGTGTTGTGTTCACTAATCGGTACACAATGGATGTGCAAAAAGTGAAAACTAAAGCCCCCCATATACCTTGCGATCAGTCGACACGTATCTGACGATATTGTGATCGTCAGTTCGATCGCAGAGTATATGCGCCTATCGTTGTCGTTTTGTTTCTACAGTTCCATATAATTTTAGCCGCGAAATATTTTGTGGCGATCCATCGTTAGATTAATCCGACGATGAATAGCGTTGTCGTCTAACGATGAATTGCATTGTCTATGGGGGTCTTATATCCGCGTTCATTGTGCCTGGTGGGGCCTTTAAAATCGGAGTGAATGTCGCATGGCAACGGATGGCAAACCCATTTCGTATTGGATGTATTATCAATGAGATCGCATGCTGTTTGTTCCTCTCTGGTAAATGTACATGATTGCTGGTAAAGTGTGAAAAGATGGCGACCGTGCGCTCGTCAGGTAAGGGGAACCATGCGAAATGGTGGGATGGTTACCAAGAACCTTTGTGGGTGTGGGTGGGTGAATCTTCGTGGGTGTGGCTTGTAGCAAGAGAATGAATGAAAAGTGTGTGATGAAAAATCGGAAACTGAATCTTTATGGTCGCATTTTAGGATGTCCGGAAAGAAAAAAACATGCTATGTACATATGTATTTAGTATGATATATGGTTTATGGCATATGAATTATGATGTAAAATGATTTTTTTCTGAAGTGGTGGAGGTGCTATTAGGGTGTTTTTAAAATTTGTAAAATTTTTCAAATAAATCGGTTTTTCATCACAGACGTTTCATCGTGCACAAGCCACGCCCACAAAGATGGAAATGCACGAATGCAATGACCGAAAATGGTAACTCACACATATTGCTATTTGAAATAGAAAAAGGTTTTAGTCCTCGAATTTTGGCTAGGACATCTTCAACATTAATTGGCGCTTCCTCCAGTTTTTGGACCTGATCTTCAGGCTCACCACCCTCGTCATTTGAACTATCATCTACGTACAATAGACAAAGTAAATTGTTAAATAACAAAAAAAAAATAGGTTCATAATAAAATGTACCTTGGGGAATCAGATCTTCTACATTTAGAGAACTATTTTCCGTGGCAAGTCTCCCATCGATGTCCTGATACGATTGATCGCTGGATGGGTCGTACATTTTTAACAGGTGTTGCAGTTCTTCATCGTCTCCCACATCTTCAACATTTTCGGCTTCCTCACTGCTAATTGCAAATCCCGATTTCACAAAACAACGCGTAACCGTGCCTTTGGTTATTTTGTTCACAGAGGACAGGATGTTATCCAATGGATAGCATCTAAAATGTTTTTTTTTAGAGATCACTTGATGATGTTGCATTATCCATGTTGGATAATAAATGCTTCAAAACATGTTAACGATAATGTGTTTTAAAGTTTTTTTATTATCCCTTGATCCAAAGGTTGGCTCATTGCAGTAGTATTAGGTGGAAGGAAAACGATAGTTACGTTGCTGAAATTGTCATTGGGATGGGAGGCAGCGTTGTCCATAAATAAAATTATTTTTCGCTTTTGTCGAATCATTATATTGTTTAATTTATTCAACCAAGTGCTCATTACTTCTCTTGTCATCCAAGCCTTCGTATTGGAATGCCAATCTACATGCAGCAAATTGATGTTGTCGTGCTCGACGGGGAGATTGTTATAATAACAAACCAAATTAGAATTTGTTTGGTCTTATTTTTATTCCTTACTTACCAATTGCCAATTACAGAGTGTTACTTATTCTAAATTAACTTACCGCGTTACCTTGCTCGCAGCCCGCTTGCGACACCACACAGTCGGGTCATCAGCTATTTTGCTGATGCCGAGACAGCAATAATTAATTTTAAAAATGTCGTAATACTTTCTTGTTCTTCCACTAAAATAGTGTAAATTGAATTGTCATTCATTTGAAGAATTTATCAATTACGAATTTTACCATTTGTTCGATTTTCCTTAAGGTCTTATTCTGCGATTATTGATATCGGAGCTGCACTTGGCATATACTCCTTTTTGCGGGAATTTACTACTTTATCGTGTAGTTTACCCCTGTTCCTCTTCGAGAGTAATAATAATCCTAGAAACATTGAAACACGAAATATAAATTCAATCGTATCTTAACCCAATTCTCAATATTATAAATATTTACAATTTTTTCTGTAGGGAAATCTGCAATAATATTTTTGCTATAAGCTTTTATGTCTTCCATAGACATATTTTTTCTTCGTGAAGAAAAGAAATCCACAATTCTCTTTATAATTACATCTCGATGTTCTTTTTCTAGGTAATTATTTTCGGCATAATACTTAAAAACCTCGCATCCGTCATAAAATTTGCTCAAAATTTCCTTAAGAGGCGTTCTAATATTCGAGTCCAAAGATGATAAGCTGCAGGATGAAGATTCCAGCCAAGAATGAACATACGATTCTGTCGTCACTGTAGATAACGTTGGCGCCTTCATTTGATAAAAAAAAAACTTCAACTCCGAACAAAGTATACTTACATTGGCGATTCTCCAGGCATTCAGCTTATTTTTGAATTTTGCCCGTAAACCAATTGTTCAATCTGGATCCCACTACAACTGCAACACATCCAGAAGATGAATGATGAAGTCCAACGAGGCGCTCGAAATTGTTTTGTGCCACAAATGACGAATCCTTAGCCAACCGCAACACATCCCGGCGATGAATGTATTCCCACGATGCACCTGAAATTATTGATTTCACAAAGGATCAACGTATATGGACTAATAAAATAAAATAAACTTATCTGACACAGCGGAGTTCCGATTCGCACGATTTACCACTTTGTTTGTTTACGAACTTGCACTTGTTATCTGTCAATAGAATTAAAGTCAGCTGGTTAATACAATAATTGTAGTACTAGAATAAAGTAACTGAGATATACTTACGTCATTAAATTTGAGCGGTGAGAATTACCCAAATTAACTTGTTTTGCCGTTGTATTGCCATTGCCAGTCGTGACTCGAGAATATTCAGTCGCTCCCTTTGTACGAATTTGTAACTGAGATTAGAATCGTTTGGAATTAAAGTTTGAATGTACAGAACAAAGTGTTTGCTTTAATTTGATAATAAAAGTTTTGGTGTATTCTTCGACGTCTCAAGCAGAAAAATTACGGTCCGTCGAGTTTTGTATCGATCACCAATGTTTTGGGGAAAAACAGCATTAATATCTTCCTCGTTAATGACACGCAATGTCTCTATATCCACTTGACAACCTTTAAGAGAGGAGAACACCATTAAACCTCACTTCAAATATTATACCACATGGATTTTATCGTATGAAACTTTCTATTAGTTAGTGTATAATAGAAAGTTTCAAGTTTTTTAAGTAACAACAAAGTTAAGAAATTTCACTTATTTTTCAGCAATTCGTAAACGCTTTCTTCCAACTTGAAATCTTCACAAATTAATTTCCTTAAAGGCCCGGCCACACAGCCGTCGGTCTGTCGCGACGGGCAGCGATATCTGACCGAATCGGTCTGGCGGTCTAGTTGTAAAGTTCAATGTTGCATCGTCTCTGTCACACAGAACGCGGTCCGTCGCTTTCGGTCGGAATTTGTCGCGACGACAAGCGGTCTGCTTGTACAAAATTACAGATTGACCGCGCGACCGTCTCGGTCTACTCATATTTAAAAATGTCAGGTACAGAAATTTTTATTGAAAGTGTGCGTAAATTTACTTTTTTTATATGATTCAGGAGACGAAAAACAATTACATACGAAAATACTTATAAAGCCGATCTTCGTGCGACTCGAGTTTGAGGCATAAACGGTGGTATTCCCCTAATTCACCTCTTTTCTTATTTATTTCGTGCACCCAACTTTGTTTTTGGTTTTTCGCAACGCGAATAGCAGAAGAAGTTGTTCTTCGTCCGAACTCATATTCGAGAAAATTGACAACTTGCAGACCGCACATACAAAAATATCGCGTCCTATGTGACATCCCCATATCGCAGACCGTCGCGACGACCACTGTGTCGCTGCCCGTCGCGACAGATCGACGGCTGTGTGGCCGGGCATTAAATCTGCATCTTCCGGAACGTTCTCGGCTTGCTTCACATAAATAACGCACGGACTAGATGTATTTTGGCTGCAACTGTAAGACAGAATTTAATACATATACATTTTTTTTAATTTTTTTTATTTTATCTAAAATAAGGTGACCTCCGGATTCGAGCTCCTGTCGTGAGTCTGCAATAAATAGAAAATAAACTGTGAGCGATCTGGTTAGCCAGCTTTACCGTAAGAATAAAATATAAACATTATGGTAATTCTAAACATTAACTTCAATTCAAAACGGAATCGTTAAACCCACGGGGACGAGCGTACAATGGATGACAAGGGAAAAAAACGCGCGAGTCAGGAGGACTTAATAAGCTCCGAATAAAACCCGATCGCAAAGACGCACTGAATGATTACTCGTTGTATTCGCGAACAACACGTAAATATAATGTAACAAGTAAATGAAGAACAATAAGTAAAACTAACTACCCAGATAAAGTTCAGTGATACTCACTTTTCAGTGCTCGTACATTCACAAATTTCTGTCACTTACTATTTTTTGTACACTTTGTTTCACAATCACAGGCAACGATCAACTGAAGACTCAATGCCCATGCCCAACATCGCGATCAGTCAAGTTGATAAGCCTTTCAAACACATTCAAGCATCATTCTTCATATAATGTCTCACATGCCTTTATCGCTCATGACTAATTTCTACCCTACAACAAAAAATATACTGTCCTATTTAAACAAAGACTTACATTCGGCCATCCTGATTTCACCTCGCCTCGAGGTGCTCCGCATCTTGCGCGTCCGAATCGTCACCCTCCGTAAAATCTAGGCCATCTCCTTCGCTATCAGTTGCGGTTTTGTCGGAAACACCACCCGGCTTCGTCCATCGCTTCATCTTATCGACAGCTACTACTTTCTCGTACTTGGCTGACCTAGCAACTCTGTGGGTGTTGGGCATATCGCAAACCAAATATCGGTCATTTGGTAACACTGCTTTTACTACCATTGGCCCTGAATAGGGGGGGAATTAGTTTTCGGCCAGTATTTACCGCTGCTTCATGTTTTTCTATCAATACTAGATCACCTTCTTTATACATAGTTGCCCTTTTTTTCTTGTCGTAATGCTTCTGCTCCAATTAGGTTTGAGCAAGTTTCTCACCTACTTCCGCTCTTAAGGTTGTTAAATCTTCTATCATGTCTGGAATATCCGCGATCTCGTCAATGAGAGGTAAGTCTGTGTAACGAAGTGTGTTTGTTGAGGTGACCCTCAACCGAGGACGAAGATCGAGGCTGGTCGTTCAGACCCGCCGTGACACCTAAGTGCCAATATCTTCTCCGAATTCACTCAGTTTGACGCGTGCTCGACGTTAGCTCAGCTGTCGGTAGTGTGGGCGGGGTTGTGTGAGTGAGTCGGCCTCTTTCGCTACAAAAAAAAATCACGCGTCTACCCGATTGCCTAACAATACGGAGTCCCTCACAGGATATAAAAAAAAAACGTTGGCCGCGAGAAAAAAAAAATCTCTAAGTCCCTGCCTCTAGCACGGGAGCCCCCTGGTGGCGATGGGGCTCCGCGCTCCCTCCCCGAACCTTGGGTTGGGCCGCGCAAAATTGCCCAACCCCCATAGCGAAACCGATGAATAAGCTACCGGAGAGAGTGGAGTTGAGGGGAAGCCTTCATGGGTTCAGGAAGCAAAATTAAAGAACTTTATCTGTAATTCATTATAATTCTATATTATATTCGTGTAAAAAAAAAACGCGTCGTAAATATTTAGACCTCCCTGTCTCGCTTTCGTTCTACAAATATTACTTACTTACTAGGCATTCTTTTTTTTTTTTTTTTTCTTTCTTTAACTTTATCTAATAGTACTATTTTCAAGCAATGATCACTGCATGTTTTAGTATTCACTATCAATTATTAGGTATAAAAAAAAATAGAAGCACGTTCGTGGCTATATTGAATCTAAGCGGCGAACCGAGCGCGCAACGAAATATCGAAACGTGTACAACAACAACATTCGCGAAATTCGTGAGAATGCGGTGAAAATATCATACGAGTGCTGCGTTTTTTTTTGTTATTGTATTCGCTTAAGTGTTCAGTTCTGCACTCAACTTACTCCACACGTAAAAGGGTTACCCGATCGAGAATGCAAATGCATTAACAACAAACACAATCTCGAAAGTTGATGCGAATGTTTTTACTGCATTTGACATGATGTTCCCAGATATATTCAGGTGTGTGTGCACTTTAAGAAAAAATGTATAAGACCGTTTGATTGTTTTTTTTTTTGACGTTTTGGCATTACATAAATGCAAAGTAGCAAAAAGGAAAATAATTTATAGAATAAAAAGATGCTAGGAACTTAAATGAGTAATCACTAAGAACTTATTAATAAAGATGAGTTTAAATTAAATGATATTACAAAATGGAAAAGCTTTTCTAATATATATTTGCTGGCAATTAAGAACACAAAAAAAAATTGCCAAGATTCACTTCCATAACCGTCAGAAGAGAGCAAAAAAAAAAAAACAGCAGCAACTTCCCTCGTAACTGCCGTCTAAAGGACTCCACTAAATATTTGCAACGTTGTCCAAGATTTGTTTAGATGGTTTAGATTCTTCGTTGAACACCCCAACAGTACGAAAACAAACTATCCCCACATTCCCAAAAATCGTTCATACAGTAACACGCTCATCGAAGACGATGTATGCTTTTATAAATAAATCGTTTCGGGCACAATTTTGATCACAATGACGGAATTAGCTTAGATGCGACAAAGCAAAGCCAATTGTAGAACAAATAAACGTACCTAGCGGATAACTGTGTCGCTCGCCGCCGAAATTGTGGTGCTGCTACCCATTCGATGGCGCTTGCTGTGGCGGCTCGCTGTCGAGTTGATGGCGCCCCGGCCGACGGTGGCGAGTTTTCTGTGGCGGCTGAAATGGGTGACGCTACGTAGCCGAGTTTGGGTGGTGGCGGCTCGCTGCCGATTTGTTGGCGCTCGCTGCCGATTTGGTGGCGCTTTTTTTTTGGTGGTGGCCGGCTTAGCGGCCGAATCTGGCGGCGGCTCCGTGGCCGAATTTGGTGGCGCTCGTCCTCTAAATTGGTGGCGCTCCGGCCGACAGAAACGTCGTCCGCCTTGGGGGTTATGTTATCGTTTTGGGTCCGCTCTCGTTTAGCGGACGGCGTTCCTGGCGGCCGGCGTTCGTGTTTTCTCCTTTCTTTCTGTTTTTAAAAAAAAAGAAAACATTAGTGATTTCCAACGAAAGTCACATCACCTACCTTTTATTGCGGATTTCTCCCGGGCGCGGATCCTTCACGCGGCTCTCCAGCTGTCACTCGGCAATTCTTCTTCTTCTTCTTTTCCGGCCTCGTCTATCCATAGGAATTTCGGAGGTCGAATTGTCAATTGACAGCTGGAGAGCCAACGTGAAAATTCCATATGGAACCAATGGCCGCGCTCATAAAACATCAACGCTATGTGAGCGCTGAGCAATGTGTTTTATGAACGCCGCCATGGTTCTGTCTGCGCTGGTACAGTCCGTTGCAAGTGTGCCGGTGAGTAGATTCGCCAGGCACGCTTGCAACTGAGAGTACCTCCGGCACGACCACACAAATTCCCAGGCCTTTCATTACAGAACAGGTCTCTTTTTTCTTCTGCGAGCAGACAAAAAGAGATCTGGGGCCTAGTAGTGTTGTGGACATAAGACCAGGAGAGACGTCAGCGGCGCATGTCTTTTGCATGATAAATGCCCATCTCCTTGCCTTTTTCGTCAGACAGCAGGTACCGGTTGTTACCGACTTTCTTGACAACCCTACCTTTGACAAATTTGAAGTCCAGCTTCGAGTTGTAGTGGGCAGCGGCATTGCTCTGGGCAAAGTTCCGCCTGAACACTTCTTCCCCAGGCTGGAATTCAATTTGTCGCGAGCGGAGGTTGTAGTGTCTTGAATACTTGCTGAAAGCCGATTTCAAATTTTTTTGTACCTGCTGTCGGAGGATAAGCATTTTATCATGCGGGGTCAGAACCTCGGTGTCTACTCCGAGAAGGTGGAGGTTTCGGAGGAGCTCGAAGGTGTGCCCATGTGTGACCATGTTCTGCCCGAATACAACAAAATAAGGCGACGCTTTAATAGATGCGTGGTGGGACGATCGGAGTGCACAATTTATTTGGGATATCCGTCCATCCCAGTCCCGCTGGGCTGGATGAATATACGCCCGTATGGCAGCCACAATAGAGCGATTCACGCGCTCTGAAGCGTTGGCTTGGGGCGAGTAGACAGCCGTGTATAAATGCTGCACTCCGTATCGTTCCAACATCGAGTTAAAGACGTTCGCCTTGAATTGTTGCCCATTGTCCGTCACAATGGACTCCGGGACCCCGAAAACATGGAACACTCTGTTCTCGAGCCAACTGGTCAGAATCTCTGCGGTAAACTTCCGGATTGGCTCAACGAAAGTGAACTTAGACAGATGGTCGACTAGCACGATGGCTCCTATGTTGCCTGACTTGGATCGAGGAAACGGCCCCAATAGATCCATGTACAGACGTTGAAAGACGCGATCGGAAACGAAGTGGTTTTGTATAGGCGGTCGGAGACTTTGGTTGGGAGCTTTCGTCTGCTTGCACAAGCTACAGGAGAAGACAAACTCGCTGACGTCTTTGGCCATATTGGGCCAAAAGAATAAAACCCTTAGACGTTGCAGCGTTTTTGATACTCCTCCGTGCGCACATAGCGGGTGCTCGTGTGCGCGCTTGATTAAGTCAGCCGTAAGCTCTTTTGGAACCCATAGTTTCCAAGCCTGCTGTTCTTGTACTTCGTTTCCGCTCGCGTACTCACTACGTCTGTACACGAATCCATCTACCGTTTTCAGATCTGGCACCAGTTGTTGACTTGAGTCGACGCGATCTGCCAAGTCCTTATACTCCGGAGAGCGGAAGTGTGGGGAGCTCAGGTCAATTTCGACCGAACTCTCGAAGGGACCCTGTACCGACAGAGATTCTGCGCAGTAGACCCTAGACAGAGTGTCGGGCACAACATGTTGACTGCCTTTGCGGTGCTGTATTGTGAAGCGGAAGCCCTGCAGCTTCAACGCCCACCTGGCCAACTTGCCATGCAGATCTGACTGACTCATCAGCCACTTCAGCGAAGCATGGTCAGTTATGATAGAGAATTCTTGGCCTTCCACGTAGGCCCGGAACTTCTTGACCGCTGTCACCGCTGCTAGACATTCTTGTTCGGTCACCGTATAGTTTCGTTGGGCCGAATTAAGCTTCCTGGACATATATGCGATGGGCACTTCCGAACCGTCATCGGTTGTCTGTGTTAGCACAGCGCCGATGCCATGTTGACTTGCGTCACATTGGATGGCAAACGGGCGCGTAAAGTCAGGGCTGTGTAACACAGGTGCCTTCGTCAAGCAGTCTTTCAATGCTTTAAATGCCAGGAGTCCTTCTTCGGTCCAGACGAAACCACGGCCTTTCCGTAGCATGTCTGTCAGCGGGGACGAAACGGAAGCGTAGTTCGGTACAAACCTATGGTACCAGCCGCACATTCCTAAGAAGCGGCGAAGTTGTTTTGCAGTCGATGGTCGAGGGAAGTCGTTTATTGCTTCCACTTTGCTAGAATCGGTCATGATGGTGCCGTTACCGATTATATGTCCCAAGTATCGAACGTGGGTCATGACGAAGTTGCTCTTCTCAACATTTATCGTTAGTCCTGCCTTACGAAGACACAGTGCAACTTCCTGCAGCAGCAACAAATGTTCGTCGAAAGTTGACGAGATCAGCAACAGATCATCTAAGTAGACAAACACCTGGTTCTTCAAGTGCGCTGGAATCACGCGGTCCATTAGGCGTTGCATCGTTTGTGGCGCATTACAAAGGCCAAAAGGCATGGTCACAAACTGGTACAACGGCCTGCCGGGGACAGTGAAGGCTGTCTTATCCTTTGACGCTTCATCGAGGGGAATTTGCCAAAACGCATCCTTCAAGTCTAAGCTCGTGATGAACTCAGCCTTGGGGAGGCGGCTCAAAATCCCATCGATGAGCGGCAGGGGGTAAGCATCCTTCAAAGTCACCGCATTGACCTTACGGGCGTCCAGGCACATGCGAACCTTATTGGGTTTGACTACTAAGGTGACTGGTGATGACCACGCACTCTGCGACTCCTCAATAACCCCCATTTCAAGCATCCGATCAACCTCCTTATAGAGGAGCTTTTCGACGGCGGGAGAGACAGGGAAATGTCTCTGCTTAATCGGTTTGTTGTTTCCGACGTCGATGGCGTGCGATATGACATTCGTACGCCCTAAGCCCTCCTTGGCGAAAGACGGAAACATTGAAATGGTGGTATTGAGACGCATTTGTTGAGCAGCTGTCAGTGAATGTTGACTGACTGTCGCCGCAGGGTCATCGGACAATAATTCCGATATCTGTTGAGATGAAGCAAATAAGTCAGGAGCCAAGTCGAAACTTCGAACAAAATCGACCCCGAGGTATAAGTTTTGACTAAGAGTTGGCATTATTAAAAACTCAAGAGTTTTGGTAAGTCCACGAAACGTGACTTTCGCCTGGATTTTACCTTTGGCTGTATGGCACGTACCATCAGCGGTGGTAACTCCCAGCCTAAACTTATCCCAGGGATAACGGCTATCCTTCAAAACCGCTTCTGCAAAGTTGGAAGCAATAACGCTACAGGATGCACCTGTGTCGACCAACCCACTCACTGTTTGACCGAGCAATGTGACGGCGGCGTAAGGCCGAATATCGTCTTTCGGGATGTCCGGAAGGATCACTTCGCAGTATCGACGACGATTTGCCAGCACCTTATTCCAGAATCGCCGGCACCGCAACGTGGAACGCTTTGGTCGACGAGGCTGGATTTCTTCGGCGCCGAAAATTCGTTGTCGAGCTGCCAAGTAATCTTTCTGTCGCTCATGTAGTGGTCTGAAGCTGTAGTGAGTGGGGTCCGACTCCGGTACCATTAGGTTTGTGGGTCTGGTTATTGTTGTGGAAGGGCAAGATTTCAGAATCTTAACTGCCGGGTTCTCAGTGGCTGATGGATCGGTAGATCCGCATGACAACCGCTTGCTCGGGACGCAAGTCTGTGTCTCCGCTTCAGCAGTCATGGGATTAAGTACGTCCGGTGAAAAGGGAAGATCAGGTAAGAGAGACAAGTCCGTGGGAAGAGACGCCAGAATAGGAGGCGTGTCGGAGGGTTCCGACGCAAACTGTGCAGGAGGCTCAAAGCCGTTCCACTTTGGAGCGGAACTCTGCGGGGGCGGTTGCAATTTTACCGCGGCATCTCGGGGGAGGTCGGTTCGGTCTGAACCTCTTTGGAAGACCTCTGCTGGTGTTGAGGTTTCCTGCGCGCGTAGTTTTTTTGAAGTGCGCACCGTTCGCATTGCGGTTTAACCACACCCGGAGCTCCGCATCCAAAGCAGAACACCCTCAGTTCCTCCCGGCAGTCTGCGTAGGAATGTCCGGGCCTCTTACAATTCCAACAAGTGGAATTGCTGTTCAGTGCGGCTATTTCGCCCTGCACTTCCCATGAAGGGGTATTGTCGGTGCGGTCCAGCTCGGATACCCGAGGGCGCGAGACTTGACGAGGGTAGTGAGAGGAGCGTCGGGAAGCCATACGCTCGTTATAGTTCTCTAAATCACGTACAAATTCTCTCAACTCCAGCAAGTTGCCGAATTTGACATGAACAGCGTCTTTTCCTATATCTTCCCGTAGGTTCCTCTTAACTATCCTCGTCAGTTCCCGGTCCGACAATGGGTCTCGCATCCGGTTGTTTAGCTGCCGCATTCCTTTTAGGAAGTCGTCAAACGACTGCCCATCACGCTGTAGACGATGACGCATCATCTCCATGAGGTCGTCATCGTCGTAGGGGTCAGTATATTGTTTACGGAGCGCGGATCGCAACGATTCCCACGTGTATCGGTTGCGCGAGCTGGCGGCAAAGTGTCGAAACCACTCGGCCGTATCCCCATCGAAGAAAAGGTGGGCATATAGGCACACCCCGTCGAAGTCCCCTCCAAGGGTGCGGTCGGTGAACAACTCCACCTGACGAATGAATTCGTCGACCGCGGTCCCTTGGAACTTCAAGCCCCATTCCCGTATTGTTCGGGGGACGTGGTGTGCTGGAATGGTCGATGAGGAGGCAGCCGACTGGTGTCGGCGCTCCGCTGGGTCAGCTCGCGGAACCGATGCACGGGGAGCTTCGTCCAGTCCCATAGCGGAAAGGCGCCGGGCGCATTCTATGTCAATCAGCCTCTGCAAGGATTCGTCGAATCCTTGCGGAAGCTGACCGGCGGGAGTTTGCGCCGGCGTACTTACAGGGTCTCTGTGAGGGACGGGTCTATTGATGGTTCCCTGGTCTGCGCTCGGGGAGGCAGGGGGAAGTGGCTGTGTGGTCGGTGCTGTGGAAGAGGGCCTGCTGTTTTGACCCCACCAGGCAGGAGGCTGTTCGCCCCACCATGGCGGTGGTTTCTGGCCCCACCACGGTGGCGGTGGATGATTCCACCAAGGTGGTCTTTGTTGTTGTTGTGCGGGTGGTTGCTGTTGTCCCCATCCCGGTGGTGGCAAACCCCATCCGGGGTACGAACCCCACTTGTCGCTAGCCACTTCATGTGAGGGCTGCTGCTGTGGTCCCCATTCCCAAGCGACTGGTTGTTGCTGTTGGAGCACCTGGTGACCCAAGCTATACGTTGTGGGATGGCCCTGCCCTGGGTAGGACGTACGCGCCTCTTTAGCCGTATTACGTGGCTGCTCGGGCGGCTGTTGTTGTAGGGGTGGTTGTTGTTGCCCCCACTCTTGCGTTGCGACCCTCTCTTCTGGAAAGTCCTGTAATGGCTCCTCTGATGGGGCGTTGTTCGCCGGCCCCGCCGGCGGAAATTCCACTGCTTGGGGGTCAAGCTGTGCCTGTACACGTGAACGAGTCACAACTCCCCTTCCCTGGCCTACTGGTGGAGGCGTGTAGTTTAATGGCATTGTGATTGACTATTATTCTTTAAGCAAATAGACTATAACTACGATATTATGAATGCGATATATGACTTATGCGGTATTCGATATTAGATACAAGCGATAATAGATACGTGACTCAACGATATAAGATATAACGGTAATATTGTTTTGCTCCCTGGATTCCTTCGGACTCCTCCTCTCTTCCACTCTCAGAATGGCATCTTCATCATAAACAAAAACGTGCTAGACGCAGAAACGAAAAGAAATTCCGTCGGCCAAGAGAAAAGTTAAAGAAAAAAAATGTTGGGGATTAGTACGGATTCATTCCTCATCGATACCCCAGCCTATCTTATTCCTAGGTTTCGGGAAAGTAGAGTCATTTTACAGGCGTAAACGCCTGTAAAATGCAATTCTCTTACTCCCTTGACCATCGGAACAGGATAAGCCAGGTATCGGCGAGTTCCGAAATCCGACTTGTTATTAGAAAAGAGCTATAGAAGGTCAGTGCCTACACATAAAGGTGGGAAGACGAACGAGGGACTCGGATGGGAGGTCGGGAGTAAACTCCCAATTCCGGTAATTCCAAAGAGTCCCTTTTGTCGAACGCCTTGCCCACGATGCAAAAGCATTCATAGACAAACACAACGTAGGCACTGCCTGTTGGGGGATAGGTGGGGATAGGAAATTCTACTCTACATGGATTAGGTACTCTACATGGATTGGATAAGGACTTTATAAAAAAAAAGCAAAAAAAAATATAGCCGAAGTTTGGAAGTCCCTGTGTGCGTGCAGCACTAAAGTGAGGAGGAAACCTCAAAAGCTGTCAAACTCCGGCAGTGGGACCGCTGATGGGACCTCAAGGTGGAATGAGGTCCTAGGGTGACCGAAGTCAACCCTAACGGTAAATTATTGGGCCCCACGTTGGGCGCCATTGTAACGAAGTGTGTTTGTTGAGGTGACCCTCAACCGAGGACGAAGATCGAGGCTGGTCGTTCAGACCCGCCGTGACACCTAAGTGCCAATATCTTCTCCGAATTCACTCAGTTTGACGCGTGCTCGACGTTAGCTCAGCTGTCGGTAGTGTGGGCGGGGTTGTGTGAGTGAGTCGGCCTCTTTCGCTACAAAAAAAAATCACGCGTCTACCCGATTGCCTAACAATACGGAGTCCCTCACAGGATATAAAAAAAAAACGTTGGCCGCGAGAAAAAAAAAATCTCTAAGTCCCTGCCTCTAGCACGGGAGCCCCCTGGTGGCGATGGGGCTCCGCGCTCCCTCCCCGAACCTTGGGTTGGGCCGCGCAAAATTGCCCAACCCCCATAGCGAAACCGATGAATAAGCTACCGGAGAGAGTGGAGTTGAGGGGAAGCCTTCATGGGTTCAGGAAGCAAAATTAAAGAACTTTATCTGTAATTCATTATAATTCTATATTATATTCGTGTAAAAAAAAAACGCGTCGTAAATATTTAGACCTCCCTGTCTCGCTTTCGTTCTACAAATATTACTTACTTACTAGGCATTCTTTTTTTTTTTTTTTTTCTTTCTTTAACTTTATCTAATAGTACTATTTTCAAGCAATGATCACTGCATGTTTTAGTATTCACTATCAATTATTAGGTATAAAAAAAAATAGAAGCACGTTCGTGGCTATATTGAATCTAAGCGGCGAACCGAGCGCGCAACGAAATATCGAAACGTGTACAACAACAACATTCGCGAAATTCGTGAGAATGCGGTGAAAATATCATACGAGTGCTGCGTTTTTTTTTGTTATTGTATTCGCTTAAGTGTTCAGTTCTGCACTCAACTTACTCCACACGTAAAAGGGTTACCCGATCGAGAATGCAAATGCATTAACAACAAACACAATCTCGAAAGTTGATGCGAATGTTTTTACTGCATTTGACATGATGTTCCCAGATATATTCAGGTGTGTGTGCACTTTAAGAAAAAATGTATAAGACCGTTTGATTGTTTTTTTTTTTGACGTTTTGGCATTACATAAATGCAAAGTAGCAAAAAGGAAAATAATTTATAGAATAAAAAGATGCTAGGAACTTAAATGAGTAATCACTAAGAACTTATTAATAAAGATGAGTTTAAATTAAATGATATTACAAAATGGAAAAGCTTTTCTAATATATATTTGCTGGCAATTAAGAACACAAAAAAAAATTGCCAAGATTCACTTCCATAACCGTCAGAAGAGAGCAAAAAAAAAAAAACAGCAGCAACTTCCCTCGTAACTGCCGTCTAAAGGACTCCACTAAATATTTGCAACGTTGTCCAAGATTTGTTTAGATGGTTTAGATTCTTCGTTGAACACCCCAACAGTACGAAAACAAACTATCCCCACATTCCCAAAAATCGTTCATACAGTAACACGCTCATCGAAGACGATGTATGCTTTTATAAATAAATCGTTTCGGGCACAATTTTGATCACAATGACGGAATTAGCTTAGATGCGACAAAGCAAAGCCAATTGTAGAACAAATAAACGTACCTAGCGGATAACTGTGTCGCTCGCCGCCGAAATTGTGGTGCTGCTACCCATTCGATGGCGCTTGCTGTGGCGGCTCGCTGTCGAGTTGATGGCGCCCCGGCCGACGGTGGCGAGTTTTCTGTGGCGGCTGAAATGGGTGACGCTACGTAGCCGAGTTTGGGTGGTGGCGGCTCGCTGCCGATTTGTTGGCGCTCGCTGCCGATTTGGTGGCGCTTTTTTTTTGGTGGTGGCCGGCTTAGCGGCCGAATCTGGCGGCGGCTCCGTGGCCGAATTTGGTGGCGCTCGTCCTCTAAATTGGTGGCGCTCCGGCCGACAGAAACGTCGTCCGCCTTGGGGGTTATGTTATCGTTTTGGGTCCGCTCTCGTTTAGCGGACGGCGTTCCTGGCGGCCGGCGTTCGTGTTTTCTCCTTTCTTTCTGTTTTTAAAAAAAAAGAAAACATTAGTGATTTCCAACGAAAGTCACATCACCTACCTTTTATTGCGGATTTCTCCCGGGCGCGGATCCTTCACGCGGCTCTCCAGCTGTCACTCGGCAATTCTTCTTCTTCTTCTTTTCCGGCCTCGTCTATCCATAGGAATTTCGGAGGTCGAATTGTCAATTGACAGCTGGAGAGCCAACGTGAAAATTCCATATGGAACCAATGGCCGCGCTCATAAAACATCAACGCTATGTGAGCGCTGAGCAATGTGTTTTATGAACGCCGCCATGGTTCTGTCTGCGCTGGTACAGTCCGTTGCAAGTGTGCCGGTGAGTAGATTCGCCAGGCACGCTTGCAACTGAGAGTACCTCCGGCACGACCACACAAATTCCCAGGCCTTTCATTACATCTGGTCCGCTACGTGGCTTATACCCATAGAGTAGCTCGCTAGGAGTTTTTCCCGTGGACTTAGATATTGTCGTATTAATGGTAATTTGCATATTTCGAACATGTTCGTCCCAACGATCTTCATCCGCTGTTACTGCTAACAGTATACCTTTTATGGTTCTATTTATTCGCTCTACCTGACCATTAGCTCTTGGAGTTGCCACTGCATTCAATACTTGTTTAATGGAATGAAGTTCTGTAAGACAGAATTTAATACATATACATTTTTTTTTATTTTTTTTTTATTTTTTTTTATTTTATCTAAAATAAGGTGACCTCCGGATTCGAGCTCCT
The DNA here is from genome assembly GCA_964017055.1 of Chloromyia formosa. Taxonomy (NCBI): domain Eukaryota; kingdom Metazoa; phylum Arthropoda; class Insecta; order Diptera; family Stratiomyidae; genus Chloromyia; species Chloromyia formosa. The sequence goes on along the minus strand of OZ024816.1, from coordinate 82,662,190 downwards.
GTCGTGAGTCTGTAATAAATAGAAAACAAACTGTGAGCGATCTGGTTAGCCAGCTTTACCGTAAGAATAAAATATAAACATTATGGTAATTCTAAACATTAACTTCAATTCAAAACGGAATCGTTAAACCCACGGGGACGAGCGTACAATGGATGACAAGGGAAAATAACGCGCGAGTCAGGAGGACTTCATAAGCTCCGAATAAAACCCGATCGCAAAGACGCACTGAATGATTACTCGTTGTATTCGCGAACAACACGTAAATATAATGTAACAAGTAAATCAAGAACAATAAGTAAAACTAACTACCCAGATAAAGTTCAGTGATACTCACTTTTCAGTGCTCGTACATTCACAAATTTCTGTCACTTACTACTTTTTGTACACTTTGTTTCACAATCACAGGCAACGATCAACTGAAGACTCAATGCCCATGCCCAACATCGCGATCAGTCAAGTTGATAAGCCTTTCAAACACATTCAAGCATCATTCTTCATATAATGTCTCACATGCCTTTATCGCTCATGACTAATTTCTACCCTACAACAAAAAATATACTGTCCTATTTAAACAAAGACTTACACAACTCACTACTGATGAATCCATTTTCACGTTTCCACGATGACTTTTTTTCTCCTGTGACTACGCCGTGCTGGGAATGCAAATTTTCAATTCTTAGGGCAATTCAATCTACGTCTCAAAAGATGCAGCCGAATTTACCGTACTTACACCGCGCTAACACTTCACCTCAACTTCCAGCTCCGACCGACTCCTATCTCTCCAACACTGAATTGTGAACACTGCAAATTTGGCACCACTCAAACACTGTTTTTTAAACTACAATAATATAAACAACTAAAATTAATCAAATCGCGTCGTTTCTCTATCTATCGCGTCGTTGTTTATCAACAACAATCACACAAACGAACTAAACGCGACGGCGCGCGGCGTCCTGCACAGGAATCTGCCACGATGACGACTTAATTGGAATTGGAGAATTCTGATGAAATAAGCAATAGTTGTGCCAAAATCTCCCAACTCAATGGTATATCATATAGAATTAATGGTAAATACCATCGAAAATATATTAACATGCATGTGTCGGTTAACGCATTAACTCAGCAAAAATTATGAGAAAAGTGTTAATCTGGTAAATTTTATAGGATAAGTACTATTGAAAGTAAATGATTTATGTCTCTTTTACATGAAAAAAATGCCTTTTAATTGATGAGGTGACAACTATTAAACTGAAAGGATGCTATTTTCTGAGTGTACCATCCGGATTGCTAGGCCCGCCCCTACTAGGTCAAGGTTCTGCCACAGCCTTATGATCAAGTTGAGCATTGTGCGCGGATGCTCTTGTCGAGACATCCCGAATGTGACAGGTGCCAGATGTGCTTGGCATACTCTTGCAAGGGCTAGGCTTGTCCCCGGGGGCAGCATTGTGAGAGGAAGTTCTTGACGAGTCTTCCTGACAGCTTGTGCCCAAAGTTGAACTAGCTGGGACAGGTCTAGCCGGACCAGGCGCGTTCGCAGTCCGTCTCTCCTGTTCTGGGGACGATCCCCCGCCCCCCTTACGGGGCGCTTTATTAGAGCTCATAAAATGAAAATGTAAAAAAAAAATTGAAGAAAAAATAACTGGGCGCTCGATACCAGTAGGAAACACTGCCGCCCAGCTTACCTGGCGTCGCGGTCCGCGACAGACAACTGGGACACGTTGAGCCTTTGTTTTGATTTAGATCGACACCTGTTCACGCAACGGCTATCTTAAATGAATTACCACTTTAGTGCTCAATATAGGCTTTGTTTAAATACTTTCGTTATTAAATTTTCTCTTCTTCAAGTAGTATTAAACGCGCGAAAAAAAATTACGTCGAAAAGACGGCACATTCACAAATTGGGTTTTTTAGTACTCAAGAGCCGTCGACAAAAACACACGGCCACCCTTTGTTAAAGCACCGGAACAGCGGTTTAACACGATGTATGTGTCTGTATGCACACTTCCAGAGCGAAGATAATATGCCGCGATGCCTCTCGGCAAACTATTTTGCAATTGCGTTCCTGCAAATATTTTTTACCTGTAATGTTACCACTTCAATAAGTTGTTTGTCTAACTAAATTCTTTATTAAGTTTCACCTGATTCTATACTTTAATATCCGTCACACTTTAACTTTACTAGATTCACTTATTAACTGATGTTTATTCCTATACTTTCCTTTGTTTATAACTTCAACTTTTCTATGTTCACTTTTTATATACTTCACTAACTTTTCGATGTTTAGTCCACGAACTCCACTTATTGACTAATGTCGATTCGTTTACTACCTCCTGTTTATATAGTCCTATAAATCAAATCTATAAAGAAAAACAGAACAGGGCGTAAACGCAGATCATTACGGACCATAAACTCAAATATCGCATACATTTTTCTTTGAATTTTCTCTGTGACAAGCATATAGATACACATTTCTCGTCCACGTGCACAATGCGGTCTATGCGGAGTCGTCTAGGCTGCCACCCTACCTAACCTAACCTAACCTAGCACGCTCGAAACTCATCTACAACCAATCGCTTCCTGAGTCAGAAATGGTTGATACATTTGCATGCTTACTTCAAAACTGTATGTATGTATGTTTAGCTGGAGGCTGGTACATAACCCGTGGGCTAATGTAATTTTGATTCTTAGAGGTTATAAAACCGTACATGCATCTGAAAGAGGAAAGACTGCCGCCCAGCTTACCTGGCGTCGGGGTCCGCGACAGACAACTGGGACACGTTGAGCCTTTGTTTTGATTTAGATCGACACCTGTTCACGCAACGGCTTTCTTAAATGAATTACCACTTTAGTGCTCAATATAGGCTTTCTTTAAATACTATCGTTATTAAATTTTCTCTTCTTCAAGTAGTATTAAACGCGCGAAAAGAAATTATGTCGAAAAGACGGCACATTCACAAATTTTTTTTTTAGTACTCAAGAGCCGTCGACAAAAACACACGGCCACCCTTTGTTAAAGCACCGGAACAGCGGTTTAACACGATGTATGTGTCTGTATGCACACTTCCAGAGCGAAGATGATATGCCGCGATGCCTCTCGGCAAACTATTTTGCAATTGCGTTCCTGCAAATATTTTTTACCTGTAATGTTACCACTTCAATAAGTTGTTTGTCTAACTAAATTCTTTATTAAGTTTCACCTGATTCTATACTTTAATATCCGTCACACTTTAACTTTACTAGATTCACTTATTAACTGATGTTTATTCCTATACTTTCTTTTGTTTATAACTTCAACTTTTCTATGTTCACTTTTTATATACTTCACTAACTTTTCGATGTTTAGTCCACGAACTCCACTTATTGACTAATGTCTATTCGTTTACTACCTCCTGTTTATATAGTCCTATAAATCAAATCTATAAAGAAAAACAGAACAGGGCGTAAACGCAGATCATTATGGACCATAAACTCAAATATCACATACATTTTTTTTGAATTTTCTCTGTGACAAGCATATAGATACACATTTCTCGTCCACGTGCACAATGCGGTCTATGCGGAGTCGTCTAGGCTGCAATAACTGTCGAGATCTCCAGGTTGAAATCAAACAAAATATGACAATTCTTTTTATACGTACAGTGGTCATTCAAAATGAGGAGGGTTGGGATGGCCGTTACATTACGATACATGCATCGATCTTTTTAAATACAGCTGTTTGACATATTTTCTAGTCGCAATCTTTCTAGTAGGATTTTCCTGCGCGGTAAAGCTACCTATGCAGTAAAAGTATTTTTAACGCCTGCCACAGATTGGCCCATCAATATGGCAATTTGAAGCCATTGTCATTGTGTAGACAGGCGGATGGCGTTTAGCGACCAATTACTATTAATCGTCGCTGTTATGGGCCATCGGATGGCTTCAAATGGCTTCGAGAGCAAAATCTTCGTTTTTCTCTACCATCCGTTTTTTGGTTTGCTGGGGTATTAAAAGATTAATAGTATCACACACACACACGCAAAGATGGCTGTAAGCGTGCGACACTTAGAAGTCACTCAACAAGACAAACAGTGGAGTTTTGCAAATTGGGTATTATGCAGTAAATGACACAGGGATTCGCGGAAACGTTTTAGAATTGGTTGCGGGAAAGCAAAGATTAACGATACGCGACAAAACGAGGATACAGCACGTCAGAAAATAAGACTATGATGGTTTAGAAATAGCGACAGATCTAAACACAAGCGCACGGTTTGACAGGATGCAGAAGGGTGCAACTGTAAGCGAACTTCTCGTTAACTTTACCATAATTTATCACAAAAAAAAATAAAAAAAAAAACAAGAAACCCAATTTATGAGCACCGGATAATTAATACTAAAGTTTCTGCCGTTAAGGTCCGGTAGTGACAGCTGCCAAACTTGGCCCCTCAACGAGCTATGCGGCGGCCTGTGCTTGCTGCAGCTCAGTTCGGGAGATGTGGGCGGGGTTTTCGCCGCTCGCTGCCCCTGTCCAAACATAATAAAAGAAGGGATTCACTGGCCTGGGGAAGACATTACAAACAAGGGGGTTGAAATGTGGGGATTTTCGATTGAGGAAATGTGGCGTCAGCCAGCGCAGGTGCCATCTTTTTGAGCTCCAGGGCCCAGATGGCGATGGGCCCCGGCCTTCTTAACCCGCTGAAAAATAATAAGAGAAAAACCCGACCTTGATGCCCCCTCGGCCGAAAACGAAGAAGATATAGGGGCCTCCCATATCCAGACAGGTTCCTTACGACAAAGAAAAAATATATCACAACATGCGATTGCCTCCTAAAACGCTACCCACTGATAGGCAGAACAAAAAGTAAACAACAAAACCAAAACACAAATATTGCTATCGGCAGGTATACTGTTCTCGATTTTCCCAAAAAAAAAGAACTGCGAATTGTGCATGAACTATGCAATTGCATCATAAAACGTTACCCACTGATAAGAAAAGAAACAACAAAGTCAAAACATAAATATTGTTATCAGCAGGTATACGGTTTTCGAATTCTAAAGGTATCCAAAAAAAAATATTGCAATGCTACTAATGCAAAACAATGTGCAGGTATCGCAAACAATAAATATATAGGCAATCGGATCCGCAAAAAAAACACAACGCTATGACCACAATAATAGAATAATATGGAATGTAACGCAGCATCAACAGCAACAACAGCAATATATACTGCACCGAGAACCGCAAGTAAATAAATGACGTTGACGATAACTGCAGCGACTACAGTATGTGCAGCAAAAATGGACAATATATTTTTTTATTTATCGACTAAGAAAACGAAAGAGACGATAATCAAAGATATGTACAACGTCTGGCGGCTTCCCTTCTGTTGTTGGTGTCTTCGATTGTTGTTGTTGCGTGTTTGGGGCAAATGGTTGCTTGTTAGCCCGTGGCTGTATAGTCGATTCGGTTGATCGAGAATTATTTGCCAGAAAACGCGTAATACACTGGAGAAAGTCATTTGTGCAATTGAAATCATTGCAGGCTATTGTATTCTGCAGCGTTGGATGATTAAGTCCGCGTCCTATGTAGTGAATAATGGCGGCATCGCTAAGTCCACCCCTTTTACCTTCTGCGCACATTTTATAAAAGTAGTCTATTACCGACTCACCGGGTTTCCGAATGCTTCGCATCAAACTGACATGAATTTCCACCTCGTTTACATACGACGGAAAGTTTTTCTGTAACTCAGCAGCGAATTCGCGCCACTCATGAAAAACAATCGGGTTGGAATCGCACCATAACTTTGCATGTCCTTTTAATTTGGCTTGAACTGCAAATAGCAAAAGCCTTTCGTCCCAGTTGTATACGTTGTTTAAACTGTCTATACGCGACACGAAATGATACGCGGATAATGACGTTCTTGATGAATTCCGGAAGGATCTCAATTATGTCCCGGACATTATGTGCGCTATGATGGCTACGATTAGCCAAACCGTCGACACTCTCTTCATCCCGTGGTTTGTTAGCGTCTTGATTAGCTTTATCTCCGAGCGTTACACTGTTTTTAAAAGTCTCACTCAATTGGCTCACCAGCGCTGTCAGCTTTTCTAAATCGTCACGAAGACGAGTCACTTCGCCCGTGTCTGAATCCATTTCGATTGAATCCGCGCCGATAAATTCGGTTAATCTCAACACCAACTCTGTTTTATTTCCGGACGTCGATAAACCACGCGAGCGCAACTCTTCTTTTAGCACACTGTTAGATAGCGAGTTTATTAAGCGAGACGGCATCTTGACGAGAACACAATCCAATCTTATGTTCGTTACCAAATTGTATAGGAGCGATTGATGGGAAGCATGTCATGATGACATGCCCTCGTAGATCAGGCTCCATGTTTTTTAATTATAAAAAGCGACACAGTATCGTTTTATTGGCAATTTGCGATGCGGATTACAACTTCGTTCTAGTGGATGTTGGTGCCTATGGATCACAAAGTGATGGTGGCATTTTTAAAAACAGCTCATTCGGTAGGGCACTCGAGAATAACAACCTGGGAATCCCTGGGCCGAAGACGCTTCCAAATTCCTCCCAATATTTTCCATATTTTATAGTCGGTGATGCTGCCTTTCCTCTCAAGAAATGTCTTATGAGGCCGTTTCCAGGTAAGCAGACATTTACAAAACAAAATGTCAATGGACTAATATTGGTTGTATTTCGGGAAAAAATTTGTCGCCTGAACAATATCACTATAACAAAAGAATATCACGAGCGCGAGTTATAGTTGAAAATTCTTTCGGCATCCTTGCGAATAGGTGGAGGGTTTTAAGGAATGATTTACATTGCTCTTCGGAAAACGCAGAGTCAATTGTGAAAGCAACTCTGGTGCTCCATAATTTTCTGCGATCGAACGATGTTATGTATTGTCCAGCGAATTATGGAGACCGATTTAATGGCGATGAAATTATCCCTGGAGTATGGAGGGAAGACGAATGTGAAATGGAAGGCCTGCATGCCCGACTGTCCAGAAATGCCTCACGTGAAAGTTTTCTTTTAAGGGATGTTTTGTGTAAATATCTGTTTGAAACTAAATAAAGACAAAAAAACGTATAGCCAGCGAACTTTATTTTTCACCATATTGTTCCAACAATTCCTTAGTGAACATGGTTAAATTACTTTGAAAGTCTAACAATTGAAGGCTGGTTAAATTAGACGACTTGACAATTTTGGCCAATTGCTCGAAAAACAAATCAATCTCGGTCTTTTCATCATTTTTCTCTTCCGACTTACAAGTTTCGAGAAGCTCACGGTAAAAATTTTGTAGAGTCTCAAGATCATGAGACTCAACATTGTCTTTTCTAGGGCGCGAAGTTTTTCGAGACCCTGCGGCTGAAAGTTGCGGTGTCGTATTACCAGCGCTCGACGAAAACGAAGATGAAATATACGAGTCTTCCTCCAAGCTAGAAAATAAGGCGTTTAGCGATTCTGAGGTGGCTGATTCCTGCTCATCCATTATAGGATCATCATTCACATAATTGGACGATATACTGAAAATAGAACTTCACTTTAGCTTCATTACTTTCTATAATTTAAAAATAAAGTACCTTCTCGGCGCTACGAAATCTTCCAAAAAATCCATTTGTTGGAAGTATTGCCACTCTTTTTTCTTTGGGGCTGCACTTCCTGACGGGCATTTTTGTCCATTCTTCTCCCTCACGTAAGTATCTCTGAGACACTTCCATTTTCTTTGCCACTTTTTATCTGAAAAAATAAGAATTAATTTGCGCCACATGGAAACTAATGTAATTATGATTGCTTACCACCAACTCCCATTTTTTCGCTGATCCTTTTCCACGCCATTTCTTTCATTGCTACATTTTTGTAGCCTTTGGACAGCTTATTATAAATAACATGCTCTTCTCGCACCGTCTCTATTAAGTTTTCCTCAAAACTCATGGTTTAAAGTTCAACCAAAACAATCAAGGGCTTTGTAAATTCACGGGCGAAACACGCAATTAATGGAAAACAAGTGAAATGACATTACAACTAAACAACGTCGTTCCCGTAAGTACACTGTTAAAATGCAATCATTCGTCCAACTGAAATACGACGTGTCCCCAAATCATTCATAGAACACTACGGAAACGGAACGTGATGACAGTTCCGCGCTGCAAAGTTTTATGTTCCATTAAACTTTTCGGCGCGTCGCTCGTATTGGCTCTATCCAGTACACTGAACATGTATTAAAACTCGCCTTCCGTCGCCATCGCGTGTATTGGATCTCAAGCTTAAGACTGGTGGCTTTATAACTGCGTGGAGGAGAAGGAGAATGATGTAGTCCTTGCGAATCTGCAAAATATAAAAAAAATACAATTAGATTGAAATTCTCCTAAGAACGATTATTCATTTAAAATATTTGATTATCATTATGACATTTCGCCCATTATTTAAAACACACCTAAGCTTAACTCGTTATCCAATTCAGAAATCTGCTTTTTTAAGGTTGGGTCCTTTATTTTTTCTTTGAGATAAGGCACTATTTTCTTTCTAAATCCCCCCCCCCCCCCTACTTTTTCAATAATTAATTGCTGTGTTCTGGGAACAGCATTTCGAAGTCCAGCTCAGTCTAGATTTCATGAAAAATTTGATTGACATTGATATCTTTGCATAATATTTGAAACATTTTACCAGTGTGAAACCTAACAAATTTTTAAACAGTGGCCAGTTGACCAAAATTTTTTTTTTCGGCATTTCGAATGTCTCTTTGGCGTTGCTTGAAAGTCATTTTCCATTTTTGGATTACGTCTTCCCAAGGGTCACACTTACGTTGTAACCATATTTGTTTTCTTGATCGTCATCAATTAATATTCAATTATATAAATAATAATATATATATATATTATTGGTAAATTGATATTCTAACTTAAATAAAATATTTTCACCAATATCTGGTGTCGCCTCCAACGTCTCTAGGATGGCTGGGCTGGATGGTTCTGGTGCACAGGTCACATTTTTTTATTTTTATGCGGTAGTTGACCGCTCGGTCGTGGAGTTTTCCCGTCGGATTCCTGCCTTTGCCACGATTATAATAATAATAATAATCCTATAAAGCAAAATGTGTGACTTCTTAAAATTTAGGACAAGATTCCTTAATACTCGTAACTTACCAAATTTTGGTTTGGGAATAACGAAATTATTTCCTCACTTATGCGAACAATGTCTTTTATTGTTATTCTGATGTTTCTGTCCCTATAAAAATCTGTTATAACAGAGACTAACCATTCTTTGTTCTTCATTTAGGTAACCATTTTTATGAAATAAATTCGAAACCGAAATGCCTTTCTGATACCAGCTAAGATTTCTCGTAATGTTGCGCTATCCTTGGAAGATTGTGTTGAGCTCCTGTTAATCCAGTTGCTCACGCGGCACTAGCACTAGCAGAAACAGTGTCCGCCTATAAGGACAATATACGATAATGCAAATTGTAGTCAGTAAGTAGTAATTAATAACTTACTTCGTTTCGTCTCCAATGTGCCAATCGTGCCTTAAATTTTGGGCGTATTCCCGTATTTGGGAAAATAGGGAAAAGTTCATTGACGTCCTCGTCCGTAATTAAAATAAGACTTTCTTCGTCAAGACCACAAGCTGTGTACAAAAATATAAACAAGTGTCACCCTGGCAACCCCAATAATGCTATTTTTGGGATGAGAGGACCGAAGGAGAAGTCAGTCTGTATATGGCCGTAGACGCGAACAGTTGACTAGTTGCGATCGTCATCGTGTATTATCTTATTCATTATGTACCTTATTCCAAAATTGATTAAAGCATTTTTTTTGTAAAGTTTGAATCTATGGTGTTATTTGTTACTTTATTTCCGAATTAACGACCTGACAAATTCAGAAGTGGGATACTCTCACGGTGCGCAATGTGAGAGAAGAACCAACGAACATTTCGTCGATGGTCTTGTGTGAGCGTCATGTTAAAACCTATCGTTGAGGTTTAATACGAGTACATAATTATATTGGACCAACTATGTTGCTACAACGACAATACGCTTTTGTTGTTGTTAGTCGTTTCGTGGTCTGATTCGTACGTGCTTCAGCAAGAATTTTTTTCTTTGTTCGTGTGTTGCTGCAACGACAATACGCTTTTGTTGTTGCTAGTCGTTTCGAGTCTTGATTTGTGCGTGGTTCAGCAAGAATTCGTTTTTTTTTGCTGTTATCAATCAATCGGACATACTCAGTTAGTGCTTAGTCCCTTTGTCTGCGTTGTTATTTAGCCGATCGTCGAAAGTTTTCCGGAAAAACGATTAGAAAGAAGAACTTCGTGTGGTTCTGAAAAACAGAATGTTTGAAACATTGGACAACGTTGTGTAATTGCCAGTTTTCACGATTTGAATCTGGAGGTGATATTGTGAGTTTAAAACTACGAAAACTGCGCCTGTCATTAACGCTCTGAATGAAATGACCGGATATTTTGGACTTCCGAGTCGAATAGTGTCCGATAGAGGGACGGCATTCACTTCCAAGGCGTTTGAAACTTTCTGTAACAACCTTAATATCCGACACACGAAAAACGCAGTTAGAACTCCCAGAGCCAACGGTCAAGTTGAGCGAGCAAACGCGATTATCCTCAACTATCTTCGAACAACCAGCGACAACGCCAAAGATTGGGACACCAAACTCAACGAATTTCAGTGGATTGTTAACTCGCAGGTCAATGCTACAACAGGATTCACCCCCAACGATTTTGTCTTCAATTACAAACTGAATGATGTAGTACAAAACCATCTTGTTGCCGCAGTCCAAGATGATCTTCCCGAAACTTTGTCCGACATCACTTCGGATGAAAGATGCCAACAAGCCTTGGAAAACATCGCCAGAGAAAGAGAAAAGTGGAAAAGCCGATTCGACAAAAAGCATACAACTCCCCGAACTTATCAAGAAAACGAACTGGTGGTTGTTGAAAACGAGCCCGGCGCCACTGGTGAATCACGCAAATTGGAGCCTAAGTATCGAGGTCCCTATATCGTCAGTCGTCAACTTGGAAATGATCGCTATTTGATTGAGGACATTCCAGGTCTTCAGGTAACCTCACGTAAATTTAATTCTGTTTTCTCTTCCGAAAAGCTTAAGCCATGGTGTAGAAGTTACCCCGATCTCGACGATACCGAAGATATTGATGATTATTCCGAGCCCGAAATCGAGGACGATTTAAACGCAGGAATGGCCGAGCTGTCACCCTGGCAACCCCAATAATGCTATTTTTGGGATGAGAGGACCGAAGGAGAAGTCAGTCTGTATATGGCCGTAGACGCGAACAGTTGACTAGTTGCGATCGTCATCGTGTATTATCTTATTCATTATGTACCTTATTCCAAAATTGATTAAAGCATTTTTTTTGTAAAGTTTGAATCTATGGTGTTATTTGTTACTTTATTTCCGAATTAACGACCTGACACAAGACTTTGTAAATGGTGCCGAACTTTCATTTTTTAAAGCGCAATAGCTGAAAACTACCAACAATGTATTTGGAGAGCTAGCAACTTTTTGCATAGTTATTTAGCTACTTACGGTAAAGAATTTATAAGGTTACGGTTTATTTTCATCAATACTTACGTTTGATTCTTTCGAATACTGCCTCATCAAACCCGAAGGAATAACAGATAAGATCTTTAAGGCTATCTACTTCATCAGACATTATACAACTATCTTAAATCGGCAACGAGCAGCGGCTACCTTTAAGGATACGAGGAAAGTGGTGATATTTCTTTTATGATGAGCTTTTATTTTAAATTAAGACTATAAGAACCCTTCCGACTTGCACATTTAGGCGAAATACAGATTCACGACATTTTTAGCTCCGACCTGGACACGCAAAATAACCAAGCATATTTTGGTTCACACTTGGCCATGCTACTGTCGCGACGATTCAATATCTATAGGCCTAACTGGAATGGTCAAATGGTTTTTTAAGAATTATTTGTTTGGTACCACAAAAAAATAATTAAAATCTGATTGATCTTCATATCTGAATATTTTAATCCCTACAACCTTATACATATATATTGGTATTTGACACAAAAGATCCATAATTCACAGTATAATGAGCAATTATAGTCAAATTGAATGAGAAATTTTAAGTTGCGATTTACCTATTGAACCCTATGCCCACAGAGCGAAAAAGAATCTCAAAAAAATGTATGGCTATGCCGGGTTCTTGGTTCATCGGGGATATGGAATTCATATGGCTGGTTGGTTTGGACTTTCTTTTCTTTTTGGCTGAGTTCATAATCTTCAATTCGTTTAATTTTCACGTCTGTTTGAAGATTGATTGAAGTCAATCCATATCTAATCTAACTCTGCGCACAATCGCAATTTGTTTACTGTGAAGCATGAGCTTAATAATAGCTAATTTTCTTTTGACAATCTCCATATCCCCTAATAACGTCTCTATTCCTTTTAATTATACCTTCTGAACACAATATATGGAAAAATTGCACGTGCATCTTGAAAGCCACACTCACACTGCACTCTGCTATCGAGAAAGGGCAACCTTTTAGTTTTCGGGGCCCGTTTTCTCTTATATCAACTGGGGAATTGTTTTAGTACTGCCACAGTATATACTCGCGCACAAGTCCAGCTTTTACGAGTAAGCGAGTAAAATATCTTATGTCTTATGCGATTAAATTTCATTACTTTACAAAAGTATTGGTCGCGTTTTGGCGAGAACTAGATCTGGAGTCAATTAAAGGCATTGAGTGACGGAGATGTAGAGCTTGTACAAAAATATAAACAAGTGTCACCCTGGCAACCCCAATAATGCTATTTTTGGGATGAGAGGACCGAAGGAGAAGTCAGTCTGTATATGGCCGTAGACGCGAACAGTTGACTAGTTGCGATCGTCATCGTGTATTATCTTATTCATTATGTACCTTATTCCAAAATTGATTAAAGCATTTTTTTTGTAAAGTTTGAATCTATGGTGTTATTTGTTACTTTATTTCCGAATTAACGACCTGACAAATTCAGAAGTGGGATACTCTCACGGTGCGCAATGTGAGAGAAGAACCAACGAACATTTCGTCGATGGTCTTGTGTGAGCGTCATGTTAAAACCTATCGTTGAGGTTTAATACGAGTACATAATTATATTGGACCAACTATGTTGCTACAACGACAATACGCTTTTGTTGTTGTTAGTCGTTTCGTGGTCTGATTCGTACGTGCTTCAGCAAGAATTTTTTTCTTTGTTCGTGTGTTGCTGCAACGACAATACGCTTTTGTTGTTGCTAGTCGTTTCGAGTCTTGATTTGTGCGTGGTTCAGCAAGAATTCGTTTTTTTTTGCTGTTATCAATCAATCGGACATACTCAGTTAGTGCTTAGTCCCTTTGTCTGCGTTGTTATTTAGCCGATCGTCGAAAGTTTTCCGGAAAAACGATTAGAAAGAAGAACTTCGTGTGGTTCTGAAAAACAGAATGTTTGAAACATTGGACAACGTTGTGTAATTGCCAGTTTTCACGATTTGAATCTGGAGGTGATATTGTGAGTTTAAAACTACGAAAACTGCGCCTGTCATTAACGCTCTGAATGAAATGACCGGATATTTTGGACTTCCGAGTCGAATAGTGTCCGATAGAGGGACGGCATTCACTTCCAAGGCGTTTGAAACTTTCTGTAACAACCTTAATATCCGACACACGAAAAACGCAGTTAGAACTCCCAGAGCCAACGGTCAAGTTGAGCGAGCAAACGCGATTATCCTCAACTATCTTCGAACAACCAGCGACAACGCCAAAGATTGGGACACCAAACTCAACGAATTTCAGTGGATTGTTAACTCGCAGGTCAATGCTACAACAGGATTCACCCCCAACGATTTTGTCTTCAATTACAAACTGAATGATGTAGTACAAAACCATCTTGTTGCCGCAGTCCAAGATGATCTTCCCGAAACTTTGTCCGACATCACTTCGGATGAAAGATGCCAACAAGCCTTGGAAAACATCGCCAGAGAAAGAGAAAAGTGGAAAAGCCGATTCGACAAAAAGCATACAACTCCCCGAACTTATCAAGAAAACGAACTGGTGGTTGTTGAAAACGAGCCCGGCGCCACTGGTGAATCACGCAAATTGGAGCCTAAGTATCGAGGTCCCTATATCGTCAGTCGTCAACTTGGAAATGATCGCTATTTGATTGAGGACATTCCAGGTCTTCAGGTAACCTCACGTAAATTTAATTCTGTTTTCTCTTCCGAAAAGCTTAAGCCATGGTGTAGAAGTTACCCCGATCTCGACGATACCGAAGATATTGATGATTATTCCGAGCCCGAAATCGAGGACGATTTAAACGCAGGAATGGCCGAGCTGTCACCCTGGCAACCCCAATAATGCTATTTTTGGGATGAGAGGACCGAAGGAGAAGTCAGTCTGTATATGGCCGTAGACGCGAACAGTTGACTAGTTGCGATCGTCATCGTGTATTATCTTATTCATTATGTACCTTATTCCAAAATTGATTAAAGCATTTTTTTTGTAAAGTTTGAATCTATGGTGTTATTTGTTACTTTATTTCCGAATTAACGACCTGACACAAGACTTTGTAAATGGTGCCGAACTTTCATTTTTTAAAGCGCAATAGCTGAAAACTACCAACAATGTATTTGGAGAGCTAGCAACTTTTTGCATAGTTATTTAGCTACTTACGGTAAAGAATTTATAAGGTTACGGTTTATTTTCATCAATACTTACGTTTGATTCTTTCGAATACTGCCTCATCAAACCCGAAGGAATAACAGATAAGATCTTTAAGGCTATCTACTTCATCAGACATTATACAACTATCTTAAATCGGCAACGAGCAGCGGCTACCTTTAAGGATACGAGGAAAGTGGTGATATTTCTTTTATGATGAGCTTTTATTTTAAATTAAGACTATAAGAACCCTTCCGACTTGCACATTTAGGCGAAATACAGATTCACGACATTTTTAGCTCCGACCTGGACACGCAAAATAACCAAGCATATTTTGGTTCACACTTGGCCATGCTACTGTCGCGACGATTCAATATCTATAGGCCTAACTGGAATGGTCAAATGGTTTTTTAAGAATTATTTGTTTGGTACCACAAAAAAATAATTAAAATCTGATTGATCTTCATATCTGAATATTTTAATCCCTACAACCTTATACATATATATTGGTATTTGACACAAAAGATCCATAATTCACAGTATAATGAGCAATTATAGTCAAATTGAATGAGAAATTTTAAGTTGCGATTTACCTATTGAACCCTATGCCCACAGAGCGAAAAAGAATCTCAAAAAAATGTATGGCTATGCCGGGTTCTTGGTTCATCGGGGATATGGAATTCATATGGCTGGTTGGTTTGGACTTTCTTTTCTTTTTGGCTGAGTTCATAATCTTCAATTCGTTTAATTTTCACGTCTGTTTGAAGATTGATTGAAGTCAATCCATATCTAATCTAACTCTGCGCACAATCGCAATTTGTTTACTGTGAAGCATGAGCTTAATAATAGCTAATTTTCTTTTGACAATCTCCATATCCCCTAATAACGTCTCTATTCCTTTTAATTATACCTTCTGAACACAATATATGGAAAAATTGCACGTGCATCTTGAAAGCCACACTCACACTGCACTCTGCTATCGAGAAAGGGCAACCTTTTAGTTTTCGGGGCCCGTTTTCTCTTATATCAACTGGGGAATTGTTTTAGTACTGCCACAGTATATACTCGCGCACAAGTCCAGCTTTTACGAGTAAGCGAGTAAAATATCTTATGTCTTATGCGATTAAATTTCATTACTTTACAAAAGTATTGGTCGCGTTTTGGCGAGAACTAGATCTGGAGTCAATTAAAGGCATTGAGTGACGGAGATGTAGAGCTTTTTATGTAGGGGCCAGATACACAATCTAATATGTGATATGCATTCTTTGTATGTATGTATGTAAGGATAATTGACGACGATTTGAAGCGCTAACGAAATTTTTTTTAAGACTTGTTTTGGTCCTATCGCATTAGGCTGAAAACACACCGCGTAAGGCAAAATGTTTTGTTTTGTCTCAAGAAACAATCGACCATTACTTCTAATCAGGCAGCACACACCAAAGCAAACGAAACAAAACAAACGCTTTTGCGATGCGTTTTATGACTGGTTGGCGATAATATACCTATATGTCTTTGAATATGATCAACACACACCGAATGAAACAAACTCGTTTCAGACAAACGTCGTTGTCGATAATTGCATACATTTCAATAGGCGCAACACGCACCGCATAAAACGAAACAAAAAGACAAGACAAAACAGAAAGACATGTTTCGTTGCCACTAGGCGGCCAGTTGTCTTTCGGAAACAAAAATTCGTTTCCCCTTAATAGCTGGTCATTTTATATTCTTTGTTTTACTTACCGTAGAATTATAAATCTTTCAGCAGGAGTTATGCTTTTACGATATTGTATTTTGTTTAGCAATTGTATCTTCGATTAGTGTAAGAAAATAATCGAAAGTTTCAATCTGCATTCTTGTATCTAAAATTTTTAAATTTCTCTGTTCTTCGCTGCATTTTGCTCACAAACTTCAATAATGGAAAATAAAACTGGCAAAACTTCGTCATCTGAATCCGACCACATGTTGGACACCACTACATAAAATGAGTTGTAAATTCAATTTTGTCTTATCTTAACACACACCAAACGAGACAAGACAAAGAAAAACGTTTTGTTTTGCGTCACTGGGTTTCGCTTGGTATGTGCTGCAATGAAAAACGTTTTCTTGTCTTATGAGACAAAAATGTTTTGTCCGATGCGGTGTGTTTTCACACTTACACACCACATAGTACACAATCAGTCAACAATATGCCATTTGATTAGAAAACTTGCCAGTGAGTCCGAGAGCTCGAGCGACTTCATCGGGCTGTTCTCATTTTCTTTCCTGTCAATACAATTGAAAGGAAAAAAAAACACTTAAAACTTCTTCATTTTCGTTCTCTTTGATTTTATTCAAAGTCGAGTTGGCTAACCCACGGAAAGGTTGTATGTATTATCAGGAAATTAAAACTTGAAACTTAACCATGAGACGGTTAGAAGACATTAACAAGGTTGACAGTTGATTGAGTGATGTGTCAATCTCTTTCCCCATGGCCGGGGTGTTTTTACAGAATCGCCATGTAATATTAATGGTGACGCATTATCATTCCTTATATTGTAACAATTCTGCCTGGTAGGCCGAAGCCTACATGAGGACGGAAGCCAAACTCCGGTCGTGCAGACCGCGCGTGGCACCTAAGTGCCAAGACTTCCTCAGATGCGACCAGTTCGCGCGTGCTGGATAGCTAGCTCAGCTATCGGTAGTCGGGGTGGGGTTGTATTGGTCACACCTGCCTCGCAGCGTTACAAAACAAACATCACGCGGGTGCCTGAGCAGACGAGCCGTAAAAAGAAACACCTGAAAACGCGTACGACCTACGAAAACGACACTGTCCCCTGACGAACACGGGAGCCCCTTGATGTTTTAGGGGCTCCTCGCTCCCTCCCCTCCATTGGGCTAGGCCGCGCTTAAGCTCCTTGCCCCCTAGGCGAAACAATATCGAACGAGAAAGCGGAGCGAGGGCCCAGGAAGGGGGGTCAGGAAGCAAAATTAAAGAGCTCTACCTCGAATTCATTATAATTTTATATTCCTGTATGTACGAGTATAATCATTGCCACGCAACTCAATAATAATATAATATGCAAAACGGTTCTCTTAAATTGGAAAAATAGAAAAAAAATTCAGTTCTTAAACCTACAAAATACGAAGTTTCATGAACGTTCAATCACCATCGCTGATTTATAAATTTTCACAAACAAAATCATCACTCCAAGCGTCTCAAAAATACTCGCATGTAATGCAATAATAAGTAATAAGATGTCATAAACGGCATATATAAATATTGTCACAATGGTACTCTCGATTGAAGAATATGCATTTTAGCGTAGGCGACTTATTGCTATAATCCGCCTTGAGAACGAGACATCCGCCGCCAATTATTACGAACTGCTAAAAGGGGGCACGATACCTGTGTCGGCTCGCTGCCGAATTGCAATTGGTGGCGCTCCGGCCGATTCGTTGGCGCTTGCTGTGGCGGCTCGCTGTCGAAATGTTGGCGCTGCTACCAATTCGGTGGCGATTGCTGCCAAATTGGTGGCGGCTCCGGTCAAGTCGGTGGCGCTCGCTGTGAAATTGTGGCACTGCTGCCAATTCGGTGGCGATTGCTGTGAAATTGGTGACGGCTCCGGTCACTTCGGTGGCGCTCGCTGCCGAAATTGTGGCGCTGCTGCCAATTCGATGGCGCTCCGGCCAATTCGGTGGCGGCTTCGGTCAATTCGGTGGCGCTTGCTGTGGCGCTCGCTGTCGAAATGGTGGCGCTGCTGCCAATTCGATGGCGCTCCGGCCAATTCGGTGGCGCTCCGCCAATTCTGCAGCGCTCCTGCGTCGTTTTTTTTTTTGTGGACTCGCAGCCTCCGGCCGGCAGTCACACCGTCCGCCGTGGAGGTTATGTTCTGGTCACTCTCTTTGCAGCGGGCGGTGTTACTGTCGGCCGAATTGATGGCGGTGACCTGAAATTACGCCCATTAGGACCGGCCACTCCGGTTATGCCATAATACACCTACCTGGCACGTTTAGTTCGAATCTCTTAAAACTGGTGACCAACACGTGGGCTAATGTAATTTTGATTCTTAGAGGTTATAAAACCGTACATGCATCTGAAAGAGCAGAATTTCATTCTAATTCTACGTTTGCCGTTAGTGAGTGTTGGATAAATACGTACTAATATCTTTACAAAGACTTTCCAAAGGAATGTTGAAGAAAAACTATACTTTAATTCTATAGAATAATAATAAATCTAATATATAATTATGTATATGAATGCATCCTATTATGCGAAGGCGCAATTCTCAGCGCCAGATTTTCCGTCAAGATGTTTAGTCAAAGGACACAATAAATGGGATTTGGGTTTCGTTGCGAAAATCCCTAGCGCAGGTAAATCTCTTTCTAAGCTAAGCATATGCTTATTATGTACATTCTATATATGTATGTACAGTGGGACAGTCACTTTGTTTTAGTATAAACAAATGTATTCAATATAATATGATTAGATTAGAAGGGTGTTAACGTAATATGTTTGACTTTTACTCAAATGCGTGGGAAATCCTTTCAACCAGTAGAAACGAAAACAAATTTCCCAAACACATACAAGTATAGTTCAGAAACGTGTGCAGAAAAAACCAACCTAGGTGGCATCCCAGCAAACCAAATGATTCGTAAAGGGCCCGTAAACGATTCGTTTTCAACGGATGACGATTCATTTTCGGATCCGAAAACGGTCCGGAAATGATTCGATGAGCGGACTAAAATGGTCCCTCGTTTACGAATCGTATTTGCGAACCGAAAACGGACCGCATGTAGGAATCGTTTGCGGGTCGTATATATGAATCGCTAGCGGGTCGAATTTATGAATCAGTTACGGGCCGAATTTATGAATCTTTTACGGGTTTAATTTATGAATCGCTTGCGGGTCGAATTTATGAATCGGTTGAAAATATTTCATGGCGGCCTGGTCGAACACTTCTTCGCCCACATTTTGAAAAAAACCAAATAAAATGAATCTGTGAAAATATAGGAAAGTATTTATAAGAAAAGATATAAGCTCATAATCCTTCGTTATCAATTCCCAAAAAAAAAAACTATAATAATGGATACTCACATTTTTAGTTGATAAAATCACACATCAATCAATTTAATTGCCTTTTTTTTCACAAAATTCACACGCGTTTTAAATAAGCAATCACTCGCAGTACAACTAGCACACTTCTTTCACGGAACACTTCCAAATAATCAATGAACCATTTAACATTTTTCAAACCTGCATAGGTACGTAATTAGGATTGTGGAAATTCCAAAAACAACTGATGTTTATTCCTATACTTTCTTTTGTTTATTACTTCAACTTTTCTATGTTCACTTTTTATATAAAATCGCCTGGCATCACACCAACTTTCAACTCTTAAACAACGCTATTCGGCAAAGCCGAATAGCTGGCATCAACGGTGGAGGGGATGGACGGACGAGGACACCCATGGCTTTGCAACACTTAGTAACAACACATTTTCTACTGTTTACTCACACAATCTATATTTTTCGAAATTTGCTTGAAATATACTATCACATACATACAAAGGTATTATTCAATATAATTATTATTATTATTATTTTGTTTTCTTTCTTTTTTTTTTTTTATAATAGAAATATATCACCAATTTTTATTACACTGACTCAAAAAAAATTTAAGTTTTCTACTCGTTTCGAAAGGAAGATACATAGACAACCTTTTGTAAATTAGTTATGCACACTATAGGTACTTTATATCTTTTTTTATCTCTTTGGAATCACGCTTAATTAATTATCACAAATATATTTTTTTTCCATTTTTTTTTCTATCATTTAAAATGTGTTGCCTCCGGGCACAATTCCATTACGTTATAATATATATATATTTTTTTGTTCTATTTTTTTCCCGGCAAAAAAAAAATTTAATTATGTTTTCCTATGGCGGCCGCTACAGGACGACACAATGTACAAGGAAGTTATGGACTGACATTCAAATAAATATGTTTTTTTTTCTGAAGCACTAGTTTTTCTTTAATTTACTTAATATTATGTCCACACTACAGCCTGACTACTTCATCTGCAGCGTACTCGGGGTGTGAGAAATTTAAACAAAATTGTGATTTGGCAGTGTCAGATTAAATCATCTAGCACCGAGGAAGCACTCCGGCTGTAGTGTGGACGCAATATAACATTGAAATATCCACGTTAACATTCGATATACCACTACGTCTTACACACATAATTAACAACACATCACGAATACCTGCTGACACTGCAAGCGCGGGGAGTCGTTGCGGGCGAAGCCCCGAGTTGTTGCACTGCAAACACGACCTCCGGCGCACGGCTCTCGGGGAATCGTTGCGGGCGAAGCCCCAAGTTGCTGCACGGCAAACTGTTGTAAAGTCGTTGCGGGCGAAGCCCCGAGTTGTTGCACGGCAACCTGCTGTAAAGTCGTTGCGGGCGAAGCCCCGAGTTGTTGCACGGCAACCTGTTGTAAAGTCGTTGCGGGCGAAGCCCCGAGTTGTTGCACGGCAACCTGCTGTAAAGTCGTTGCGGGCGAAGCCCCGAGTTGTTGCACGGCAACTTGTTGTAAAGTCGTTGCGGGCGAAGCCCCGAGTTGTTGCACGGCAACCTGCTGTAAAGTCGTTGCGGGCGAAGCCCCGAGTTGTTGCACGGCAACCTGTTGTAAAGTCGTTGCGGGCGAAGCCCCGAGTTGTTGCACGGCAAACACGACCTTTTTACTAAGAGCAGAGATGTTAATGAGATGACTATTATCGTCAATAACATTGTTCTCCGACAACTCGCTTAGATTCCGTCTATATTGTGATATGCTTCCTGGTTTCATAGCTTTCAACTCTTTCTCTAAACACTCCCTCTGATAAACAAGTGTCTTCAAGTGTCGAACAGAGTAAATGGGAAGGTAAAGAAGTTCACAGCGAAGCTCAATTCTCACATTCCTCTTCAAAATTTCAATAAGCTCCCATTCCGCTATGGGAAGAGCTAATCGGTCGGTCAATTCCATTATGCCTTCGAAAAAGGAATCAAACGATTGTGACGGCCCCTGCTTTTTATTCCTTATTAGTTCCATCAGATCATAATCTGAGAGCTTTTCCTGAAATTGATCTCGTAAAGCCTCACAGAATCGTTCCCAATCAAGATTCAGAATGGTCCTATGATACCTCCAAAACCAATTAGCAGCTTTCCCAACCAAAAGGAGATGCAAATACCGAGTCACTAACTGTAGCTGACCCTGTAGTGTGTGGTTGGCTAACGTTCGGACCTGGAAAAGAAACTTTTCCACCGAAACATGTGGATTATCACCACTGAAGGTCAAATTTCAGCTACTAATTATGCGACCCACCTTTTCAGGGGGCATATGTAGCGTGGAATCTCCAGCTAGCTGAGAATTCGCGGCAGTATCACGAGCTGGAGGCATGTCCGAAGTGGAAGGAGCATCACGGCGAAAATTATATTCAGGGCCACTTCTTCTATTAAATCTACTTAGTACTTCCGCCGGGAATACCTGATGGGCGGGATAATTTACATCGGCATTGATACCGGGGGGATATTGTATTCGCGAGATGGATGTTGCGTTGAGATTATTCTCAGCGTTTCGCTCTAAGGGCATATACATAGCATCTGGTGCGCCTTCTCGAGGAATGTTCACTTCAGATCGTTGGTGTAACAGAGGTGAAAATGAAGCGCTATTGATAAGGTTGGGTGCCATACTCCCATTCCTTTCCACCATCCTATACGGGAGCCCAGGAGGAGGTGGCAGAAGAGCACTTAGATGTGCACTCACATGGCTGTCGGGATACGGGCCAGGAATATGTAAAGTAGCCGCATGTCTACCAGGAACATCAGGAGCCGGATCTATTGAAAGCTCCGAGCGATCTTTACGGGTGTAGGAAATTTCTTTAATTTCCTCGCGCAACACTTCCCCAATGATTTGCCGTAGTTCGGTCACATCCCAAGGACGTTCGCGCACAGATTCCGGACCTGCTGTTTTACCATTGCTATTAGGCAAATTATTTTCCACTAACGGTGGAGAAGCTGGCAAAGCACGACCCAAATCAAAAGACCGTTCTCGTTGAGATTCCCTCTGAGCACTCGGACTACTTTCTCTCCCAGTTCTTTCCGGAGTATTAATAGTCAGAATCGGTAGTAACATCTGAGTTTGACCTGTCTTCGCTTTTGAACGCGTTATGGGTCCAGATCCCTTAGGTATCGCTCCTAAATTTTCCTGGTTGGGATTTGCAAAATTTCCTTCAAAACCCGACAAACCAGATGCCCCGGCTTCCAAAATATCCGAATGACGGGATGAACCTCTAGCAGACAGTAATCCAGGATGACAGGGACTTCTACAAAGCGGGCAGCTATTATTTTCTTCTAACCACCTACCCAAGCACTCTCTATGGAAATAGTGCGAGCACGGCGTTAGAACGACTTGCTCAGATGGAACAATTTCGTTGCAAATAGCACATTTGGGGGTATTACCAACATCCACCGATACCAAATTTTCAGTGCTGCGTCGAACTGACATGTTGTATGGGACAGTTTTATGTAATACTTTAATTTCTAGAGTAATATATATATATATTTTTTTTTTAAATAGTTTGCACCACTAACAAAAAGGTACTAAGTCGCACAAACATCCCACAGTACGGATCATTCAACAAATACTATCAAATAATATTACGACAAAATTACGATAAACGAATCACGAACGAAAACAGTAGGAAACAAAATCTGAAAAATACAGGGTGTCCTCGTCTCGTTCTGAAGCCAACGAATTTCATTTAAGTTCCACTAATCAAATATCCTCCATTTCCCCGAACGGTTTTCTGTTTCGTTGGAAGATATATCCAAAAATAAATTGAAAAGCAAAAACAATTTAAGAAAATTACTAATGCGTCATAAATACCAAGCAATTAAACTCCCATAATAGCGAGGGTCAAAAATAGGATAACTATCACCACACATTTTTGAGTTCCACAAGCAGTATTAGAGATTAGCTGATGGTAATATCCGCAGATTGTTATGAAACGAAGGAGTCTCTTCAACAAAAAGGCAAGGAAGTTCTCCAACTGATGCTCTCTGTCTATAAAAGAGAAGTATAACCCTCAATTATAGCGATTCAGTAGAGAATCGACAGACATCCTTTGCAATATAGGACAACACACAGAAGGACTCCTGATCCAGAAAGAAAACTACATACTTCTACTCTGAGAAAAAAAAAAAACCGTAATGAATAGAAGCCCTCAGCGACCACCCACGCCGCTTTCCTCTCGAACTGAGTTGCCCACACTCAGGTGCCAATGGCTTCCTGGTCCCGTCCTGATGGGAATCAGTGTTTATTCATTACACGATTAAGACCGTATATTACGCATTAGCTCAGACAATATTAACTTATGGAATATTGGGATGGGGAAGAGCCTACCCAACGGCACTACGATCCTTAGAGGTGGCACAAAATAATATACTCAGACCGATTTTATCACGTACTAGGTGTAATTCAGCAACCAGCCTCTACAATGAACTCTCACTACTACGTATCAGTCAATTGTACAAACTATACACACTCAGAAAAGTTAATAAAAGTAGAGGAATATTCTCAAGCACTAATCATGGTCATGGAAGAACAGCAGGACTGAGTAGAGAGAAGAGTACCAAGAAAAAATACAACGAAAGGTATGAGGCACTGGTCATATTTAGGTCCCTTATGGTATAACGAACTGCCTAGTGGCTTACGAGCTGACAACCGCCGTTTCAATACCCGGGTCAAATTACATACTTACATATACATACTAATAATCAAAATAAATTTCACATAAAATAAATTTTAAGTAAATTTATATAAATTTATGTATATGAATACTTCCGTTCAGATTATAAATATATGTAACTAATTTCTTACTTCTATCTTATTATCATTTTCTTTCTTCCCTCTTGCTCAATACGTGCTTAATATAATAACATAAAATTGTGTACCTTCTTCGTACTTCTAAATGCCCCTACATTTTCAAAATTTTTAAAATTGAATTACTTATTAAATCTTTTAATCTTTTTTTAATTTTTTCTTACTATTTTTGTTATGTTTTTTTTTAAATTTCTTTCTTTCTTTTCCTTCCACGCCCTGGCTATGCCATTATAGTAAGGTATATCCTTGAATTGAATTTTGAATACTTTAAAAAAAAAATCCATGTATATGGAAATAAATAAAAAATAAAGAAAAAATTGTTGTCTCTCTGCCGCGGAACACCCGCCTGGTCCATACAGAAGCAAATGAGAAGTCAAATTTCCATCCCCCTTCCTACTTCCGCACTTATACCGAATCTGTTTCTTGCATTAGGCGCTTTTTTTTAACAGCCATGCAGATCAGAGCAGAGCAGGTTAAGACCACACAATTACACTAATAATTTGATCTGATCTGCTCTGGATAGAATGTTAGTGTAAGAATTCTGCTCTGTTAAGTAGTCTGCAGTTTGAAATGCAGGCCGCACGTACATATGTCGAAGTTTTCGGGCAGTTTACAGTTTGGAATGCACTTGAAATTTATTTTCTATCAACAGAATGTTCGTACTAACTCTAATCTGCTCTATAGCGTTTTTTTGCCGATTTTCCTTGTTGTTGATAGATAGAAGAATTCTGCAGATTGTGCATTTATAACAAAAGATTTGCTAATAGAAGAATTGGGAATGTGATCAAAGCGCACATTCACTTGTTAGGGTTTTGTAGTAAAAAAAAAAACCCTTATTTGTAGGGGAAGTAGGGGTTTCGTTGGTCGGCTTTTACGTATTTACAATATTAGCCAACTGGATCCTACTACAAACATTTGACCAAAATTTCAAGTCGCTAGCTTTATTTTGTCGTAAGTTTTCTCTTATTTGAAGTTTTATTTATAGGAGAGGTAGGGGTTCCTTAGGTCGGATCTTACCCATCTCTAATGCCAACTAACTGAATCTCACCTCAAGCATTTGACCAAAACTTCAAGTCGCTGGCTTAGTTCTGTCAAAAGTTATCGCTTATTTAAAGTTGAATTTGTAGGGGAGGTAGGGATTGCTTGGGTGGGATCTTGCGCATTTTCAATACTAACTAATTAGGTCTTACTAGCAACATTCCACCAAATTTTCAACTCGCTAGTGTCATTCTATCGAAAGTTATCGTAATTAAAGGTAGATTTCATTTTTTGGAATTTGTAGGGGAGGTAGGCGTTCCTGTGATCTGATTGCCCACCTTATTAAAACTCAAGCAGCTTCTCACCTCAGGGTTACATGCCAAAAATCAGATGTCTACGTCAGTTGGTTCAAGAGTTATAAAAAAAAACCTGAAAGGTAGGGTAGTACGGGGATCTGTGTAAGAAAATTACCGTTAGTTTTCAACAGATCGATTTTATTTTCCCAAGAGAGTAGAAGATTACCCTCACGAGTAATTTACCAAAGCTAGAGCTTTTCATGTTGATTTAATCGGGAGTTATAGATACATTTAATTATTTTACATATATAGGGGAGGTAAGCGTTCTCTTGGCCTGATCATGCCCATTTTCAATACCAACCAAGTAGATCATACTTGCAATACTTGCAAATTTTGGCAATTTCAGGGCTCTACCTTCATTCTATCGAAAGTTATCGTGCGAACGGACGGTCAAACAGACAGACAGACATGGCTAAATCGAATCAGGAAGTGACCCTGATCATGTAACATAAGAAATTAAATGACGTGACTACTTACGCGCGTACACGACCACAACCCTGTTCGAATCATCTATCTGCACAGATTATTTTTCAAATAGATGAGAAAATGCGCTAAACTAGTCCACAATAAACTACAACAGGCGAACTACGGAAAGCTTCATGCTAACTGAATTAAATAAACTATGGCTGTTGAGGTGAAGTCACCTCACCAATACGGTTCGTTACGGAGTATCTACTCCAATCCATGGGTGGACACTGCCCATGAACACGTTCTAGGAGAATTACACAACCCATCTCGGGTGGACCGATCTCGCTAGAACCCATATTGGCCATTCAGACCTGGACACCACAACCCGTCCGGGTGGAACAGTCCCCTCTGAACCATCTCAGGATGATAAACCGACCCATCACAGGTGGAACTATCATCACCGGGGACACTAGCTCAGGATGACTCACCGGTACTTCCCCATGTGAAACCATCTGCCCTGAGCACTGGTATCTATTAAATCACTAAACCACGCATACTCAGGATGGCTCACCGGTACTTCCCCAGGTGAAACCATCTGCCCTGAGCACTGGTATCTATTAAATCACTAAACCACGCATATTCAGGATGGCTCACCGGTACTTCCCCAGGTGAAACCATCTGCCCTGAGCACTGGTATCTATTAAATCACTAAACCACGCATATTCAGGATGGCTCACCGGTACTTCCTCAGGTGAAACCATCTGCCCTGAGCAGTGGTATCAACTGTCGGCCAAACACCCATCACAGGTGTAATGGCCTCACTATAGCAATATCACCAAAATCACATACGGCATCTAAAACTCTAAGCACTATTACATGCACCATAACCAATTTAACACAAAGTCCCAGTGATAACTCACCTTCTAAACCTGCAACGTTAAAAATAAAATCGTCCAACACAAAAATGTCACAATAACTAGCACAAGCACAACTGGAAGGTTTACACTCGAATGAGAATACGATCTCGATTCTTCATGTGCTGACCCATAGCCTAAACCAAAGATATTTACTCGGTCCCATAAACAGAAAGGGCCATAAACACTTCCTTTCAAGTGGAGATTGAAAAACATGCATGAAAATAAAAACAATTTGATCTTCGATGATTCATTCTCTTTTTATTCCGAGGTTCTTTTTTACAATCATTTACATATTTATGCATTACTAAACCTCATTTAGGGTGTTACATATTTCCGCCGTGACAAAAACAGTAAGTCTAGGAAATTAAATAAATATTTTTGAAATGAAAATAGATTTGTCAGAAGAGATATTTGTAAACACTGCCAAAAAAAGTTGATTTCAGTCATTAAATTTTGCTTATTCCAAATGGCGGAGTGATTTATGTATATTTTGTTTACAAAAAAACACTTCAAGATATTTTCTTCCAATCCCCATCCATAACAAATCCTCCTATGCCAAAGCTAGGCAAAGTCATACGATCCAAGATTGTTTATGTTATAACATAAACAATCTTTGAATGAATTCAACGAACATTTATTAAATTGGAGCTTGGCTATAGGTTACAACGACCGGCGCGACGAGCGGTACAAATAATCGAACGAAACATAATGGTTTTAGCTAGGGATGGGTATCGATTAATCGAAATAATCGATTATTTTGTCGAATAATCGATTTTTATTTAATCGATTACATTAGGGTCGGTGAATCGATTAATCGATTATTTTATAACGATTATTGAACTTTTTTCTTCGCTGAGACTTCAGATTTCAAGAGCGATATATTTTTCTTTCATTGCGAAAAATCACTTACAACAGTCGTGTATAGTATTTACCTACTACTTTTCTCATTCTACTTTTACCTATCTACCACAATTTTTCTCTGAAGCTGGTCAAAGGGAACAGAGAAGCCGGCTAACTGCCGACATGGCCAATACACTTATATTCCTTAAGGACGTTCATGATAAGTATTGGGATTAATAAATAAGCTCAATACTTCTCACAACTCAATAATTACTATTTTTTCTGCAGCTACTGGGAACGTTTCAGGCAACTGCTTCCAGTAGGTGTAATTATTTTATTATTTCTCTGTTTGATGATCTTTCTTCTGTTTTCATGTGAATAAATAAGGACTATTTTTTACTAGTCCGGATGGCGCAACGGTTAGCACGTTCGCCTTCAACGCACTGGGCCCCGGTTCGATTCCGGGGATTTACGTGTCGGACTATGAGCCCACTCAGCTGTTAAATGAGTACCCATTATGGGGTAAATAACTCGGTTGAGCGTGTTGCTGATCACATACCTCTGCACAAAAACCGTCACGATCTAGAAAATGAGATGATGCTCGAGGCCGTGGTTCAAATTGGACTGTTGCGCCAGTTATTATTTATTTATTTTTTACTTGGAGTTCGTTGTTTTCATTGTACATAGTTTTTAATTTTTCCCCAAACTTTTTTGAAATTGTCTATTAATCGATTAATCGATTTTTCAAGTCTGACGATGAGGCTGCACCGCAAAGCCTTCCACTCCGTCACGTTGGATATGGAACTGACACATGACAGTTCCATTCCCGGAATTCCTATTGGACAGCCGCGCTGAGTGAGCGCTGAGCGTTGTCTTAAGAACGCCGCCATTGGTCCGTTTGCTCTGGTACAGTCAGTTGCAAGTGTGCGGGCGAGTATTTTTGCCAGGCACACTTACAACTGTGTGCACCGCGGCAGGCACTCATTACAATATTGAAGACAAAAAGTAAACTGATGACAAGTATCTACACTGCATGCAGATACATCGGTACATGGATATGTCTTATGGCTACCGAATGCGTGAAACATGTTTTGTCGAAGATGTTGACGTAGGTTTTATCAAGATGCCAGTATCGTTAATTATACTGGAGGGAATTATTTGACAAAACTTTGCAACGCATACACCATACAGCATCCTCAACCTAACTCATTCAGAATTTCTCATTACATATATTTATATTACATTCGTTCACATCCCGAATCGAATGCAGTATCCCCCAATCCGAACTAAACCCATTGTTATGGTCGGTGGTGTTTGAACTGCTTAAGGGACGTTTCACAATTCTACAGACAACACTTTATACACAATTCACTCTCAACACGGTATTCCCACACGACTGGAAGGCTGCTTCCTAGTTGGGTCCAACGTTGCATCGACATCATCAAAAACAATTTCGAACATTGAATCTATATTTATCTGAATGCCAATCCACGTGTGATGTGATGAGATCACACGTCCTGCAGCCAGCGTCTACAAAATCATCTGAAAAAAAACATAGAAAACAATTATTGTATTTTACTACTAACTTAATTTAATGCTAAAAGACACTACTTACCGGCAACGACATCAGCAACAACGATAACTATTTACAAACAGCTGATTGTCATTGAAATACTTAGAAGTACATAATATCGTAGGTTACCTACTGACCTAGATTTATCTTATATCCGAATCGCCTAATGATACCGTTGTTGGGAATCCTGGTCGATCACCTGAAAATAGGAAAATGAACATGAGATACCGTCGCTTACGTGGAATTGATTTCGATCTATACTTACCTTAGATGTCGTATTTATCTCCTTCAGCATTATCGCGGCATCGCCTACCTGAAAAATGGAAAACACAGAGAATCACAACTTATATAAGTGATAAGATAACTATGAATACTTATCTAATGAATATCCGGTGGCGATACACAAACTTTGTTTACATTCGATTAATTTAACCTCACTTTTCTGTTTTATGTTCAACTGTCAATTGTAACATAATATCGTAAGTTTCTTAATGCTGTTGATAAATTGGATCTGAATATAGTTCAAGTTCAAGGTTATTAAATGAACTGACGTCATAAAATGACCGTTTTGACAAATAGTTGGAGCCAGTTAGGATTCTCTCTCTTTGTTCGCTTGTGATAGAGTTCGGTCGCGTTGTTTTGCATAATATATTGTAACTATTGAATTAGAAAGAATAAAACAAGCTGTGTTTTACTTAAAGCATCGAATTTTATTAAACATTTTTTGGTCCGTCGAGCCGGATCCGCCGGCATAGAAAGTGAAATTCAGCTTGTGAAGTGAAAATTTGAACATTTGAAATTCGGGGCGCGGATTCGCGAGTGTTGAGCTAAACAAAGACAATTGAAAACACAGTCTTCCCTGGTGAGTCCTTGAATCTTTTATCCTTGTCTTCCTAAGTGCTTTATTTGTGGGTTCTTTTGGTCAATTTTTTGCGCCTATTTCGAATAACGGCCCAGCTCGAATAACGGCCGCAATATTGTTCGTAGCTAACTCGTGTTATACAAACAGTTATTTGTAATGGATAAGCTTATAGCAAAGCAAGACTTTTCGCAAGGTCAGTTAGAACGGTCCTATGCCAATTTTAAAAAGGATTCAAAGGTTCGTAAGACACCAAATTATTTAAGAAAACTGCTGGAACGAATCGACAGTTTTCATAGCTCCTTTCAGAGCAATCATGAGTCGATTTTAGACTCATTGTCGGATGTTGCGGCAGAGACAGACTGCGAATATTTTGCCGAGCAGAAAAGTGATCTATTCGAAGATATGTACTGTCAATTCTATGCGGAAATGCAAGACTTAATAGAGGAGGCACAATCCACGACAAAGGATTCAAACTCTGTAACAAAATCTAGTGAAGTTAAACTTCCAAGGATATCGCTCCCAACATTCTCGGAAGAGTACGAGGCATGGATGTCGTTTCGGGACTTGTACAAAAGTCTTATCCATGACAAAACATCTTTAAGTGATGTTGAGAAATTCCACTACTTGAAAGTAAGTTTGTCTGGTGAAGCAGCTAGCTTGTTAAAACAGTTGCAGTTAACGGATTCTAATTACGGAGTAGCGTGGGCTATACTGGAAGACCGTTACGACAACAAAAGCGCGTTATTGAATGCACAACTGAAGGGTCTGTTTGGCATTGGATCACCAAATGAATCGGCTTCTTCCTTAAAAAATTTATTGGATAGAACAGCTGAGTCAGTCCAAGGTTTAACCAACATGCGAATCAAGGATTTATGGCAAGCAGTCATCATGTACATGACAACGCAACGACTACCCGTCGAAACTAGACAACTGTGGGAGCAACAACGAGCCACAAACGGAACCTTACCGACTTTCGATGAGTTGAAAACATTCATCCAAAGAAGATTTCGAGCGTTGGAGGCATCTGGAGTTAATGATGTGACGACAAATCTTAAAAACAAACCCTCTTCGAACGCTTTTCGTAACATCAATTCGCATCTCGGCGAAATTCAAGTATGCTGTGTCGCATGCAACCAGGGGCACACACTTCGGAATTGCAACAAGTTTTTGGCACTCAATCATTTCGACAGACTGAACTTCGTTAAACGTCATGGTTTGTGCATCAATTGTCTTCGCAAGGGTCATTTGATGGTAAACTGTTCGAGTACATCGCGGTGTTTGAAATGCAAAAAACCACATCATACCTTATTGCATAAGGAGGTCGTAAGCACGATGCCGTCTGTAAACATGGAAGATAACCAGCAACCGACATGTTCAAATAATCTGAGTGCGTTGAATGCTACCGCTGGTCAAGACGTTCTTCTCGCGACAGCATTAGTGGCTCTTGAAGGTCCGAATGGCCGCATTATGGCAAGAGCTTTACTGGATCAAGGTTCGCAGGCATCATTTATATCTGAAGCCGTTGTGCAACTGCTTGGCCTACAAAAGAACAGAATTTGTGTCAATGTTTCAGGAATCGGATCAGTTTCTAACACACAAGTGAGCGGTTTGGTAGACACACAACTATTGATTGGGGACAACGAAAAAATACAATTTGAAGCACTGGTCTTAGAAAAAATTACAAATTTGCTACCATCAAGAGACATCGTTCAGTCAAGTTGGAAACAACTCGAAGATTTAAAACTGGCAGATTCACTTTTCAACAAGCCCGGAAAAATCGATCTTCTTCTGGGAGCAGACATGTATGCGCAATTGATATTAAATGGCACACTTAGACTTAGCGCAGGTCCAGTCTTACAAAAAACTCGTTTGGGCTGGATTATATCAGGCAGCGTACGCATAAATGAATCTCGTAAAACCTATCATAGTCTCCCAGTTGAGGTGTTGGAAATGAGAAAAATGGCCATAAGTCATAAAGGACGAAATGAACGTGTATCGTTAAAATTACCTTTCAAGACAGTCGCAAAGAGATTATTTGGAAACTTGATACTACTGATTTGCTTGGCAGTAGAATTATTCATGGATGCACTTCGACGTTTCACCCGTAGTGATGTATGTTTCAAATGCAAATCGAACTTCGTTGGAGCAGAGTCAGCGCATCCAAGGACAGTTGATGAAACCAGTAACACTGATGTTCAAATGACGAGCGATGGATTGAACTGGCATTCTATACCTCCGGATTGGTTCGAAATCTATGAGAATGCACTCCCTATGTGCCGTCTGCAGCATCTAACAATCGACCTAAAACATAATTTGAATTGGGAAATGAATTTTAAATTGAACTTGGGTCAAAACAAAGTTGAATACTTGGTATAATTTACGAGACTTGCCATTTGAAACGGATTAAATTGGAATCGAATTGACACATTGAATAGAAAACGGAATGCAATTGAAACATTGAACTATTTGACTGTAGAATTTTGAAAATAGAACATCAACACTTTATATTACGAGCATACAATTTCGAACATAGAACTCTTTGAATATACAGACTTCGTACTTTGAATATGGAATTGTGGACCACATAAGCACTATCCTAGATCCCATCCTTGTTTCTACCACTAACCCAAAAAAAACCAATGCCACCCGAGATTAGAATTTGGACTTACGTTTATTTTAGCGAGTGAGACGCGCTATAACGTCTTACGTTCCTGCATCTTGCAGTGTCGGCACGGTGGAAATACCGTCGATGCAATGCATGATGACTTTTCGAATCGGTTAGCTACAGTTGGACCACTTAGTTTTGTTGGAAGTCATCACTATGGCCACCTATGTCTACATCGTTTTCTGACTTGTCAAGATATCTGGAATGGATTTATTAACAATATTTTGACAATGGAATTGAATTATTCCGAACTCCGGTAAAATGAATTTTCACAGTCACAAACACTAATAGTATACTTGCAGATACATTTACTCGTCAAGAGATGCACTACTTGATGTCCTAAGACGATGTCTCAGCGGGGGGAGAATGTTGGGAATCCTGGTCGATCACCTGAAAATAGGAAAATGAACATGAGATACCGTCGCTTACGTGGAATTGATTTCGATCTATACTTACCTTAGATGTCGTATTTATCTCCTTCAGCATTATCGCGGCATCGCCTACCTGAAAAATGGAAAACACAGAGAATCACAACTTATATAAGTGATAAGATAACTATGAATACTTATCTAATGAATATCCGGTGGCGATACACAAACTTTGTTTACATTCGATTAATTTAACCTCACTTTTCTGTTTTATGTTCAACTGTCAATTGTAACATAATATCGTAAGTTTCTTAATGCTGTTGATAAATTGGATCTGAATATAGTTCAAGTTCAAGGTTATTAAATGAACTGACGTCATAAAATGACCGTTTTGACAAATAGTTGGAGCCAGTTAGGATTCTCTCTCTTTGTTCGCTTGTGATAGAGTTCGGTCGCGTTGTTTTGCATAATATATTGTAACTATTGAATTAGAAAGAATAAAACAAGCTGTGTTTTACTTAAAGCATCGAATTTTATTAAACAACCGTATTTATCGTAATTCATCTGAATAACTGCAACCTAACCACGGGTGTGGGCAAATTATGGTCGACTTCCGTGCCCTCTCTAATCCACCAAAATAGAAAGGGAATATCGCCATCCAGTTCGGAGACAATTCAATTAGTGACCCTACCCACGGAACATCCCCCGCCAGACAGACTTAAGCGCATAATCCGCAGAAGGATCCATAACCGAACCGCAGACAACATTCCTGTCTTCACTACGGACGAAGTGGTTGCCGCTATAAGGAAAGCGAATAACTCGAAAGCCTAGCGACCTGACGGAATCTCAATGACAATGCTCAAACACCTCGATATGCCAGCTATCGAATATCTCACGGCTACCTTTGATCTATCCATCACATCACTGATCATTCCGTAACTCTGGAAAAAAGGGAGAGTCATCCCAATCTTAAAACCTGTGAAAAAAAGCGACACTCGGCGAATCCTATCGCCCCATCACACTTCTATCACCAGTTGATAAAACGTTCGAAGCACTAATCCACCCTATTCTTGCGGCCTACGTCCAGCTGGCAAAACACCAGCACGGCTTTCAAAGAATGCACAGTACGATAACGGCCCTGGATGCCATTAAATTGTGCATCCACAATGGCCTCAATCAACCTCGTCCATGTCACAGAACAATTCTGGTGGCACTTGACCTGTCGAAAGCCTTCGACACTGAGCAGCACATAATTCGAGTTGGGGTAAAGTCGTGGTCTTAATAGGAGCCACCCTGGATTATGCACATAGCAAACGGACCATTATGTTTCCTCTGCTATCCTTTGAACGAATGTATAATGCTGCCCTGTAAGCCTTTTTTTTTGGCATTTGAGAAAGCGTGGAGCTGGGTTGATATGGTAGTATCAACACATGACGAGGAATTGAAATTGTTGCTAACGATTTTAGTTCGAGGAATTAAAATTGTTGCTAACGATTTTAGTTCGGAATGATATAGGTCTGCCACTTTGTTTGTAGTTCCGCTGGTATTTCAGCATTCCAGTATCATTTTAGCTGCCATAATTGGATACAAACTTTCCCCTTTGCAATCACCGGATTGACGAATCCCAGTGGATATGTGGGCAATATCGGCTAAAACAGTGCGATGAGTGGTTTGTCTTGCATCAGGCAAGTTGATTTTCATCGCAACATATCAGATTGTGGGTACCATATGAGTCCTTATGACTTGGTGTAAGTCTCTTCGCCTTTGTTGAAGTTGAGAAGTGTTCCCAGGTCTTCCTTTGGTACGGTCCGTAATAATTCAGGATTGTTAGAGCACCATTTTCGAAGAGGAAAACTACCTTTTTTCGAGTAGTGCTCGTACTTCTTTCTGCATCCGAATCGCCTCATTGAAGTCCTTAGATCCAGGGTAATGTCCTTTGTACAGCTCCGCTAGGTGTTGCAATGTCTTGGTAGCTAGGTACGGTGCGGAAGTTGTGTGACTGTCCGTAACTTGCAACACTTGAGGTCATCTGTTGGCTTATCTCTTCAATAAATCAATTGTGGGTTTTGGTCTTCTTCGATGACTAAATTTTTTCCGTACATTTTAGTTACATCTGCTGTGAACACGTATTTTAATAAACGAAATTGTATCAGAATTGAAAACAAGTCGTCCTGTACTATTGGCCCTGCGTGTAGAATACAGTTTAACGACTTGTTATCTGATATCTTACAAGATCCGTCGAAAACAACCCGTAAATTCGTTGACGTACTTTCAGGTCTTAAAACGCAGTGATGATGCAAGAAATAGTTGACCTTGGGTTTCTTGTCAGTCGGTACCAGCTCCACGTGTTCAAGGATTATTAATTCCTTCATGAAGTATTACATCACGTCGGGGTCACCAATGTTAACTAGCTTGTGTTGTGGTCAAGGAATTTCGCCATATCGAGGAGTAATAATTGCAACATTGTCGAAGGGAAAAATTCAAAAAAAAGATACAAAGTATCTACACTGCATACAGATACATCGGAACATTGATATGTCTGTGACTACCGACTGCGTGGAACCTGTTGTGTTGAAGATATCGACGTAAGTTTTATAAAGATCCCAGTATAGTTATACTGGATGAAATCATTCGAAAAAACACACACATAAGACATATCCATGTACCGATGTATCTGGTGGCAGTGTAGATACTCGTCATAAATTCTGCTTTGCTTTGTCCTGTCCGCTCGGGCTCCTTTCTCTCGCGGGATCGTTTCGTTTTCGTTTGCATCGCGTGTGTACAATATTCACCTCCTCTCGTGCAGCCTGTTCCATCTACCCGTTTGGTACAGTTTGCAGACTGCAGCCTATCGACATTTCTCTGAGTTTCTGCTAATCGCAATCAAAGAGGATTGATAATTCTACAAGAGTTATCACTCCATATAACTTTCCCCTCTGCCAGGTGATTTGTATGTATTGACAAATTGTATAGATTTCACAGGAAAGCTGACTCCAACTCCGGCGGTAGATTTGTATGGATTGATTCTCTTGTGTATCTATACTGTGTAGTCTATACAATTTGTCAATACATACAAATCTCCTGGCAGAGGCGAAACTTCTATGGAGTGATAACTCCTGTGGAATCTACATATACTATGATATTTGATCGCAATCACGCTTCCCACCATTTTTTCCCAATCGGACGTGTGTTGTGCTTGTGTATCTATTGCAAAATCGCTCCCACACTATCCGCCTCATCCCGCCCCTTTAATCAACAGTCCGGGTCCGGCACACACAATCCGTTTCTCAAATAACGCGTGCGACTCTATGCGATTGTGTCCGGCAAACAAAAGTAAACAAAACATTCCAACACACGCACAAAGAGAATGCACAAGACAAATTTTGGAATTTTTGCAGAAGGGGGGGGGGCATTTGATCTTCTGCAGACCTCTGAATGTTCATCATGTCACGATGAGCTGCCCGGAACTATAACATCCTGCGACGAATATTTCTCTGTTTCGGGGCTTGGGAAATTTTAACTGGCGCAGTACTAATCCGCCATTTTGTTTTATGATATGTTTATTGCACGTGTGGTGGGGGCCCACATTGTGGGCCAGTCAGACCTCAAACCGCCGCCATTGCAAATGCACAACCACAGTTGCTGGATCACCCGATTTGGATAGAATGAACTTCATCCGCGATGGCTCTCGCTCTCTATCTTCGGGGGCGGGAACTATGTAATGTACACACTCTCAAATTGCGTCTGCGCATGTCCAAATGTTAGTCGAACTGACTACTTGCTACTTTTCTGGGACCCTATTTATTCAGATATGTAGTACAACGCGCGCTATTTTATTTGTTTGGATTCCAGCCATTTTAAACATTTTGGAACTTTTGCGGAAGGGGGGCATTTGATCTTCTGCAGACCTCTGAATGTAAATACATCATGTCACGATGAGCTGCCCGGAACTATAACATCCTGCGACGAATATTTCTCTGTTTCGGGGCTTGGGAGATTTTAACTGGCGCAGTACGAATCCGCCATTTTGTTTTATGATATGTTTATTGCACGTGGGGTGGGGGTTCACATTGTGGACCAGTCAGACCTCAAATCGCCGCCATTGCAAATTCACAAACACAGTCGCTGGATCACCCAATTTGGCTCGAATGAGCTTCATCCGCTCTCGCTCATCTTCGGGGGGCGGGAACTATGTACACTCTCTCAAATTGCGTCTGCGCATGTCCAAATGTTAGTCGAACTGACTACTTGCTACTTTTTCTGGAACCCTAGTGATTCAGATAGTACAAAACGGGCTATTTTATTAAATGATGAATGGGAATTGGCGGAAATTGAAGGTCATTGAAAGTGCTTGGACGTCCTTGACCTAAATAATGAGTAAAAATGGAATTTCATTCATTGTGACCTCAGATTGGGTCTATGCATGTGCATGTCGGGAGTGCACAATTTGTTTAATGAAATGGTGAGAATGAGAATGATATGAATGAATGAGAGGAGGAGGTCCGCTGCCCCGAGCGAAATTTCGCATACATTCAGAGAGCAGACGACTTCTTGCGACGTGTTCTTGGGGCCTAGTCAAGTTAGGTAGTACGGAGCGTACTCTATATTTTTGAGGATTTTGAATGTATGGTATGGTGTGTATGCAGGAGTTTTGATTATGGCGTCGCGTTCACTGAGAGCGGGGGACAGAGAGCGCAGATGTTTCTTGCCGTCCACAACGTCAACCTTTATCGCTATCAAATCAACATCCCAACATGTACACACAGGATTCCCGCAAGCGCGTCGCTCGCGCGGATCTAAAAGCAACAGCCATGCACAATGACCACTTCACTCAAACGACATGCACAACCAGAAAAGAAAAATTTTCAATGGGCTTGTTTCCTCTTCTGACCCCCGAGTAGAAAAACAGACATTTCGTGTGACGGACAAATTTTTAGGATGACCCCCAGCTATAAGACATATCCATGTCAAAAAATATAAAAAGTTTAAGCTTAAAATTTATTGAGGAGAGATGGATCTACAGTTAGTAAATGGCGAATCTCGCTTTTGCGGGTCGGTCGCGATTAACGCATACCTGTTTTTCATGGCACTTCTACCAATTTTTAGGGCTTATCGCAATGCTGCGATTTAAAGGCAAATAATGCCGAGAGCTCCGTATAATAGCTGCGCTTCCCGCAACGCACGGCTAAGAACTTCCCTTTCTATTCTAGCTTATTCCTATTTATACAATAAATTTGCTTATGTTACTAAAATAAATCTATTTTTCCGTAGTATCCGTATTTACTACTAAATTTGTCTACATTGCAAAAATCAATTTTTCATATTTGCTACTAAATTTCTTTGCGTTTCTTGAGCGCGAGGAATGAAATGGAATATCCTACTCAGGTTACATGTGAATTGCGAGTGCAATCAAGGTCGTACACGTACCTAAAGAAATTTATGGTCGAGTATATGTTTATGTGCATTGAGTATGCAAGAGGTAATTCTGTGGATGAAGGATTTTAATGGTGTATGAAAAGTTAAAATATCTGGGTTGATTGTTTGGGAATTGTGAGTGTACGTAAGGAATTAAGGGTTGGAAATCCGCTGATTATAGGATACAACTGTTTCGTTGTATCCCTGTCTGATAGTTACAAGTTCCCGATGTAACTGTAGAGCACTGTGTGGCTCTTGATACACACTTTTCAATTCTTCTTTAAAATCTGCCCAAGTATTGAATTCTTTATTCATAAGAATAAGTTGCGCATCTCCTTTCATTTGCGTCTGGATATACCGGAAGAGAATAGGTTTTTGGACTTCGGAGGTGTTTAACGCGGCAAGTTCCTTTACCTGCACGGGAACCGATGGGGTTCCTTTTGTATACGCGGTACTTGAGACCGCTATACAACGCGACGGAATGCTGAGTACTCGAATCCCACGATGTCGGGTATGGACGGTACAAGGACCGCTATACCGCCACGGAATGCTGAGTACTAGAATCCCACGATGCTCGGGTATGGACGGTACGAGGACCGCTATACCGCCACGGAATCGAATAAGCGAAAGAGGAATGCCTCGGTAGGTATACGACTGGCGATTAAAATGGATTGAAAGACACGATTGCTTCAGTCAAGGTGACAAACTGCCCCCTAATTTTATTTTACTCAGTACTTTTGTACTACCTATATATGTACTTACATCTATTACCATTGCATCCAGACGCGTGAGACTGGTCAATGCGCTAAACTGTAGAATCAGCAAAAAGCAATTTTCCAGATAATAA
Source organism: Chloromyia formosa (assembly GCA_964017055.1). Taxonomy (NCBI): domain Eukaryota; kingdom Metazoa; phylum Arthropoda; class Insecta; order Diptera; family Stratiomyidae; genus Chloromyia; species Chloromyia formosa. The sequence continues at coordinate 82,622,393 of OZ024816.1, read as the reverse complement.
TAACCGAATACATTGCTGATTCTTCATTGTAGCGTGTGGTATCTTTTTAGTGTCGAATTTTCATTGTTTGTTGTACATTACTATACATTTGTTGTCTGGTCGAGCAGATGGAAAAATATGACATTGAAATTATGATTAAATTGCCGTATAGTATGTTAGACTAAATATGATAAAAATATACATTCTGTATTTGGCTTGTTGTTAAACTGGAGGCTAATTCCATAGCCTACGAACAACTATTAATGAAATTGAACACATCATCCGATTTTCCGCAGAAAGGTTGGATGAACTTGAAGAGATCACCAAGTGAGCAAGCCATAGCTGCGGAAGTATCTGCACTGCCAACTTCAATAACGGAGGAATTTGAGTCGGTAATACTTGTGTTTGACTCACCAGAATTTCCTTGAATTTCAAAAAAGCGGATCTGGCACAATGATCGATGAATTCTGCGTAAGGTAAAATGCGAATACGTTACTCAGATTCAATCTCTACTTCGATTTCTTCTTTCGGCTCTAAATTAATAGTTTCACTAAATGTGTACAAGTATGTCACTCCTTTCACACGAGCCGAAAAGGGTCCACTCATTTAAAATTTAGCCACGAAATTTTGGGGTCACTAAAAATACAGATCCCGAATACAATGATATTCTTTTTCGAGCCTATGACCACGATGAGCCAGATTTGATAATTACTAATCGCGAACACAGTCTAAACTTTCCCTCTTTTTGGAATACAACACACAACAACTAAATTTAGTACAAAACTGTTTCACTTTCTTAAATAAAATGGTGTACTCACATAAATAAAATTTGAAACATTCTCGAACTCTCCCTCGACGTAACTATGATTATCCTTCGAGTCAATGAAATCTGGTTCTCCCATGACGAATCGTAAGTCCGTTTTCCTAGATGGGCCGCTATGTTTCTTCAGGAAAATTAATCGTTGGTGGATGGTAAATCGTCTGTCTTCCGTAGAAGGATATCGCTGGATGGTTAATCGGCTGCTTTCCATAGAAAGAAAGAAATCGCCGGATGTTTAATCGGCTGTTTTCGGTAAAAAGAAAGATGATATCGCTGGATGTTTAATCGCTAATTGTCCTTTTTGGGCTTCAACGTTGATTCCGAAGAATTGCTGAATATCCCACCGCTGCCACCATTAATTCGTGTTACGATACGGCTGCGTGTCCGTCGTACCACGAATGCTTGCTTCCAGTCAGTACCTGGAACTGCAACTGGAGAAATTTATCCCAGAATGTTTTATAATATGAACGAATCAAGCGATACGACCATTGATTGGTTTAGTACCAAAAACAGGGAACAAAAACAGCGAACTCCAATCCGATGATCAATCCAATTGCAAGAATAGACAGGATAAATCGATGGCTTTGAAAAAACGTTACAAGTTTTATTATAATAAAAATGATACAATAGTTAACAAACTAGAGTATTTAAAATGATTTTTGTAAACGACCAAGTGTGAAAGTCAATTAAGTGGCTAATTTAGAGAACCGAATTGAAAGAATGAATGACACTAACTGACGTAAAGTGCACAAATTAATTTATGGGAAATTGATTACGCAGCGTCAGCGTCTGGACTTTTGCCGAAAGTGCAATTTGCACATTTTGTGTGAATAACTTGATATCACGTTGTTGTGCAACGTGACATGGTGTACGGGGTATCGTAACATATATATTGTATAATTTCCCCTTCACGGATGTGATAGGGTATATTAACTTTGTCAGGAAGTTTGCAACGTACAGAAGGAAGCATCTCCGACCATATAAACTATATATATTCTTGATCAGTATGATGAGACGAGTCGATTAAGCTTTGTCCGTCTGTCTGTCTGGTTCTACGTAAACTAGTCCCTCAGTTTTAAAGCTATCAAGCTGAAATTTTGTACAAAGCCTTCTTTCTATTGCACGCTGTAAATATGTCGGAACCAACGAAATCGGACCACTACGTCATATAGCTGCCATAGGAACGACCGGTCCAAAAATTAGTCTTTGTGAGAAAAACTAGCCGAAGGCTAGCTTGTTTTTAATTTATATTTTTCTTTTTCTTTTTTTTTTTTGTTTTATGTGTGTCTCTCAAATAACTCGAGTCTATTATTGTGGATTAACTTACTGATTCCGTTTATCTCTATTACACTATTCATATTTCTTAATTCTACGACTCTATGGGAACGTGAATATGGTTTTTGTCCCTTTTTTCTGTTCTTGTTTTTGAGTACAGTAGTCCCTCGTTAAGACGAACTTGACGGGGGAAAGAAATACTCAGTTCGTGTTAAATAAATACGTGTTATCCGAATTCGTTTAACACGAACTGGGTTCGTGTTATCCGAACCCGAATATTACACACATACTGCATCCATCTCCACGCAGTTAAACACAGTTTATATCCATTCTGTCCAAAAAATTTCAATGAAAAAGTAGATCATGTACAGAAAAAAATATATTTTTTTGATAACACTTATATGTATAATGTATGTACATAGGATACGATGACATACGAATTTATATTTCTACCTGTGTTTCAAAAAGTTGGTATTGTGGTTTGTTGCTAAGTTTTTGGAAATTGTCGAATGCACTCTCTTCTTATCTTGTCCAAATTGTCTTCAAAACTTACATCTAGGTTTTCGGTAGAAGTTTTTGCAAGCCTTTGTAAAATATCTAATGCCGTTATGACTTCACTTCGATTGGGCTTCTTTATTTCCTCGACCACTTGTTCTTCCTCTTCTTCTTGGTCTTCTCTTTCCTGTTCTTCTTCGTCGGATAAACTACACACTGGTAAGTTTTCGTCCAGTGAGAGGAACTCCGAAAAAGTAAGAGCTACTGGTGGTTCAGTTGCCACTACGAGTCTCTCCCAGTCTTCTGGTCCGTCGATCATAATTTCCAGGTTTAGTAGAGGCGAAGATGTTGGTTCAACTTGCATGGGATTGTCTGAGTTCACGGTGATCCAAGCTTTTTGAAACAATTCGATATGGTTGTTGGCGAAACGTTGTTCCATGAAGCAGTCATAGCTCTCATCGCTTGCAAGATCCATTTTACAGGAGCCTGGTCGGATTCAATGGAAAGTATGGCGTTTCGCACAAGTCGCGTTTTAAAATGGCACTTGAAAGCAGCAATAATTCCCTGTCCAATGGCTGGAGACGACTGGTGCAATTTGCTGGGAAAAATACGACTTTTAGATTAGGCAGCTCCAAGTAGTAGATGTTATGAGCGCTGCAGTTATCCATTGTTAGCAGGACGTGTCGATTTACCCTGCCTTTTTCCTTTGAAATTTCATTAGCCATAAACGAAATGAGGTCGAATCAACCCAAGCATTTTTTTGGATGGTGTATTCAAATGGCAAATTCTGACGATTTATTTTGTTCATACATCTTGGGTTTTGGTATTTTCCAATAATCTATAATTTCAGCTTTTCGGAGCCTGTAGCATTACAACATATGACTACAGTTCATCGTTCTTTTTTTCGCTGCCGTGGCACTTGTTTGCCTTAAAATCGAGAGTACGATCTGGCAGCAAGTTGTAGGACACCCCTGTCTCATCGATCTTAAAAATATTTTTGCCGTCGTAGTTTCTCTTTACTTCTTTAAATTCTTTTAGCCATTCGCCTACGGTTTTTTCACTGACCTTGTTCAGTTATCCGCTCACCACAAGAGATCCAATTTTAAATCCTTTTTGGAATCCCCAGAGCCATCCATCGCTACATTTAAAATTTTCGAACCCGAGTGAATCACTTATTTCTTTAGCTATTTCTTTAACTAGTGTTCCCGAAATCGGCACATTATTGTCTCTCACTTTTGTAAACCACTTCAAAGTTCCTTTTCCACGTCCTCGTTCGTAGCTTTATGGAGCCGCTTTTTGATGATTGTTGACAAAGTTGATTTTGGGATGCTGTATTTTTCCGCTATTTTCGTTTTCGATATCAAACCACATTCCACTTCTTCCAGAATTTTTCTTTTTATCGAAATATCAATAGATCTTTGGACACTTTTCTTAGCACCCATTTTCCCTTCATAAACTCAAGAAAGACGCGATAGAACTAGAGCGAATCGTCAAAGTAAACAGTAACGATAAAGGGCAGATCGCAAGTCTAAGCATAAAAGCATAAACAAAACTTCCCGGTAAGCAAAGAGTCCTTCGCTTTTCTTTTTTTTTCGTTTCTATCGTCAATCATAAAATTCGTGTTAACCGACATTTTCGTATTGGCGTTACAAAATTGAGTTCGCAGTTCGTGTTACCCGAATAATTCGTGCTAGCCGGTGATTTTTGGTTTGAAACCATTGGATTTAATGGGGGAAAAGAAATGATTCGCGTAAACCGAATGTTTGTGTTATCCGGGTTCGTATTAACGAGGGATTACTGTAGTATGTACAAGATGATTGATTTTTAACTGTAATGGGTTATTCTGATGACATTGTAGTCGTATAGGTATTTTCAGCTCATTGGCATTGTTGTCTAGATTGTAGAAAGTATTGAAATATTTCCTCTGACCGAAACCAGGTTCGTTGGATATTCTTGTGCTGAATAATGAAAACACTTCGATTGAAAAACACACACACTTTACTTACAAAACGAACTACACACGCGTAACTAACAACCAACATCAAACTAGCTCCAACTATTTGTTAACGGCGGATAATGACTATCCCTTTTCCGCTTCCGAGCGGACACTTTATAACGATCCGACTTCCACTGAGTGTCGAGTCTTACCTCTTTCTTTTCTTGGTGACATCTGCCTTTATATAGCTGCTAGACCCATCCCTGCTAACCAAGTCACGATGAAGACATCAATGCGCTCATTATCCAGGCCTGGATGAAAGGCATCATGATCATTGTTCCAACAGCGGAACTAAAGTCACTTATGTATGTATTTTTCAAGCATATGATGAAAACATACATGACCACCTACGAGTCCACACATGAGTAGCACTGACGAATTCATTCAAACCGGCTTGATGATGGTTTGATCAATTTTAGCTATGGAGTCTTGAATTTCGGTTAACGTCTGTTCGTAGTTATTCAGGTTAATAATATGAATTAAGTTTTCGTAAGTGTAGATAATCCTAGTTGTCCCCAGTCGTAGTGGTAGAAGTCCTTGTCCTTTGGTCAGTTCCTTTATTTCCAGTTTCTGCGGCAGTGCTACGAACAGTATCGTGAATACGCTAAAAAATAAAAGTGAGTCCATCGCCGATGCCTCGATAATCCTTCGAGTACTCGTTCCAAAACACTGCCCAACACCACCGAATTTTAATTTTATCTCGATATTCCTTCGAGATCGTAGTTTCCTCTCCGATAACACGTCGAGAATTACCACCGGAACTTTTCGATAAACCGAGAATTTACTCGATAAGCCTTCGAGTAAATATATCGGACACGTAAAAATTTCGAAAAAATCCTCACGACTGCGCCAATAATAACTTGAATCCTCGGGGATATTACAAAACAAAAATTATTTTCGATTTAGTTTTTAGAAACAATGTTTATTGGAGCACGATCAGCTTAAGACTAAATTTTATTTCTACAAAAGACCAAAATGACAAATATTCTAGAAAAAGCTGAGGCGATGGTATGCAATTACAACATCGTCTTGTGTAAGTATTTTAACCCAGATATGCCTATGGGTCCGTGTGCTGATTTCTGAAAGCAACTTAATTATTTTGGTGGTCATATGGTGACAATAATTTAAAATTCCATTGTTAAAAATAAATTTATTGAGAGAAAACATGATTTTGGAGCCGTACTATATATAGTACATTAGGCATATCGGTAGCTACGAGTATTAAATTGTATATATTTATTTTTTGTATGGAAATCGACAAAGCAATTCACGTGAAGTCCAACGTCGCATTTAGAGCATCTTGTAGTTGTTCTGTTGTGACACAATCCGCATCTTGTCTGTTTTTCTTGTGGAATCACTAAATGATCCAATCTGTCATAGCGCAAATCAACGTTTTGGGCTTTGCTTGAATGTCCCTTCTGATAGAAACTTTGCTTTTTATTTTGGGTAAGCATCGTAGTGGCAATGCTTCTTCTGAAACTGAGTTGATCCAGATTGCCCCCCGCTTTCCGGTGTAGCTGCCATGCATTCTGTACGCACATGTCGATGCAATGTGTTATCAAGGGAAAATACCATTTTTTGCCCCTCATGGATGTACGATATAAGCTGATATTCTGATCAGAACGCCCATACTGGAATTGTACATATTTATTATATGTGGCTGCTCAACCTGAAATACATAGAAGTACATGTTTATACTTAGCTATTTTATAAAAATATGTATTTACAAACCAGAATGTTTTTCTTTTGTTGCTGAGAATAACGTTTTGCAACGTGAATCGGTTGAATAACTGCAAAATTCGAACAAACATTCACAATATTATTATCATACCACTTGACCGCTATGATATTTTGGTCGAAAATTTTTTCAAACTCATATGATCCTCGAACTTCTTTTCTCATCGTTTTTTTGTCTTTTAGAGTATTTCCTTTCAGACGGTTTTCCCTAATAGTACCAGTAGCAAAAAAATTATGTTTTGTCAGCTCTTCCATGAGATGTACTGAGGTGAAAAAATTGTCGAAAAATAGATGAAATTTTCGATCCGGCCACTTTTTGCGCAACACATCTCCGTATTCCAAAACGACGCCGCCACCAACTCCAAACTCAGCATACTTTTCACTTATGTTTGTTGAAGATCCTTGATAGGGTTCAAACCAATTCAAATATCCATCCTTCGTACAACCAACCCATAATTTGTACCCATATCTTATGGGCTTGCTGTGAATGAATTGTTTGCACCCATGACGGCCATAATATGTCCATCCCGATTCACATGACACCCATATTGACCATATTTCGCTTCACTGCCAAAATTATCCTTTTTCGAATGTCCTTATCGGCACCGAAGGACTCGAAATGCCATGCATAGTATTCCTAGGCATTCGCCTCTTCACCCCGATTCATATGACACCCACCTTGCCCATATTTCGCTTCACTGCCAAAAGTATCCTTTTCCGAATGTCCTTATCGGCACCGAAGGTTTCGAAATGCCATCTACACTACTCCTGGACATTCGCCTTTTCACCCCGATTCAAATGTCACCCATATTGCCCATATTTCGCTTCACTGCTAGAAATATCCTTTTTCGAATGTCTTTTTCGCCACCGAAGGACTCGAAATCTATCTACATCTACAGTACATTCGCCTCACGTACATATAGAAATCCTTGATTGCATACATACGAGTATGTACTATTTCAAATAAAAATCATTCATTTCGCATCCACACAAATCGCAAAGGCATTGACAGAAAAAGATATTCTCTCAAGGCGAGATACTTTCCAACAGAAGATAGTTTGCCACAAAGACACAGAGTCACAATCACCATCGCGGCAATATACCAAATACCACCATCCAACTCAACGACCCCATTATTTTAATATTCATCTCAATTTTTTTGTTTGCGACCCTCACGACTCCATGAAGGGGGTGAGGCTCGACGGCAGTACCACCATTCAACTCAGCGTCCCGGGAATCTAAGTCTACCAACCTAACTTAGTCTTTCCACTACCCGCTACTTTTCACGATTCGCTACCTAACTAACCAACACTTTTTACTACTCGCTACTTTTCACTACTCGCTACTTTTCACTACTCACTACATCTAACTACCCAGTACAGTACTCACTATTTTTCACGATTCGCTACTTTTCACTACCCACTACTTTTCAGTACTCGCTACTTTTCACTACCCACTAAATTCATTACATTTACTAAAATACTTTTACTACTTTCGTTACTTTTTAAGTGTTACTTTTGTGAAGAAGCAAGGGTGAAAAAGTATTATGAGAAGTAAGGGTGAAAAAGTAACACACTTATTTTTTGCACATTACTAGTCTGGATCGCCATGTTGTGGTTAAGGAATTTCGCCATGTTGGTAATAATTCCAGCGTTGTCTAAGAGAAAAATTCAAAAAAAAAATATAAAAAGTTAAAGTTTTAAATTTATTGAGTAGAGATGGTTCTACAATTAGTGAATGGCGAATCTCGCCTTTGCGAGTCGGTCGCGATTAACGCATACCTGGTTTTCAATGGCACTTCTGCCGATTTTTAGGGCTTATCGCAATGCTGCGATTTAAAGGCAAATACTGCCGAGAGCTCCGTATAATTGCTGCGCTTCTCGCAACGCACGGCTAAGAACTTCCCTTTCTATTCTGGCTTATTCCTATCTATACAATAAATTTGCTTATGCTACTAAATCTACTTTTCCGTAGTTTCCGTATTTACTACTAAATTTGTTTGCATTGCAAAAATCTATTTTTCATATTCGCTACTAAATTTCTTTGCGTTTCTTGAGCTCGAGCAATGAAATGGAATATCCTACTCAGGTTATATGGGAATTGCGAGTGCAATCACGTTCGTACACGAACCTAAAGAAAAGTATGGTCGAGTATATGTTTATGTGCATTGAGTATGCAAGAGGTAATACTGTGGATGAAGCATTTTAATGGTGTATGAAAAGTTATCTGGGTTGATTGTTTGGGAATTGTGAGTATACGTAAGCAATTAAGGGTTGGAAATGTGCGTGCACTACACTAACGATGGGTCCAACAGTCCCTAGGCAGGCAGCCAATCTCATCTATTTGAATTTCACCATTTTCGTCTCCATTCAGTACTCCACATTCTAAGGAAGCACAATCGTAACCCTTGTAAACATACTTGTAAATATATTTTACACTCTTAACTGTAGTACTGTAACAGTCAAAGAAAAAGATTCTTTTTTTTTCAATACTTATATTGTATCCATATATGTTACATATCTACGTGTCTTACAATAAAAACTCGTTAGAAGGCTTACTCGGCTGATAGGCTTGTGGTCGACCGCCGGATCTGAAATTATTAAAAAGGTAAAACATAAGTACACATGCATAATTTACGTGGATGACCATGACCAGCTCAATAATTAATCTCGTCTTATTAATCAACAATGCTGTGAACCAGATACGCACATCTTAGAAATAGGAGGATTCACCATCACTATTTTTTTATGAACGTGATACATGCCAGCAAGGAGAAGGTCGCCATCCCACATGTGGATCCTCATGTAAACCACTTCGCTTCACCGCCTGCCTGGGAGGATCGCCATCGCCAGGTGTGCAAACTTCAACTTGGTTCACAACATTATTCAGCCAATTAAGGATATCATAAAATGTCACTGGTCATCCACTGTCAAACTCAAGATCAATCCCAATCCATGCATTGCAAACACCAAACACAAGCTACGTACTTAGTAAGTTATTAAACTTACTTGACAATCACGAAACTAGCACCACGACACTATGACGATCAGACACAAACTGAGCTTATCATAGACTTGTCGTCGATGCCTTACGCGTCTTACTACGCAATAAAATAGTGTTAACAAACCTTTTGTTACAATCGGCCATCCTGTGCCTAACTCGCCTCGAGTTACTGATCTTCTTTCTCCACGGCACTTCTCACTATGCATTTGTTCGCGAAATGACCTGGTTTTCCACATTTAAAGCAGGTAACACTCGAAGAATTGGCTGTCGAATTCTTTTTAAAATCGCCTGTTAACGTATTCTGCTCCCAAACGGATTTTTCTTGACGAATGAGCTGATCTTCCCCAAGTTGACTTAAGTATCTCAGCAGCGCTTCCGGAGTTCCGAAATTGCCAGCTCTAGCACCCGTTTTGACCACATGGTCAGTTAATCCCCCGATTAAGCAAGAAACTGCTTTCTGGCCGCTGATTTGGCAGGTGTTTAGTAAAGCCAGTTTTGCATAATAGTACCGCAAATACGACTCGTCAGAACGTTTTCGGCGCTGCATCATTTCCAACAGCTGTTCGTGGAAATCGCCAGTATGCGGAAAAGCCTGCTTCAGCTTAGCCTTCCACTCAATCCATGGAAAATTTACGGAACCCAGGCTTTGGTACCACGTTTCAGCCATGCCACGTAATTTAGAAATGGCGAAATATATGGTAGCCTCTTCCGACAAACCAAAAATGCCTCGCAGCTCGTCCACTTTTCGACACCAGGAATCAGCGGATTGGTGCCGATATTCCGGATTGAACGACGGTACTGCGTCGCCTTTCATATCCACATTTTGCGCAGCAGTGCTTCGCTGTAGCACCGCCGTCATCGCATCCGTGAATTTTTCAAGGGACCGTATTGTTGACAAAGAGTCACTGTTCCTATTTTTGCGTCGGTATCCCCGATCCGAGACTGACGAACCTGACGGAGAACGATCTCCATGACGACGATGGTGGCGGCGGGTTCTTTTTGGTTTCGATGATCGACCCATTTCATTAACCTTTTATTTGACAAATTTTAGTACTTGATAAACAAAGAAGACCAGTATATATAATCTTACCATAAACAAAATTATTAGTCCGCAACACCACAATTTGTCTTCAAAATCAAAGTCAATACTACACACAATACAATTTAAACAAAAGATACAAGAGTCCAGAACACAATTTAAACCAAAGATGTGAAAGTCCACAACACAATTTAAGGGAAAGATACAAAAGTCCACACTTGCAAACTGATCTTAGCCAAATGCGAAGAAACGAATATTTTCCAGTTTCTCCTCACATCTAAAACTGCGTAGTTTTTTTTTTCAAACAACGATTCAGTTAGCTAAGTGTGAAAATTACAAAATGCATACAAACACTTGAATGATCCTAAAGGGCAATATGGAGCTTGTTCAGCGAAACCATCAGTTGTGCCCAGAAAATTTGAAACGTAAATACACATAATTTAGGTCACATACGTTGTTACGATTCTATGGATCCGCACAACAGACGATACCCTTTTGCTACGCAAGAAAAATGTTTAAGATACAACAATAACTCAACCCAACTGCCAACCACAAACACTCAGCCGCCGATCGAGATTTTTATCCCACTTCTGATAATTTGTATTTGTATTGTATTTTTTCAATACTTATATTGTATCCATATATGTTATCTAGGTGTGTTACAATAAAAACTCGTTAGAAGGCTTACTCGGCTGATAGGCTTGTGGTCGACCGCCGGATCTGAAATTATTAAAAAGGTAAAACATAAGTACACATGCATAATTTACGTGGATGACCATGACCAGCTCAATAATTAATCTCGTCTTATTAATCAACAATGCTGTGAACCAGATACGCACATCTTAGAAATAGGAGGATTCACCATCACTATTTTTTTATGAACGTGATACATGCCAGCAAGGGGAGGGTCGCCATCCCACATGTGGATCCTCATGTAAACCACTTCGCTTAACCGCCTGCCTGGGAGGATCGCCATCGCCAGCTGTGCAAACTTCAACTTGGTTCACAACATTATTCAGCCAATTAAGGATATCCTAAAATGTCACTGTCAAACTCAAGATCGATCCCAATCCAGGCATTGCAAACACCAAACACAAGCTACGTACTTGACAATCACAAAACTGGCACCACGACACTGTGACGATCAGACACAAACTGAGCTTATCATAGACTTGTCGTCGATGCCTTACGCGTCTTACTACGCAATAAAATAGTGTTAACAAACCTTTTGTTACAGTACAAACCTCCTCATTAATATGGCAATCAAAGTTTGCCAAAAGATATGGATTGTAAGGAACTACGAATCGATTGTCAACAGAATGGCTACGAACATCCACACACATACATACCATTATCTCGTCGTTTGTAGACGGGATAGCCATTAACACAGTCATGCGTATGATCAGAGAAATCCTTTGGAAAGTTTTTAGTACACTTTCCTTCTCTCATGCACACCGAATTCTGATTCAGTGTACCACATGGTCCATGAATCATATGATTTTTAACGAATTTATGAAGTTTTGGATGAGTACGAATATCAGGAATTTCTGCACAAACGAATTTGTCTATTTTATCCATACCATCAATTCTATCATGGCGATCTAAAGTGATCAAAATATGAGCATGTGGAAGTCCACGTTTCTGAAACTCAATTGTATAAATAATGGCTTCTACTTTGCCGAAAATCTGTTTTTTTAACTATTAAATCCATAAGCTCCTTAAGCTTACATTTGAAAACGCGTACAACAACATCAGGTCTAAAATGGGCTGGAAAACCATTAAGACATTCAAAGATTTCTGGCCAACGCGGATTGCATGTCATTGTTATAAATAATGATGGTTTGCCGAAATGCTGTACAATAGACATTGCATCCAAATAATTTTGGAACATATTGCGCGGAGAGCCAATAAACGTAGAAGGTAAAATAACTTTACGGCCTATAGTAATATTACCATTGGAACCATTTGGATGTTGATGTAAAAAATCAGTTATTAAAAACTTCACTGGGAAGTGCAGCCTGATTTTGACGAATGAAATGTAATCTGGTACCTTCAATACGAACGTACATATCAACAACCCATTGAAGGAATAATTTTTGGAATAATGCAAAAGACTGAAATTGTCACGAATAGCGAGTCGATAAGAAGCATACTGAAGCATTGTAACCTTATTTCGAGGAGCATTCGAAGAAGAAGGGGAAGCAGTGTTATGTCCCATATTGACATGCCAGCCTGTATCTCCATTTGGAAACAATAATTGATATGCCAAAGTGTTCAGGATCCATCGAAGACCTGAAAATAAACATTACAAAGTATCAATAACATAAATATTTACCTGACACTAACTAGCTTCGTTCCAGTTCATAGTTAATCATCACGCAAAGAGGACTGCATGCAAAATAAATGTACATCCAAAACAGCAAATATCCGTCGGAACTGGAACCACTGCAACCACGAGAATTTCCGCATCCTTATCCATCATTTTCATTGAAGACTCGTCATTACTATCTCCGCCGAGAAGGATGGACTCGACGCGCTGAAACAGATGAAAAGAAGCACAAAGAATCATACTCTAAAGAATATTACATTAATACTTATCTGATTGTAATGTTGACCTGCAGCTACACTACTCGTAATGTAAAGAATGAATGAATGAAGAACGTAGACAAACTAAATGTCAACACAATCATAACCTAAAATTAGGAGACTATTGTGAAATGTAATTCATCGTCTGTTCCAAAATTTGTTACCAGATGGCTTATTATCGTTATATATTAACATTCCGCCAAAACCGCATTTAACTGTCAATTATTATATATTCGGGAACAAAGAATATATTCGATGTGATAGAATATATGGAAAATTTTCTACGCAGATTCATTCGCTTAGAAATTATCGAACAGTCAACATCGTAAATTGAATAATTTGAAATACGCCTTATACATTGAATTGGAAAATTTAAATACATTTTTTATAACGTTGAATTGGTTTAAATTAATAATTCCCAGGTTCGAGTCCGTGGTATCGGAATTTAAATTTGATTCGATTTTCCACAAAACACAAAGGATCTAACGAAGAGTCCAACACAGAAATCTTACGAAGTAAATTACTTCGTTTAGAAAATACAATCATATTTCTTTCGAATGGTGGCTCCCCATCATCATTCTTGAAAATTGCTGCAACATTAGTATGAACAGTATCATTAAAACGACGCATATCAGCGTTTCGATTAACTTTAATGACCATGCAAACATTTGAAGATTCATTCCCAGGTTGCTGACAGTATTCTGCCATCGCTCTGAATGAGCGAACAAATTCATTCGAACGATCTAATTCAAGGGACAATTCACGCATTAAATTGACATTACATGCAACATTCGAGCTCACACGCATTCGATGTTGAACTGCAGTTTCAACATCATAAAAATAAAGCTGAGCACAACACGGCGCTCTATTAGAGTCTGGAATTAACGATCCCGATCGGTGGTAAAACACGTCATGAATCTTAAAATGATAAACCCCAGTCATGACAGTATCAGCCAATTTAGCTTCAGAGCTCACCATGGCAAAGGCAGAATTATAAGAACGAATATTTTCAAAATAATTTTTGGAACGGTTTTTAACCGAAGAATCAGGAGAAATAAGTCCCTCACAAATATTCTTGAAAAATATGTTCTCAGATAATGATGGCAAATGAACTTTGCCCTTATGGCAGCATAAACTAAAGGCATTCCTATTAGAGCTCGCGCCCACGGCAAACTTTTTAATTCATTACCGAAGTGAATAGTTTAGTCCGCAAAATAGAACATACTGCGATGTATGAGACCGCGCACACAGCAAACTAAATTGTTTGCTTGGCAAAATTCAGAAAGCTTTTCCTATTACACTTTGAACTGAACTGAACGAAATTGTTCATGCTAGAAACAGAACGCATGTATTTATATGTAACTCCGCACACGGCTAACTAAATAGTTTAGTTTGCATCGAGAGCTCGTGTGAATCATGTCTGTGGACGTTGGACAATTAATAGAGAAAGTACATGCATCAAAAAGCTTATTTTGCTGTTTTGCGCATGCGCAAAGCTTTCGGTTGACGAAACTATTAAGTTCGCTATGTTCTGTACGCGCTTGGTACTAGTCCGCGCACACGGCAAACTTTTCAGTTCATGATCAAACTAAATAATTTAATTCGAAAAATAGAACATACTGCGGTGTATGACACCGCGCACACAGCAGACTAAATTGTTTAGCTACCAAAAAATATCGAACTCATCCTATTCGGCTGAACTAAATTGTTCATAAGAAATAGAACACATGTGTTCAGATATGACTGCGCACACGGCGAACTGGATAGTTTAGTTTGCATCACAGTTGATGTGAGGAAGCAAAGAGTAGTAGCTATAAAATACGATGTAATCCTACGTCAGGGGTGGGAGGGTGGTGTTGGGGGAGGCGATGGTAGATAAAGGTGATGGTGAGGGAGAAGGGGTATGAGTAAATCACCAAAATAGATTGGTAGTGCTCAGTGTGTGCCCTGGGTTATAGTTTATAGTTAATGATACGTTGTTAAAGGTTCTGCTTTGGGCCCTAGTGTACTAGGGTTTTGTACTGTAGCCTGTGATTTTTTGCTTTTTATACTCAACAGGACGAGTTATTTTGTTGAGTGAAATGTTAGGGTTTTGCGTTGAACCCAACTGGTTTTTAGGGGTTTGTAGTGCTTCAAATTGCATTTTTTGTAAGTTCAAAGCACACAGTTACTCCCTGAGACAGTGCAGTGATTTTTCGACCGGTTGCAACTACTTGGGGCTTCACGATCCTGTAGTGGACTCAAATCAATGCAAATACAAATTCCTTGATTTCCCTCCCTTGAATGATTTTTTTCTGTTTGGTGTTTAGGGTTCTGTGTTGACTCCTGGTGTACTAGGATTTCATACTGTACCCCGTATAGCAGCGCAAAACAATAAAAACCACTTGGATTCAACACAGAACCCTAAAATTTTACTCAACAAAATAACATGTCTTGTTAAGTACAAAACGCAAAAAAAAACATTTTTTAAGGTACAGCACAGAACCCTAATACACTATAGGGACCAACACACAACCCTGACGCGAATGGTTTAAGAAACTTCACACATTGCGACCGTGTTCGTGTTCTGAGTTACAGTGTATGTGGCCCGCCTCAAGAAAAATCGACCCGCGGACGCGTGAACTGCCGCAGATAGGAACAGAAACCAGCGGCATCCCAGATAGCTATCGCGACGGTCAAGTGATGCCGATAGCTTTCGGAGAACTATCGGCGGCCATGTGCATCGCTCCATTGCTACGAATGTATTTCTTCCTTTCTGATTTTAAGTGACGAGGCGTCGAGCATTATTTGAACACTCATGTGCACCGGCTCTAAAATAATCGCCTATCGCGAGCATACACCCAGCACTACCAATCTCGATTTTGTTTTTTCTACCCTCGCCCCCTCTCACCCCACTTATCCATCATACGAACCACCCCCTCCCCACCGTCACCGTACCCTTCCAGCACCCTCCCTCACCATGCATCAACCGAACTATACAGTACGCATTTGACCTCAACCAAAAGAATTTGCTATTGACTAAACTATTTAGTTTACTGTGTGCGATGGTCGAATCGAACCGAAACTTTTTGTTTACTAAACTATTTAGTAACCGAACTAAAAAGTTTGCCGTGGGCGCGAGCTCTTACGTGAAGTAATTTCTGCTTCGAGATGTTTTGCACCACAAAATGAGCAACGAAAATTCAGAGGACCGCAACTAAAATGTTCGAAATCTCGTGAAACTATATTTAAGGCGCATTTATATGTACCATCTAAATGATTGATTGCGTCGTGGTCTCTAATTACCCTCATGTAATTTCGTCTACCACGCCGCTCTATCCTACCAGTAATTACAGAATGCCGTTGGGAGGGCATTTTGCAAACTACTACTACCTCTTGCTATTTAACTATTTACTTATAAGAAAAATACTTGCCGGGTCGTCCATACTTTTCAGGTACGTATCTTGTTTGCAAAAACACTTATTCGCCCGAAAGCACTGCACAAAACATAATTATTTACCACGAAAGTAACTAAAGTATGTACTACATTAAAACCGCCAGGTATTACACCAAAATATTTATTGACCTTCACGTATCTTGGTCACCACGATACTTATATACATATATGTATTACTTGAGAACACCCACAATAGATCTGCGTATTAGAGGTGGGAAAAATAGTTCATTCTGGTGAACTAGTTCACTAGTTCTAGTTCACCAAAAGGAATAGTTTTTTATTATAGTTCGTTTAGTTCACCCTCGTAGTCGATTGTGGATTTAATGGTAAAATTACTCTTTTAACGCGTAACTAATGAAATAGTAAGACAGAAAGAAATTATTCTTTTATACAAAACATAAGTTTTATTATTTCAAATAACAAAAAAATAAAGATTTGCAAAAGCGAGCTCACAGCATATATGCATTTAAAAAAACCAAAATGAGCAATTTCATGTCCGCAAAGAAGTGCTCTATATTATAATAAGGTGCGGAAAACATAAAAATATCTAAATAATAGTTTAAACAAAAATTCAAAATGAAGTGTTATAATATTATATGTATTACATATTAGCATTATTTTTATATTTTTATTATTATTGTAAATTGTGGTTTAAAAACATTATTTCCTCCCTTTTTTGTTGATGTAAGCCGAGATCTTCTCGCTGTCAACGTTTGTCCAGCTTTTGAAAAAATACGTTCACAGGGCACTGATGTAGCGGTTATACACAATATTCTGTAATGAAGCCTGTAATTCGGTGAATGGGCCTAGAGGCATCACCTCCATTTTCAAATTGTTGAATCGAATTAGTTTTAACGACTCAACCAATTCGAGAACGGATACACCCCAAGGCCAGAATTCGATATTTATTTTTGTCAAAGAAATCCAAAACAATTACCTGTCACTCGTTTAGACGGAGGTTTCGCGTAGATCCCAATAGCGAGACGATACTAAATCCGCGATGCTCCTTACTGGGAGAGGTAGCGCGTTCCCGACAGAAGCCGGACTCCTGCCTAGCAGTTGAGGGTGTTGTAGTCTCCCGCGTTGCGATCCAGCCATCAGTTCTTCCTTTTTTCTTTTTCTTCTTTATGCGGTGCTCCAGTTAAGGCTTGGGATGCTGAGGGCACTGCTTCAATAAGCCTACAAAGAGAGAGAAAAAAAACGAAATCACCAGTTAATAAATATAGTCAACGAACACTTAGCTTGTTATGACAATTGAAAAATGTCAGAATGACTTTTTTCTATTATGGGGAAATATAACAGTGCTGCCATATGGAGTTATGGGGATAGTGCGAAAGTGTGTTTTTTTGCCATTTCCCACTTTTTCGTCGGGGGATTTTTTTTTTTTTCATTTTTCCGGCAGAGGTGGTCACTATGAAATTTTGGCGACCTCAAGTCTTTCTCCCATTGACAGTGGTGCGGTGCGGACCTTTGGGCCGCAGCCAAAAGGAGAACAAGGTGCACGCAGCGGCCAAAATAATAAAAGGGAGAGTAGACCCGTCGGAAAAAAATAGGAGACATTTTTTTGGAACAGTGAGCGAGCAGCAGGCTGCCCCATCACGGCTTTTCGGCCAACAGCGGCTCATCTGCAGCCCCATTTTGGGGCGAGACAGCAGGCCGCCCCATCACGACTTTTCGGCCAACAGTGGCACTTCTGCGGCCACATTTAGGTGCGAGCAGCAGGCTGCCCCATCAAGGCTTCTCCAGCCCATAGCGGCACATCTGCAACCACATTTTTTGAGCGAGACAGCAGGCCGCTCCATCAAGGCTTCTCCAGCCCATAGCGGCACATCTGCAACCACATTTTTGAGCGAGACAGCAGGCTGCCCCATCAAAGCTTTTCAGCAACAGCGGCACATCTGCGGCCCCATTTTTGGAGCGAAGCAGCAAGCTGTCCCCCATCAAGGCTTCTTCAGCCCCAGCGGCTCCTCTGCTGCCTCCTTTGGAGCGAAGTAGCCGGCTGTCCCCATCGAGCCTTCCCAGCCATCAGCTATTCAGCAACAATTACGGTCAGTAAAAAAAAAATGTCGTGTGAAAGTCCGAGAGGTTCGCCCGTCAAAGATACGGCAGCAAAAATACGAATATATGTATATTTTTTGTGAAGATAGAAAAAAATGAGTTGTCGTGATAATATGTCATTATGTGTAATTTGTAATTTCTTTTGCATGCTTTTGTAGCGAATAATTGTTATTCCTGTTTAGTGTTGCGCTGCGCGATCTGCTGCGATTTAGTAGTAGTTGTCGTGCTAAAAAAAGAGAAATATAGCTGTGTATCGTCCTGTAGCGGCCGCCACCGGAAGATTGTTGTTTGTAATTTGCCGAAAAAAAAGAGATGCAATTTATCATATAGTTAGGCAGTGCGCGCATCAACCCTTTAAGGAACGAAATTTAAAGAACCGAAAAAAAACGAAAAAAAAAGAAATAATTTGTTTATTTAACTTTACTTATTTAACTTGTATCTTTCAAATTCAAAAAAAAATAAAAAATTTATGAGCGAAATATAAAATTGTGATATGTGTAATAACTAGAGACCGGATTATATGCAAATGCATAACTTCATATGCATTTGCATATATTGGCTGTTTTTAGAGGTTTTAGCATATTTCATTGAAAATCCATTAATTTTGCTTATTTTTAGGGAAATTGTTACGAGTCTTCTCATGATTTATCCAAATCTCATGTAGTGTGCAAGGGACATTTTGTGTTTATAAGAAAACACTGTGAAAACAGAGTGAAAGCAATGCTATGATGCTTGTGCTGGTGCTGATACTTTGATCGTAAACCCTCAGCGAAGAGAAACGTTCACGTGAAACGTGCTCATGGAGCTTCCCCTACCCATGAGCTTAAGTGTCACCATACACTGTCGAACACGAACCTAGTACAAGTGGACCGGTTTTCTTCAAACCTATGTTAAGTGTATGTGTGTGTCAGAGGACATTTGTACCAGGTTCGTGCTCGAGTTCGGCAGTGTATGGTGACACTAAGATCGCATTCGTAATTGTCCGAAAAAAACAAGGAAAAAGAAATCTGAGATTTCCAGGATTAGCCATTTATTCGGTACAATTTAGATGGATCCTATCCAGTTTCTCCTCTCAACTGGGAATACGCTTACATCTGAGCATAGTCATCGGGTTCGCCTGCTGACAAGATGTGTTGGTTTGTTAGGCACTGCTGCCTGATACCAGTGGCAGCGGCGCGGTTAACCGACCTGATGTTAATGTCCCATATGGGAGAAGCATAAAGCACCTAAGTTGGATGGGATCGATGGCGTCTCCTCAATCATCATTCTATCCTTGCGTTTGATCGTAATATGCACACTTTGGATAAGATTTATTCTACAGGATCATATTTTTGACGGACAAAGTCTTGTGATAGTATGTTCTCAAATACTTAATGTATGTAGTAGCTCAGGCTACCCTAGTTTCACGTGATCAATCTTTAGTTTGTAACCTGACGTTATGTACGTTAGGTTGATCCAGGAACCATACATAATGCCAGTTACTATTTTGTGCCTTATCCCTGTGTATACCCCGCCTCAACTTTACGAATAATAAGCCAACTTAACGTTTAGGGGAGGGGGGATCAAACATTCTTTAGTCCTCCATATCGGGGCCCTCTAGAACGGCCGTGATAGTTTACCATTGCTAACTATTTATGGCGGGGCGATAATTTGCTTGAGGTAAACATTCCCCTTTGGTGTAGGGCGTACGAATAATGCCCGGCCATTTCCGATATGTCGTAGAAGACAACTAAAAAAAGTGCAGGGTGTGTATGCCAGCAGCTTGCATCATCCGACATTTGCTCGAGTTCGACAGTGTATGGTGACACTAAGATCGCATTCGTAATTGTCCGGTGATTTTCTATATAAAACCCATTCATAACACACGGAAAAATGAAGCCAATACACCAATACAATACAGCATTTGAAAATTCTTCTACATCATCAGAACATCGCTGCCATAAGTATTCATTTTTCCCCACATACCCGAGTGTATCAAAAAACTTGAAACTCGAGGCTTGCAGTTGAATGGATCTATTCTTGCAGTTGAATGGATCTATTCTGCTGATTGAAAAAGTTCGTAAAATACACTCTGAATTGCCAAGACAAACTTTAAAAAAAAAATTTGAAAACATTCTAAACAACAACCCAGGCTTCGAGTCTCTGTGCCAGATTAATAGTTTTATTAATGGTACAAGTAGAACTTTGCCTGGGACAATATCTGCCAATACAGCACCCATGTTTAAGTATTGCCCTGTGACATCGGTGGACGTAGAACGATCTTTCTCAAATTACAAAACTATTTTAAATGATAGAAGACATAATCTTACAACTAAACACATAGAACAATATATTATAGTAAACTTCTATAAAAACAAGAGACTGCTAAAACCATTAAATTTGTGACTTTTCGTCCCTTTGTTTCTTAATAAAAACATATTTTAATTATCCAATTTTTTTCTTTTATTTTATGTTGCATATTTTCACATTTTACTTGCATATTTTAAGCATTTTACATGCATATTTGCATGCATATTTCAGCCTTTTTATGTTGCATATAATCCGGTCTCTAGTAATAACAAAAAAATTATGTGTTGATTATTTGTGTAAAGGTGTCTTCGCTCTTTTCCGCTTCGCCCAATATGAAACTCTAGTGCTGAATCCGAAGAGGACCTGTGTAATGTGGAAATGAAGAAAAAGAAATCAAGAAGTCGAGATATAATATAACATTTTATTTGTCTAAACTGAACAGTAATTAGTTATGTATTCGAAATTGATCCGTACGCGATTCGACTGCCGACTCCCCGAACGTTTCGATGACCTTCCTTTTTATACAGAAAAAAATGCTTAGCACGCATCCGCTGGCCGTTCTTCAATATTTTTCCATGATCAAGCGTCAGCATTTTTACGAAATAAAATATATCATGTACGTAGACGTGCAGTACGATGACTCCGTAATGTATATACGTAGTGTATATTACACCTAAAACCATTCGGCATGGTAGCCCTCCATTTTTTTGCTGTCTTTGAATGCGGTTCCGTGATCTTTCTTTTTTTTTTTGACAAGCACCTGAATCCCGGTGATGTGAGTCCGGTCGGAGATTTTTTTTTAGTGACCCGCGACCATTTTTTTCCCTCCCGAACAGAGCTGCCCTCAAGCAGATGCTCCCCTCCGACTATGCAGGCTTCCGTTACAATTCGTTTCACAAACTGATATAAGCGAGGAAATGTATGTTTTTTTTTTCTCTCCAGTATTGCAAAGGGCTTTCTTTCCAGTGGATTATCGGCTCACTGATGTATTTATCCTGTTCAATAATACTTAGAGATCTAGGATCGTTTGAGTTTGAGTTTGCCTCTGCGGTTTTTTGAAATTGAAGATCAAACTCTTCACATAATCGTGATTTTTTGGCAAGAACTTCTACTGTTGTTGATGAGGACGTTAATGTCAGCAACGGAGAGGTGATTGCTGTTTCGATTTTGGATAATTTGCAGACAAGGTTTTCATATGCAGTCCTATATTTGTCAGTGGTCATTCCTTGATGCTTGAAGCGTGGATCTAGAATTGTTGCCTGCATATAAATATCATTGTCTTCTAGATTAGAAAATCTGGATTGAAATTGCCCTTTAAGAACTTGAAGAACTGATTCAAGTTGCACTAGCAGGTCAGTAAGAGACAGCCATTTATCGATGTATTTGCTTATTGTCCGAATAAAAATTAATACTTTAGAAATAGATACAGTTTGTTCAGAACTAACGTCTGTTGTAATGTCATTAAATATTTCCAAAATATCTACCAACTGACTCAAAACTAACCACTCTTCAGAGGAAATAGTAAGGAGCTTGCTACCCTCTATAGCCAAGCAAGAAATTACTGCATCTTTTATTTTCAAAATTCGATTTAACAATTCGAACGTTGAATTCCATCTTGTTGATACGTCTTGTATTAGTTTCAAGGTAGGAAGATTCATTTGTTCTTGTGTAGAACGCAATTTGGAAAGGGCAGAAAGGCTTTTTTTTAAATGTGCCACTATTTTCTTTACCTTTTCCAACAAACCTTCAATAGATGTCTTGTTAGATAATGCTGCTTGAACCATCAAATTAAGGTAGTGTGCGAAACATGAAATTGTTCTCCTATTATTTATACGAACAGCTTTTTAGGGTTTTGTATAAAAACAAAACCCTTATGAAATCGGTCATGCGTCCGTCTGTCCGTCTGTCCGTCTGTCCGTCTGTCCGTCTGTCCGTCTGTCCGTCTGTCCGTCTGTCCGTCTGTCCGTCTGTCCATCTGTCCGTCTGTCTGTCTGTCCATGAAATATCTCACGAACCGCTGAAGCTACATGCATGAAATTTTGTAGAAATATGTAGAAATACTATAATTCTCTGGAGAAAGCGATGCGTCGTAATAAGTCAACTTTAAGGGGGGGTCCCCATAGAGGGGAAATGAAGGTCGAAATTTTTTTTTCATTTGGTATGGGCAAGTGGGGTATCGTAAGAAAGGTACCGTCGAGTACATTCCATTTTTGGAATTTTTTTCAAATTTGAAGAAAGGAGAAAAGAGGGAGAGGGGAAAATATGTGGTCCGAGTTTGTCCCCCCCCTTGCATTTCGAGACCGTTATAGCTAGACATATGAAAATTTACAGAAAAGCGGCATTTCACTAGCATAGAAAACTAAAAATAATAGAATTTTCAAATCTTATCCAAAAAGGTTAATAATAGTACATTTCTATAATTGCAGTTAGCACACCCCTGCACCCCTCAAGCTTACCTGAGGCCAAAAATATTGATGGCTAATGATAACTAGCATCATAGGCAATAATACCTCTAAGTTTCATTACAATGACATGATATTTAATAATAGTACATTGACTTAAAGTTATGTATTTTGACACTATCCATACAAAAAATACACCTACCGGCCTCACGCATAGATATGCGTGTACTATTGTACTTGCGTGTTGTTTTTCGTAGTGCGAATTGCAGTTATTTAATGAACCAACTTTGGAAGGGTGAAGATTGGTAATTGGTGATCCTAACAATAACTATTCACACAATTAATTTTTTTAGGGTTTTGTGTCTTAAATCTTACAAAATCGGTCAAATACCTGTCTGTCCGTCTGTTCATAGAATATCTTACGAACGGCTGAAGCTGCACATATAATTCGGCGAGAATGTGTAGAAATGCTATAATTTGCTGCAGAAAGCGTTGTGTTGTAATCAGCCAACTTTAAGAGGGGGGGGGGGGGGTCCACATAGAGGCGAAATTAAGGTCAATTTTTTTTTATCCACTGGTATAGCCAAGTGGGGTATCGTAGGAAAGGTAATGTTGAGTACATTCCATTTTTGGCATTTTCTTGAGATTTGAAGAAAGGGGAACAGTGGAGGAGGGAAAAATATTAGACCGTAATTTGTCCCCGCCGCCCTGAAGCCGTTACACAAGTTTGCAATTTGCAATGTCGTCGTAACATGAATGGTTAAGCATCTCGAAGAGTAGGACATCTTATCTCGTATACATACATATCTATCTATAGCTTCTCGTATTAAAACTATTACTTTGAGAGGTGACAGATGCGGTCTTTTTGTGAACTGGCATGTAAGATACTATATCATGGGTAAGTCATTTAGTTATGGTGTTTTTATTCAGCTAAGTGGTACCAAGAAGAGCAGGGAGCCAATATTTAGATACCAAGCGCGTGCTACAAAACCCTCAAATTGCGGGCGTAGCCCTCTATATTCCGGTTTCATTTTTTTTTTTATGTTTATACCAAAGCTTAGGGGGTAACCCTTTGATGCGAGAGCACAGCGTTGGCGGTAAGGGATTAAGGTAGTGGGGAGATGGGTTGAGTTTGAATAAGGTGACGGTGTACATTCCGTTTAAATTTTTGTAGGTCATAGTTGCGGGGGAAAACAAAAGATAGTAGATCGTTCCACATTCGTGTTGTCCTAGATACAAACGAGTCATGGAATTTGGCGGTGCGACTATTGCTGAGTTCTAGAAGATGAGGATGGGCACGACTGGCTAGTCGGGTGTTACGTAAAGGAAAAGTACGCTCAGGAATGAGGTTGGCTATTTCATCAGAGCAACGGCGGTTGTAGTAGCGATAGAAGAGTGAGAGACAGCCGACACTTTGCAGGTGTTCAAGCGGTTCGATTTTAGATGTTATGGGTTCCTCGCCAATAAGTTTGAAGGCTTTCCGTTGAACTTTGTCTAACGCGGATAATGCGGTTCTACCTGCGCCTGCCCATATGTGGGAATTAAATTCAAGTCTCGGTCTTATATGAGCCTTGTAAATTTGAGCCAGATCAGATGGTGAAAAGTATCTTTTACAGCGATTCAGAAAGCCCAGACACTTCATTGCGTTTTTTGCAACGCAAAAAATGTGGTCGGACCAATTTAGTTTACTGGAGATGTTAATACCTAGTATGTTCAGTATGGGCGAGTCAGGAATGCTGACCCCTTCGAAAAGAATGGGTTGGGCGGTAGGTGGAGCACATCGCTTATTGGAAAGTAGACAACATTGAGTTTTTGAGGCGTTAAACTCTACTCGATTCGCTTTCCCCCATGCAATAATTTTTGAAATGTCTTCATTTAGTGAGTCAAACATGCGATCTCTGTTGATAGATGTTGAATTTCGGCGAGAGTCAGCTACAGAGTTGAAAGAGTAAGTGTAGTCAAGGGTGCTATCGTCTGCAAAGCTATGGATTGAGTTGGAAGTCACGCTGAGAAGATCGTTGATGAAGAGAAGGAAGAGTGTTGGTGAAAGGACAGTACCTTGGGGGACCCCTGCGTTGGTGGTATGGGAATTTGATTTAACTCCATCAAGGACGACCTGAAGCGAACGGTCGTGAAGGAAACTTTCGATCCATTTAACTAATTTTGGGTCCAAACCAAAAGCCTGGAGCTTAGCTAGAAGAGCCGGATGCCAGACTCTATCAAAAGCTTTCGAAATGTCGAGGGCAATGATTTTAGCTTCGCCAAATTGGTGGATACAGCGATTCCATCTTTCGGTGAGGTATGTCATTAGGTCGCCGGTGGAGCGCGAAGACCGGAAACCATATTGCCGATCATTGATGAGATGATGTGAGTCAAGGTAGCTCATTAGTTGGTTGTTAACCAGGGTTTCGAAGACTTTTGATAGGGTCGAAGTTAGTGCTATTGGTCGGTAGTTAGATGGATCACATGCTTCTCCTTTCTTGGGGATTGGTTGGACATGAGCTAGTTTCCACGATGATGGGAACACTCCTGTTGCGTAGGACAGGTAAAAGAGTTTTCGGAGAGGTTTGGCTAGCGAGGAAGCGCAGTGTCTGAGAACTAAGGGGGAGATGCCATCAGGTCCAGCCGATTTTGATACATCGAGTTTTGAGAGTACTTTAAATACTTCCCTAGTGCGGAAATGCAAAGGTCTCTGGTGTGAATCACATAAGGGTATGGCTGGTGGACTCTGAGTAGTGGGTAGTAGGCAAGAGTTTGCAACAAAAGTTTCGGCCAACAGGTTGGCCTTGTCTTGCGGTTCACTGTATATTTTGCCATCATATACCAGTGGTGGAATAGAAGAGGAGGTGAAGTTATTCTTCACAGATTTGACGAGTGACCAGAAACCTTTGCTACCTTTCCGTTGAACGAACACTTTCTGCCTAATTTTGCTGTCAAACTGGAATTTAGCCTTATTTATGACTGATTTGCAGATGTTACGCGTAGAATTGTAAACTTCTCTCAGTTCGACAGAGGGGCATTGTTTGTATGCACGGTATGCCGCTTCTTTTCTCTTTATAGCCTCTTTGCAATCTCTGTTAAACCAAGAGTTGGTGGTTGGTTTGGTATTCTTAGAACTGTGTGGGATAAAGCAGTGCATTCCATACCAAATGATGTTACTAATTGACTCGCTTATATAATCGACGTTCTGCGTAGAGAAGCAGTCAGACCAGTTCAGTTCACTGATGAATTGATTAAATGCGACCCAGTCCGCCTTATCATAATGCCACAATAGTCTCTTGTTGGAAGATAGATTATTGACATTAAGTGACCTAGTTGTGAATTTGGTCGATATCAATTTATGATCGGAGTTTCCCAAAGGAGATGAAACAGATACTGAATATTTGTCGGGGTGTGAGGTTTTAAACAGGTCCAATAAGTTGGCGTTTTGACCTTCTATATCAGGTATTCTGGTTGGGGAATCTACTAATTGGTGTAGGTTGTATGATTCACAGAATAGCTCAGCCAGTCTTCCTGCTTGGCTTGTAGATGAAGAATATTTAAGCCATTGTACATTGTGTACATTGAAGTCGCCTGCCAAGACGATTTCTGATGCAGGGTATTTATCTAAGTGCTCATCGACATTGGTGGAAAGTATATCGAAGTAACGTTCAGTATCAGGATCAGAAATCCCAGGGCTTCGATACAGAAAACACAGGAATAGAGTATGTTTATTGAACCTAATCCAGGTGTATGTGAATTCTGGATTAGATAAAGTGAACTGGGGACTGATGGTGGAAAAGGCGATATTATTTCGGATGTACATTGCAATCCCCCTTTGGGTTGCAAAAACGGGCAAGAAACGATAGCCTTGGATGTTAAATTGGCTTATTTCGCAATCGCTAAGGACTTTTGTTTCGCTTAACGCCATAACTGCTGGGTTGTGTAGCATGAGATGGGCATGTACCGCAGTAAAATTCGCTCTAATTCCACGAATGTTGCAAAAATCAAATTTAAATTCTTGCATGTTTAGACGGAATGTACAAAGTTATGGGGGGGGGGGTAGAATTGGTCACTCGATAACTGAACGCAGCAGCAATAATCCAATCACAGCTAACAGTAGTGTTATGCCTACTTGCTAGTTGTCGTTGAATTGAAAGCGGCCAGTATTCAATTATGGTTGCGATTAATGCAAATGCATTAAATTCAGAAGTTGGACAGGATGTTAAGTCTACAAGGAACGGACTCACCGGGACTTTGCTGTGCTGTCACTAGGGGGCCCTTCGCTATTGCACACAACACAAATACGCCCGCACACACGATTTTTTTTTTACGAACAAATGTGGCGTGCACATGTATCTTTAGCCCGGATGCACTTCGTTTCTATTTTTCTATTTTTAGATTTGGTTTTTTTTTTTTTAGGAACGATGTCGCGCACGTCCGTTCCTCTGGACGGTCCGAACTCAAATGAGCTGCTTTCATATTAGCAGCATTATCGGTAACGACTGCTGCGACTTTATTTTCCAATCCAAACTCAGCTACCTTGTCCTTCATTAAACGAGCCATATTGATGGCAGTATGATTTTGATTAAATGAAAAGCAACCCAGTAAGATAGATCGGAGCTCAAAAGATTCATTTGTTGTTGAAATTGCTTGAACCAAGTGTTCTGTACCGAACATTGGACTTCAATCATTTCACAACAATAACTACAAAGGTCCGTCGAGCCGGATCTTTGTAGTGGACTGTGCCTACGGCTAAGTCCTTTGCCTCAGTTGATAGGATGCCGTCCTTAAGATCGTCCACACCAGACGATGATAAGTACCAGGCAAGGGAAATTCTCAGCGTCCAATGGTAATAGTACGCTGAGAACCAAGGTTTTGGGTGAACGATGGTCAATGTGTAGATGATGGTCAATGGGTAGAGGATAGTCAGTCAATGGTTGAATAACAAGACCGTAGTAGTTGATGAATGACTAACAAATTTTATTAATATTGATTGACTTTATATACAAAATATACAAATGAAAAAAATGCTAAGCTAACTATAATTTCTGTCTGGTTTCCGGCACATGTCGTGGGAATTGCACTTTTCCATATTCCGTGAATTGTAATTTTATGCTGGCGAAGCAAGATGTTGATGTTTATGTTCCCATGATATGGTGTTTCCATAATTCTGCGGAATTATGGTTTTTGATCGAATTTGCGCTGAGTGGTGTTAACTTATATTCCAGGCTGTGGTCTCCAAAAATGTGGATGGTTGTTGTGAGGTGATCTGTGGGAGGATCTCAGCTTCTAATTGTAGGGAAAATCCACTGTTCTGTGCTTGAACTCTGATGGTCGCCTTTCTCGTTGCGTCATTCGACTGCTTTCCGATACCTTGTATTGTGATTGGATCGTTGACTCCTTGAATGGATAGCTGTGATGCCAATTTTTGAGTGATGCGATCCTGAGTCGAATAAAGCGCGACACTTGATGAATTTGCCATTCTTCGCTTTGATGCTGGTTTGTATTGTCCCCAATAGAATGTAGGACTTTTCTGCTGACTTTGCAATTAGTGTCGTCTTGGAATCGTCTTTGTTTGAAGTGGTTGCTTTATTCTGGGACTGTTTATCGTTTTCACTATGCATTAAAGTATTGTGTTTATACTCTAGATGAAATCTGAGAGTATTATAAGTTTGCCACAAAGTTTGTAACGCTAAGAAATAAGGCTCGCAGAAAAAAATGAATGATACAGAAGTTCATATTATCACTCGAATATCTCAAAACCGGATGTCCGTCTGTCCGTCTGTCCGTCCGTCCGTCCGTGACCTCTCTAGCTCGAGAACGCGTTGAGCTATGAAGTTCAAATTTTGCACACGTTATTTTTGACAAAAAATGAAGGCAAAGTTCGTGAACGGGCTAAATCGCTCCACCCCTTCTACCCCCTCCCATACAAAATGACACATTTTTGAAAATTTACAATAATCAGATTTTCTCAGAAACTATAAAACATTGTAGCAATGGAGCCCGGAGGACGAGGGTTGATATGGCCGTGAAGGCCTAGAGACAACCAGTGTCGAAGAACCGCTCTCCGATGACCACCCGTGACGTGCGCTGGCAGACCAGCTCAGCTGACGGGAGTAGCGGGGTGGGTTATACACGGCGATCATCGGCCTCCTCCATATGCGTACAAAAACAAATTCGCACGTCTGCCCGATATGCAACAAAGCAAAACAAACTACAACCCGCAAAACAACAAAATCGAAGCAAAAAAAAAAGAGAAAACTAATGGTGGTGCCTACGCACCAAACTCCCAAAAAAAACCAAAACAACAAAGTCCCATGCAGGGACAAGGGGCTGCATCAGCCAACCTACGAAATGTGGCACCAAGGCCAACAGAATATACTAACGGGGGGGAAACCGTCCAATCAGGACAGATCCCTTTTCCCCCTCAGGTCATCAGAGCCTAAGGTGTCAATTGGCTCATCTAGGGGCACCAGATGGTGAGGGCCCGGCGCATCACTACCCTCCCTACCGTGGGTTTCGGGCGCAAATTCAGATTGAAACCCCCAATAGCAAAATTCAAAGCGCTACGGTGGGAGAGAGGAGAAAGAGGAGGAAAATTGGTCCTTAGCCTATCATTTTACAACACGCATATATGGGAAATTCATATGTATATGCGCATATATGTATCTATATGTGTATATTATATATATTATAATTTTTTTTTCCTTCTACCTTCTATCTATAAAGAGCTGATCCAAACTCTACCATCTCTTCGGCGCCCCCATCGCAACAGCCCTACACGAAAAAAAAAAATGTAAGGAGCGTCTGAGAGCGACTGAAACGTCCTTCCCGGAAAGCACCTCCACACAAACACCTCACCAATCACTCAAAATGCCGAAAAGGAATCTTCAAGGTCAAAGTGAAACAAAGTGCTAATCACCGCAAAACGCTGCGCTTTTATAATCGTCTCTGTGAAAAGAGGCTAGTTCCCTCCACAACCCAAGACAGAAGAAACGTTAAAAAAAAAACACAATATACTATAGGTAACTTTGCAGCTAACAAGCTTCCCGATGCCACCGAGTAGAAACGCTTGTATGTATTGGTATTAAAGTACATATAATAGAACTTAGCCCAGACACTTCCATGAATTCGGTGTCTACAATCCATGCACTTGGTGGCGCTTTATCCCGAAAGGTACGACGGCCGGCACCGATGCTTTAAGTTTCAGAGGGGGGGGGGCACACAAGGATCACTCGAATTATTCACTGACGGGTTAAATTGGGCGTCCTCAAGCAAAATTTTCGTTAATTCCCAATTAATTAATTATGCCCAAATACAAAATGGCGAATCCAAGCCTGCTATTATTTATGACTATATTTATCTTCTGAATCCAGTTAGCTAATGTTATTATAATGAATGTATTTTATTCGTTGTAATTACTTGCAGATGACAAAACAAATACGGCGAACTGTTGTAAAAACTTACATTTCGATTGTTGGATTTTAAAGATAAATATACTCGCAAATAACATTCCAGAAACCACCGAGAAATCCTAATACCATAACAGATGTATTTTGGTTTACTTACTGGATTTCGTTGTTCTCAATAATTTTTTTTTTTTTTATTATTATTTTTTTTTGTAAATACCTGGGTGGCTTTCATGCTTGTGGGAGAGCCACAAAATCGCCCATTCCGTGTCCAAATAAGGAAAAATACGGGTACCTCAATTGGATCTCCGCTTACTCAGATATCACCAGTGGCTTTAGTGAAAAGGGGCGCTATATGCGGTTGCACATATACGTATGTTGTTTTTCGCAAAAGATACAAATAAAACATTTATTTGTATTTCATTTTACTCTTTGGTGAAATAGTAGCGAAATATTCGTGCCCACACAGAAGCCACTGGTAACAACGCGTCGCACAGCCCTTATGACCACATCCAGTCGCTATCGATAGAAAAGCGCACTTTTCACCCGCCAATTTGGCTCGATGTAAAATCGCTGCTCCTGCCGTCGCTGGGCTCAAGAACTCGTGCAATTGAAATGGGGTTACCACCAAAGCCCGTTTTACACTTAAACAAAGCAAAAACGAAAGTAGCTACTTTTCGACACGGATTGATACTTCAATCAAGAACTACCGAACAAAACAACTTCTCCCCGAGAAATGAAAAAAACTGGATTTTCAAAAAAAAATCGAAACGACGAGACAACCGCACGCGTTGGCGGACTAAAAACGACTCCCTGTTCCGTTCGATGGTCTTCCCTTTCGTCCACTTGTTGCTACCTGCAACCATTGGCGAACCTCATTGGTTGGGCCTGGTCTCTCTCTTCGGATTGTTCCGTTATTACATCGCATCATACATCGATGTTTTCGTCAGATGGCGCGCGTGTGCCTCAAAGTGAAGACACCAACCCACAGTGCGCGTTTATGGTCTGATCACATTGTCGGCAGAAGCAGTTGCAGCAGTCTTTCGCTGCAAATGTGTATAGAGCTGCAACTACCTCTGTCGAAAATGTAACCAGCCCATTACAACATATTGCTTTGAAATTTTTAATATATCACTTTTATGATAATTGTAACCTATGTTATAAAACTTATTGTAATCCTCACCCTCCTTCTACCCCCTCCCATACAAACTGCACTATTTCATGAAATACGTTAAGCCAATTTACTCAGTACGTATACAATTTATCGGGCTGAAATTTTGTACTTAACACTTAATTAACAATATCAGTTAGATTCAAAACCAGGTTCAAATTCATCTAGAGTATTGCATGATTGGGGTTTACCCCAATCGTAGTTCTTTTATGTTTTTTATTGCATTTTGTGCAGTTTCTGGAAGAGCAATCTATGCCTTTACACCCTGGCTTGAGGCAATTGGTGCACAGTTTGTTGTTGCGAATGACATCTAATCGTTTATGGATCGTTTTGCTGAGAAACTCCTTGCATGCAAACAGTGGATGATTCTGTTTGCATATGACGCATTGCTGAGTTGCTTTTGCCGAGTTTGTGAAAAGCGATGATGATTTCGGTTTTGAGTCATTGGATGACTTTTCGTTTAAGGCCGGTTTGTTACTGACGGTTTCTAGTGATTGAAACCTTGTCTCTTAAGAATTCTAGCACATTGCTGACCTTGTCTAGAGCTCTAGGGTTGTCCAAAGACTGTTCGTACAACATATGTGTTGTCTTGTCGAGCTTCTTCAATAAGATGTAGATGAGGATCGCATCCCAATGTTCGATGTCGATGCTCAAATTCCGATGTCCTAACAGACATTCCTTGGTAGTGTCGTGCAGACGTTTGATGCTGTTGGCAGAATCTGGTTGAACCGATGGTTGGTTCATGAGCTTATGCAGGAAGGCGGTAGCTAATAACCGGGTGTTATCGTACCTGTGCGTGAGGATCTCCCAAGCTTTTGTTTAATTTTGCCCGCTGACTGGCAAATGCTGGACCAGAGGCTTCACCCGCTAAATTGCTCACAACGTAGAACATTTTCTGGGCTTCACTAATGTTTTGGTTGTGTACCATCTGCTTGAATAGATCTTTGAACTGGAGCCACTTGAGGTAATTGCCGTTAAATTCCGGCAAGGTAACTTTCGGAAGCTTGATTGTGGCTTCCTATGTTTGTGCGTCCGGAGAAGATTCCAATTTTCGCTGCAGGCAAACAATGGTCAGTTGGATATCCAAATCCAAATCGAAATATTCTTTCCGTTCTTGGCTGTCGGTATAGGTGTCGTCGTTTATGTAGAGTCTTTGGTCCAGCACGTCCAGTTGTTGCTTTTGGGAACGTAGCATGGCCACCTTGTACTGAATGAATTGTTTCGTCTGATCTTGATCAAGTTGGCTCTTCATTTCCTCTAATCCTTGCTTGACGTAGGAGACCAAAGCCTCACGGCGCTTCCGTAGTTGAACGATTTCTGATTCTGGCTCTGACGCCTTTGCAGTGGATTGCACTAACATCTCGTTAAGTCCGTTCGGCTGTAACAAGTAAATACGTCTTATTTGCTCATAATACTTGTTCTTGAAGTACAAATGTTCCATATTGTCCTCCTCGAATGCCATTAGGGACTTGTGATTTGATTCGAAGATCGACCAATTTGTTTGGAGGATCGCCAATAGCTGTTTTGTGGTATCATCTGGTATCTTCTCTTTACTGTCCTTGGTAAAGATGCCGTAGTTCTTTTCGATGCTTTTTTCAAGCGCCTGCTGGGCCTTGGCTAGTGGCTCCATGATGTTGATGCTTTGTAACTCTCGTAGTTGTTCCGAAGTCGGGGTTACCAAATGTTGCAGAGGAAGGGAGGACAAAAGGTGGTCCGATCAGGTGATAACACCAGATTGGCCGGAGATTTAGAAATTGGGACAAAGGGTGCAATTGGCTGAGCCACCAATTGCAACACTATTTACTTGCTGACCAGGTGAAATCACCAAGTCAGTACGAAGATAGTTTATAATGTTTCACAATTAGTGATAACACTAATTGTAATGAGTTCACTTTGTGACCAGGTGAAAGCACCAAGTCACGGCGGAGACACTTATTAACTCTTGACACTGTACGTTTCAAATTGAAATCAAACTCTCGTTTCTGAATGCCGAAATAACAATGAAAGTTTTTATTAAAATGTATGGCCTTATATCCTAAATAATTACTGATTAGTCAATAAATTTAAAGTTCAAGACGAAAACAAAAGTGTCCCATTCAAGCACAAGAATCTGGTGATTCCTATCGTAACATTCTCACAGATATCGTATTACTATCACAACAGTCTACACGTACGTTAGATGGATAATGCTTACGTATATGAAAATGCTGACGGAAATTATGATCGTGAGAAATGCTGATCTTATGCTTGCATGTGACATTACAAAGTTGCAATTAAGATGATTATTTAAATCTACTGAACTTGAATGAATTTAATGAAATCGGATAAATTTAATGAAATTTAAGTTGTTGAATTTGTAACAATGATATGAAATTGAATGAAAAATGTAGTTGAATTGGTAACAACAGGTACGAACGATCATCTGTAGTACGAAATGTAATCTCATATTAAGAGTTTGAATTACTGATGTGAAATGAATTTTGACACTTATATGTTGACTCATTCCTTCTGCGTAGATGAAGCAAATACTGAATAATGGTTCTATTTGCAAAGTGATAATGACATGATGTGACATTTCATCTTTTCAGATGCAAAGAAAAGTAATGTGCAGATAGAATATCTGGCACATAACACTTTTTCCGGGAATCAAACAAAAACTACCAACGCCGCGGCAATTTTCTCAATGTGGCCGGTGCGGCGGATAAAATCGCCCTCCTCTTAATTCAAATCATCCGTCTCGGCCATGAGGCTCCCGATAAGACGGCTACGGCGGGTGAAAGTCGACCTCTATAGCGATCGCTCTCTCGACCGGTCGCGACCCCCGATGCAAGCATCAGCTGAAAAATCTCGTCAATCGAGTTTTATGCAACGGAATTCTCAGTTTGCATAAAAGTCGACATGGAACATCGCTACCCGCTTATCGTTTCTATCACAAGGCCAGGTCAATGGCATCCGATCAAGCCCTTCATTCTTGCAGGACACATAAGTGTTCCATCAGAATATAGCGTTTGTAAATGTCAACGATAAGCAGTGACATGGTTATCGTTCGTGAAATTTCCTGATGGAAAATCCGAATTATCATTTGAAAAATATTTTACAATTGACAATCCGAATAGGCCATCAGGAAAATTAATGAAAAACACTAGCTCTTCTAACTACAATAAATTTTATTCATGTATATACATGTATTTCGGAAGCAACTCACTTCCTTCCTCAGTACTTTGCTACTAAATTTAGATACTACATCGATCGCCTTAAATAGGAAATTACAATACATATATCCAAAAGGATTTACAAGGTCAAATGTATTATTTTTAGATGTTCTCAGGCGCGGTTTTCTTCGTGGGTTTTGTGTATTGACTCTTGGTGTGGGTTTTATGGTTATGAGGGTCTACTTGCTAGCAGTCGGATTAACTTCGATGAGCAATTGCCTTCGTCGGTGTTGAGTAATTTGTTTCGGTCTTCACGTAATATTGCCAAACTTTCCCATGCATCGAGAGTGTTGGGTTTTTTCACATGTTGCAGCAGTTGCAAGTTATCCTTGTCCACTGTATGATTTTCTTCAATGACATGTGTTGCTACCGACGACCTTATTACGTTTTTTCCCCGCCGCGCGGCAGATACCTCGCTCATATGCTCTTTGTACCGTGTTTGTTGGGGCCCACAATAATCTAACTTAGACTCCGTTACCCCTAAGATGGACGGAATAGTTCCCGATTAAATGCGCGATACAAAAACACGTCGTTCTTATGAAACGCAAAATACCAAGAGTCTTTATTCAACCAAAACATTTGACAAACAAAAACAGCCAACTTCAGGAAAGTAACAATTATCAATTAGCAATAGACGGGAGAATTCAATTACGTTAGTCTCAACACACTCCCACCTGAGAACTTTAACATAGATTTACAACGTTCTCATACAAAAAATCGATTACAAAATCAATCACAAAATTTCAAAGGTAATCTGATCTGACGTCCTCGTGACGTCCATCTCAGTATGTCGTGCAGTCGTTCAATGACTTCGTTGGTCGCTTGATCATTAGCCGCTACGTCAGCTTCATCAGATGCAACAACTCGCTCCTCCTGATCATAAAGCCCTATTTCGAGGGGATAAATACGAGCTAGAGGCCGTAAAAGTTGACCACCAACCGTGTCGACACGCACCAGTCTGATGACACCATCGTTTCCTTTGATCAATTCGGCAATACGCCCTAAACACCAGTTTAGACGTTTCTTGTTGTCGTCTCCAACATAAACTATCTCCCCGACACATATCTCGGGTGAACCTCTCACAGATGACGACCACTTCAAACTTCCCAGATACTCGCTTCGAAAACGCTTCCGCAACTGGTCGACTAAACTTTGTAGATAGCGATATCGTCTACACAACGTTGCTCGGTCCGTCACATCGTAAACCATCTGCAGTGACTTGACCCCAAAAACATAGCAGGAGTAAGGGTCACCAAGTCCGCTGTATCACCGGGCATATATGTCAGTGGTCTTGAATTGATAGTCGCCTCAAATTCGCATAAGACTATAACAAGGTCTTCATAATGGAGGCTTGCTGTACCCAACGTTCGCCGCATTAGATTATTGTGGGCCCCAACAGTGTTGTTATGAGGCGCTTTGTTTGACCGATGTAACGCTTATCGCAATCCTTGCATGTGATTCGGTAGATCCCGCTGTTCTCCTTTGATGTTAAAGGGTCCTTTTCGCTTCCCAGCCATCGCTTGGGAGTTACGTTGGTATGGTAACGTTTTGGCAAAAAAGGATAAATATTAACACGATTTTTTTGGTAAATTGAAAATACTTTATGGAAAAAAAACAAAAACCTGGGTTTGTCGGAGATCCAATTAAGACTGTCTCCTTCTGATCAGTTTCTAGTATTTATAACTTATTAAGCAGTGAATCCTTATAAATTTGGGAGTCGTTACAGCGACCTGGACTTCCCACATTTATATATAAAAATCTATACCTGTAGGGGAGGCCACATTGAATAAAATTGCGTGTAACGTAGATGAATGACCTTACCGGTAATCAACTAAAGCTAGCAGCACTGTAGAATACCACCCCTTATAATTATAGTAGTCAACAGCGTCTTCATTTCGCGGGCGTACTTCAATATGAGTTCCATCTACCAAATACGAGTAGTTCTGTTAGTTCGAACAAAAACAAACACTATTAACCTACCAAGAGCACCAATACACTGTGGAAATCCCAGAGCTATGAAACCATCTATACACTCCTGAATTTTTTCCGAGTGAAGAGGATAGGCGTTTAAATATTTTGGACGTAAAACATTCCAAACCTCTTGGCAAAACTCCTTTACGATTGAGCAAACTGTGGACTTTCCCACGCCGAATAGACTAGCAATTGTTCGATATTCGGAAGAAGATCCAAGTACAAACAATGCTATCGCAACTCTTTTATCCAAAGGTATTGGTTCACGATAATTAGTCTTCGTTTTCGATAAGTTTTTCAGCATGCTACAAAGGTAGTAAAAGTTTTCTCTTGACATTCTGAAGTGGTTCTTGAAAGCATCTTCCCCACCGGCTGCTACATCTCGCTCCCAAAACAATTTCGTCCGATTCTACAAAATAGTTAGAATGTAAACTACCGAAAAGTATATAACTTAAAAATCAAACCTTCAACCACTCTGAACAAGGTGTTCCCGATGCAATAGAAGCAAGAAGTGCATTTTGCTCACGCTGTAAATTAGCCACACTTTGCTCGAGCAACCGTCGTTTTCTTTTATACTTTGCCATCTTTCGAGCGTATAGACTTTCAAAGTTCTGTAGATTCGTCAGCAACGCGCCGTATTGATGATTAAACATATATTTCACCACCAAATCACTGTTCTTGTCCATTATCTGGCTTAATTCCAAAACAGCTGACAACTGTCAAACAAAATTACTCTAGGGTCGGTTTGAACACTTCCATGTAATTTTTAAATTACGTAATTTGAAATTACGTAATTTATTCTGTTTGAACGCAGTATAATATGTGTTATCTGTGTTGTATTCCATAATGGGAGATGTGTATTTGGAATTTTTGTACTATTCTGATAAGAATATTCTTATATTAATTAACTCGGAATATTCCAGTAGTTTGTTAGATTTATATTATTACTATGGGATAAGCCCGGATAATTTATTTGGTGTTTCTCAGAATTTTGATAAGAATGTTCTTATATTAATTAGTTCGGAATATTCCGGTATGTTTATTAGATTTTATATTACTATGGGATAAGCCTGGAATGGTGCTGTTGATAAGGGTGTAACCTGAGTGTTGAATTCTTGCTCGATCCGACTACCTGGATGTTGAACTGTCCTAGGAACGACTTGATTTGATGAAAGTTATAAGATACTGGTCTACTTATCCTTTTAATATCTTCGTCGGTAATTTGATCGAACAACGTCGAGCATTCTTTTCAGTATTTACGGAAGATCTTGTTTCTTATAAGTCGTTGGATGTAATGTTCTTTATACCCATTTTTGACTACCGTGTCGAGTATGTACTCCTTTTCCTTCTGGAATCTTTCAGGTGTTAATGGGTACGTAATGAGCCTGTGTGCCATGCTGTCATAGGCAGCAATTTTTTTGTGCGTATGTGTGGTACGATGTTGCTGTTATTGTTCTCTGTGTCGCCATCGATTTTCTGTATACATACATATATCGAATTGGATTCTACCATTCTCTGCATAAAACCTTTTTCCACGATGGTTGTCTCGATCGAGGCCATGAACATTTCGGTGAGGAGTGGGGATAGTGGACTCCCAATTGCTACTCCCGATGTTGTCTTATAAAATTTCTCGCGCGATTGGAAATAATTTTCGTTCATGCAGAGTCTCGCCAACTTAGTGTCGAACCAGCCCTATCGGACGAGTATTTCCCCATGAAAACAGCCAGGTTGGACGAGTGCTTCCCATCAAAATTATCTTCACTTGAAACATACTCTCGGAACCTTCACATTATAGTGAAACTACACATATGCGATCATGACCGCGAGTGCCACTCGCGTAAAAGCATGTACCAAGTCTGCTACAGACAATGGCCCATCGCCATGGCTCGAACTATAATGTAATTTTGAGTCGCTGATTCCGAATCCGAAGTCAAAAAACACCCTGTTTTCGTGGGGAAATACTCGTCCGATCGGGCTGGTTTGAACTATAAGGTAATTTAGGGTCACTGATTCCGAATCTAAAGTCAAAAAAAATTTGGGGTTGTCCACCCCAGAATAATTACCCTGTTCTCTAGTACATTCCCCTCTTTCAGTCGCGTTGTAGTCGCGTTGCATCAGTGGACGAAGGCCCTAACTGTGCGCTGTGTGGTCCTGCTTCATGGTCATTGTGAAATTTGGTAGAAAACTGATAAACTGTGTAATCTACGCAGATTATCGTTGCAAAACAGGGTCCGAATGCACAGATTTCAGATCTGCGTAAAAATCTGCCAAAACTGTGCAGTCTACACGGATTATCGTTCAGACATGACGTCACACGTGATAAACTGAGCGATAAACTGAAGGTGTGTAGTCCCTCTTAAACATGCCAACAGTCCTTTCAAGTAACAACCACCTGCGTAAACATTGTAACGACACCCCGACATGGGGGGTAGTAGACGGTAAAAGTCAGCCTATCAACGACGGCGGCACCTGCTGGCGGGCGGTTCAGTTCGGGAGGGTTGTGGTCGAGGGTAAGTGTCGTTGCTGACAGCGTCGTACAAAAATAAATTCAGGTGCCAGAGCATTGCAGTTCTAGTCCGAAACGGGGCAAAAACAAAATGCGAAGAAGAAAGAAGGAAAGAATGAAAAAAAAAAACAGGGGAGTGAACCAACAAGCTTTGATGACCCTCGGTGGTCGGACGAGTGCCAAAGTGCTGGGGAAGTCAGGCCTAGCGGACTAGGGCAAAATCACTGGTTATCGGCGCACTTATGCCGAGCTGGTTCACTCCCCGCGACTGTGATATCTCGAGCTCCCGGCAGGGTTAGGGGCAACGGCAAAAGGCGACGCAGACGGACATCTTTAAATAATTAGCGCGTTCGTTTGGCCATGATTAAAAATATATATTTATATGTGTTACGTGTCTTATACCTAAATTACAAGATTTAATACGTGTAAATTTATCGGGGGAATATAACGTAAGTAATTGATTCCAAAAACAAAAGAAAACAAAGTCGAAGCGGAAAAATTATTTGCAGTTAGTCGTACTTACTAATGACTGGTTCTAAAGCTTATCTTACGGGGTTCTTGTGGCGGCCGCTACGGGATCCTTCGTTGATGCGAAAGAAAGCACTCTTAGGTTAAAATGCCTTTCCTAGAGAAAGAAGAAAAAAAAATGTTCCCGCTTCGACTAATACATTGCGTTTAGTCGACTGATACGTTAAATAAATAAATTAAATTAACTATCGGACAAGCACAAACACTAAAAGGACGTTCACACACACAGAAAGCGGTTGGGCGGGGGCTCCGTTGACCAGGCAATCACGCCGCCATGATTTTGCCGGGTTTAGCTTCGGTAAATTTCTTTTTCGGAAACTCGGGGGTGAAGGTCGCGATTTAACCGCACAGTTTGGGGCGTTGGTTGAAAAGGCTCGCACACAAAATAAGCAACTGTCTCAGTGTGTTATAACTGCGCCAACGGAACCCAAATCTGCGAACAACCGTTAGGCATCTAGCCGCATGCATCTAAATTTTTCTGTCGGTAGAGGCTTGCATCCCGTGGGTAACGGCCCTGCAGCTTGGGGCTCCGAAGCTTGTCCGCTCAACCACCAAAGAAAACGTCCAGCGGCGACTGCCTTTGGAGCACCGGATTGTCCGACCCCAAAATCGTTCAGTTGGCCCCCAAATATCGAGGATCTGCCACCACTAAAACGGAACACAACACAATCCTTGGTTCCTTTTTTCTTTCACTTATTTTCACCTTTTTTTAGGGTTTTGTAGTAAAACAAAACCCTTATGAAATCGGTCATGCGTCCGTCTGTCTGTCTGTCTGTCTGTCTGTCTGTCTGTCTGTCTGTCTGTCTGTCCATGGAATATCTCACGAACCGCTGAGGCTACATGTATGAAATTTAGTGAAAATATGTAGAAGTACTATAATTCTCTGGAGGAAGTGATGCATCGTAATAGGTCAACTTTGAGGGGGGGTCCCCATAGAGGGGAAATGAAGGACGAAATTTTTTTTTCATTCGGTATAGGCAAGTGGGGTATCGTAAGAAAGGTACCGTCGAGTACATTCCATTTCTGGAATTTTCTTCAAATTTGAAGAAAGGGGAAAAGAGGGAGAGGGGAAAATATGTGATCCGAGTTTGTCCCCCCCCCCCCCCTTGCATTTCCAAACCGTTATACTTAGAGATATGAAAATTTACAGAAAAGCGGCATTTTACTAACATAGAAAACTATAAATAATAGAATTCCAAAATCTCATCAAAAAAGGTTAATAATAGTACATTTCTATTTTTTCAGTTAGCACACCCCTGCACCCCTTAAGCACACCCGAGGTCAAAAATATTGATGGCCAATGATAACCAACACCATAGGCAATAATGCCTCTACGTTTCATTACAACCATGTAATATTTAACAATAGTACATTAACTTAAAGTTAGGCATTTTTACACTATTCATACAAAAAATACACCTACCGGCTTCAAAGGTGCGAGTACTACTTGCATGTTGTTTTGCGTAGTGCGAATCGCAGTTATTGTTACATATTATGGTTAATCACATTTATGAAAGGGTAAAGATTGGTAGGGGGCGATGTGTGGTAATTGGCCAACTGTAACGGGCGGGGGAGGGGAGGGTGAGGGGCAAAATTAAGGTCAAATTTTGTTTATCGACTGGTATAGGCAAGTGGGGTGTTGTGAGAAAGGCAATGTTGAGTTTACTTTACTTATATTTGAAAAAAAGGGGAACAATGAGGGAGGATAAATTATTAGATCGTAATTTGCCCCCCCCCCCCCTTGCATTTCCAAACCGTTACACTTAGAAAAATGAAAACTTCCAGGCAGGTGGGTTTCGAACAGTATATAAAACGGGAAATGTTGGAATTTGTATATCTCCTCAAAATAGGTTAATAATAGTTTGTTTCCATAGTTACAGTTAACGCATCCCTGCATCCCTTAAACACGTCCGAGATCAAAAGTACCGATGGCCAAGGATAACCAACACCATAGGCAATAATATGTTCTAAGTTTTATTACAATCACGTAATATGATTGGGCATATAAGATACTATATTATGGGTCAGACATTTTATTTTTTTTTATCCATCTAAGTGGTACCAAGAAGAGCAAGGAGCCGATACTTACATACCAAATTAAGTACTTGCTACAAAACCC
The DNA here is from genome assembly GCA_964017055.1 of Chloromyia formosa. NCBI lineage: Eukaryota > Metazoa > Arthropoda > Insecta > Diptera > Stratiomyidae > Chloromyia > Chloromyia formosa. Next base: position 82,580,380 of record OZ024816.1, on the reverse strand, counting down.
TCGAATTGCGGGCGTAGCCCTCTATATTCCGGTTTCATTTTTAAATATTTTCTGTAATGGCATGGGCTGGAGTTGTGCACTTCATTCTCATTATTTCCCGGGACACCTTTTCCAATTCTGCATTGAAGTTAATTTTCCATGCTCTCTATCCTACTCGGATTTGGAGGCCCGCACCTAACCACTTCTAACTTGTAAAAGACATGAGGTTGCCCTCTCTGGTTTGGGACCTAGTTACCATTCTAGTTTTGGGAACCGCTCCGTGTTTATTTGCAGCACCAACACTTAAGTCTTTATTAAAAGTATAAGACTCTAAATCGCCCGCCAGCAGGTGCCGCCGTCGTTGATAGGCTGACTTTTACCGTCTCCTACCCTCCATGTCGGGGTGTCGTTACAACATTCAATGCTACCTAGGCATGGACCGCACCACTAAGAAGATTCTAGTCTTTCATTAACTTAACATGTTATATTTTCGAGCCGGGATTTCGCTCATATAACACTTCTGCCTATATGTATATTTTTGGAATCGTGTTTCACCTACAAATAAATTGTGCGTAATCAGAACGAATATTAAAATTGAGATTTTAATTGAAAATATTTTTAACAACAAATTGAGATATCAGTCTTTTGTTTTGCCATACGAGGAAGATATGTCCAAGATATATGAAGAAAATTTAAAGGAAAAGCGGCTATACGACCATAATGCGGCGTCTACTTTTATTTATTTATTTTATATTGTAAATCATGCATTTGAGAATATAAACAAAGGGGTTTTGGAATATTCTTTGGCGGCTGTTACACGGAACGCACGATACACGATATTCTAGCATAAAGCACCAGTGGCGAGCGAGCTTTCTATATGTATGCAATTTTAAATTACGCCACTCATAAATTTGCCATTGATGGAGGAATTAAAACTGGCTTAAATAAATGTAAAATAGAATTTCATTTTGGGGAAAAACATCGATCAGATGAATGTTTAGTGTAAATAAAATTGAAGTTGCCCATTTGCTATTTGGGGACCCTCTCATGTTGGGGGCCCCCGGTTATTCTGTTCCCCAGGACCGGCGGTAGTTACGCCATTGTTTCCTCAAGTTTATATAAAACACAATCTTCTTGATCTTTACCACGGCTTTTATTATAATTCTTTATGTAGCGGTTCATTATGGAGGAAATGTCCTTTTTGCCCGGTAGTTGGCATCATTTTTTCATTAAAGAAAAGAAATAAAATAAATAGAAGATTATTTTATGTCAGAAATAAAACTGGTTAAAACACCGAATTTTGAATTTGCAAACAATGTTTATTTGGATGCATTTCGGGCAGCCTTCCGCCCATCTTCAGCAACACGATTAAAATTTTCCAATAGTTGTTTTGATTTTAAAACAAAGCCACGCATTAAGAGACACAAATACATATAAAATTAATAAATTAAAAGTCAACTTCAAAAAAGCGATGTCTACTTTCAAAACTTCTACTTTCGTTTTTAATCGAGTAAACTCGTTTCTTTTTGACTTGGTTTGTCCTTTTAATTTATGGTTTAAGAGAAACGATGCGCAAATTCCGTATTATTATTTTAAATCAGAAATAAAACTGGTTAAAACACCGAATTTTGAATTTGCAAACAATGTCTTTTAACAATGTTTATTATTATTATTACTTGAAGGGAAAATACGTGAAGTAAAGTGGCTAAGTCCTAAGACTTAGAGCAAGCAGCCTTAATATGCTTGTGGGGATGCATAACGGTGGAAGGACTAAAAAGAAACCCGATGAGGTCCTTTTTAGTCCTGTTTTTGACCGGAAATGTGCCCCACGTTGGGCGTCATTCTTTGTAATGAATTAGATCTGATCCCCATCAGGACGGGACCAGGAAGCCATTGGCACCTGAGTGAGGGCAACTCAGCTCGGGAGGAAAGCGGCGTGGGTGATCGCCGAGGGGCTTCTATTCATTACGTTTGTTTTACTTGTCAGATGCCAAAGTAAAAACGGGAAATGAAACGACCAGCCGAAATGGAGGACCGACTACTGTCGAATCATGGCATCACACCAACACTCAAACCTGAATCAAAGCCGAAGAGCTGGCATCGTCAGTGGAGGGGATGAACGGACAAGGACACCCATGGCTTTATAACACTTAAAAACAACACATTATATCACGTTTACTCACAAATTATATTTTTCGAATTTACTTTAAATCACAATATTATTATATTATTTTATATTTTTTTTTCTTTTTTTCCCCGCGGCTCTTTAAATTCCCTTCATTAAATGGTTGATGCGTGCACTGCTTAAATACATATATGATAAATTGCATCTCTTTTTTTTTGGCAAATTAAAAACAACAATCTTCCGGTGGCGGCCGCTACAGGACGATTCACAGCTATATTTCTTTTTCTTTTAGCACGACAACTACTACTAAATCGCAGCAGATCGCGCAGCGCAACACTAAACAGGAATAACAATTATTCGCTACAAAAGCATGCAAAAATTATGACGAGTATCTACACTGCATGCAGATACATCGGAACATGGATATGTCTATGACTACCGACTGCGTGGAACCTGTTGTGTTGAAGATATCGACGTAAGTTTTGTAAAGATCCCAGTATAGTTATACTGGATGAAATCATTCGAGAAAACACGTCCCACACTTTCGGTAGGCATAAGACATATCCATGTACCCATGTATCTGGTGGCAGTGTAGATACTCGTCATAAATTCTGCTTTGCTTTGTCCTGTCCGCTTGGGCTCCATTCTCTCGCGGGATCGTTTCGTTTTCGTTTGCATCGCGTGTGTGCAATATTCACCTCCTCTCGTGCACCCTGTTCCATCTACCCGTTCAGTACAGTTTGCAGACTGCAGCCTATCAACATTTCGCTGAGTACGTTTCTGCTTCACGCTTCCCACCATCTTTTCCCAATCGGACGTGTATTGTGTTTGTGTATCTATTGCAAAATCGCTCCCACACTATCCGTCTCATCCCGCCCCTTTAATCAACAGTCCGGGTCCGGCACACACAATCCGTTTCTCAAGTAACGCGTGCCACTCTATGCGATTGTGTCCAGCAAACAGAAAGGGAAACTAACAAAAGTAAACAAAACATTCCAACACACGCACAAAGAGAATGCACAAGAAAAATTTTGTAATTTTTGCAGAAGGGGGGGGGGGGGCATTTGATCTTCTGCAGACCTCTGAATGTACATCATGTCACGATGAGCTGCTTGGAACTATAACATCCTGCGACGAATATTTCTCTATTTCGGGGCTTGGGAGATTTTAACTCGCGCAGTACAAATCCGCCATTTTGTTTTATGATACGTTTATTGCATGTGTGGTGGAGGCCACATTGTCGGCCAGTCAGACCTCAAATCGCCGCCATTGCAAATGCACAACCATTTGAATAGAATGAACTTCATCCGCGATGGCTCTCGCTCTATCTCTATCTTCGGAGGGCGGGAGCTATGTAATGTACACTCTCTCAAATTGCGTCTGCGCATGTCCAAATGTTAGTCGAACTGACTACTTACTTGCTACCTTTCCTGGGACCCTAGTGATTCAGATAGTACAACACGGGCTATTTTATTAAATGATGAATGGGAATTGGCGGAAATTGAAGGTCATTGAAAGTCCGCCCGTTCACCCGTACACTATGTTATTTCTTGCCGTCCACAACGTCAACCTTTATCGCTATCAAATCAACATCCCAACATGTACACACAGGATCCCCGCAAGTGCACCGCCCGCGCGGATCTACAAGCAACAGCCATGCACAATGACCACTTCACTCAAACGACATGCACAACCAGAAAAGAAAAATTTTCGATGGGCTTGTTTCCTCTTCTGACCCCCGAGTAGAAAAACAGACATTTCGTGTGACGGACTGATTTTTAGGATGACCCCCAGCTATAAGACATATCCATGTCAAAAATTTACAAAATTACACATAATTACATTTTTTCACGACAACTCTTTTTTTTTCTCTATCTTCACAAAAAAAATATATATATATTCGTATATTAGCTGCCGTATCTTGGACGGGCGAACCTCTCGGACTTTGACACGAATTTTTGTTACTGACCGTAATTGTTGCTGAATAGCTGGTGGCCGGGGAAGGCTCGATGGGGACAGCCTGCTACTTCGCTCCAAATGTGGCCGCAGATGTGCCGCTGTTGGCTGAAGAAGCCTTGACGGGGGACAGCTTGCTGCTTCGCTCCAAATGTGGGCGCAGATGTGCCGCTGTTGGCTGAAGAAGCCTTGATGGGGAACAGCTTGCTGCTTCGCTCCAAATGTGGCTGCAGATGTGCCGCTGTTGGCTGAAGAAGCCTTGATGGGGGACAGCTTGCTGCTCCGCTAGAAAAGTGGCCGCAGCTGTGCCGCTGTTGGCTGAAGAAGCCTTGATGGGGGACAGCTGTACAGTCACCTCCTTGTTCGAAAAATGTCTCCTTCTATTTTTTCCCTACGGGTCTACTCTCCCTTTTTTTTGAACGCTGCTTGCACCTTGTTCTTTTTTGTTCTTTTGGCTGCGGCCCAGAGGTCCGCACCGCGCCACTGTCAATGGGGGAAAAAAAGCAAATATGTAACGGACGATTTGGTGGGCATCCGAAGATGCCCGTGGGGACAGAGCCTAAGGTAGCATATTACTGTGAAGGTCGGGCCGTACCATCTGGTGAAGAAAACGAGCTAAGCAACGGCCTATGCTTGCTGTAGCTCAGTTCGGGAGATGTGGGCGGGGTATTCGCCGCTCGTTGCCTCCGTCCTTTACGTATTAACAAAAATTGATAGGCCTGGGGAAGACAACACAAACAGGTGAAGTAAAAATGGGGTATTTAAAAAATAGTCGATAAGGATGGAATGGTTGGCGGACGGATCAGACGCCCACACGGTCGCACCTGGGTCCGGGTGTAATGGGACCCTCAGCCTCTGGTTTCGTACCACCAACAGATCACTACTCATCATATTTATCCATACTTCTATCGTATTATATTCTATGTATACCTCTATTTAAATGGAAGCAAATAACCGAGCCGCCAGGTTAACAATACAAAAAAGAAACAGCTCATAAAGTTGTGATGAGCACAAAGATTTTTTCACTGTTTCACATACAAAAGTTCTGGCTCGTTCCACTGAGTCTTTCAAATAAAAACCGTTAAATTTTTCATCCACTTCAAATCTAAGCACTTAGTCCACTAAACTTACAACCAAACGAACACTGGCTGATCCGCTCTTCAAAGGCTCGACGCTTACGCAATTATGAATTTTTCATTCCCGCCAATTTTCATCAACCCAACAATTATTTGCCCATGATAAAAGCTGTCGGCCGGCCAGTCCAACACACGGAATTTTCACTAAAATTCTGGACCTCGACATTCGCGCCAATTTTTATCAACACAGCAACGATTTGGGGTGGGGGGGGTCGGGTTCAGACCCCCCTTGAGATCTATTTTCTTATTTTTTTCTTTGCATAATATGCAAATTAAACAGATAAAATTTAACAATTTCGATTCATTTTATTTTGAAAATTCTAAGAATATACACCGATATATTTTAATATAAAATAAGAACATACTACTTATACATATTTAAAGTTTAAAACGTGTTAGTTATCTTTAAATTTTCGAGGTTTTTTAAAGAATTCTTCAAGGACTTCATCTTCTGTTAATTCAATTCCAGGCTGAATATTTAACGAAGCAAGACCATTAAGACGCTCCTGTCCCATAGAGTTCCTCAAATATGTTTTGATTCTTCTCAACATGGAGAATGTCCTTTCTGGAGTAGCTGTTGTTACTGGTAATACTGCCAAAACTCTCAAGATCGTGGTAACGTTTTGAAATGACTTTTCATGTATCTGGAAAAATGAAAAAAAAATTCGGCGGATGTTAGATTGGCAGGGCATAAAAGTGAAAAAAAGAACGACTAATTTCAAGGTTATTTATCAACGTGAATGCTTACAGACAGAGCATCAAATGTATTTTGAATGTTCTTATCGCGAATTCGCTGTCTCCACATTTTGACTTCAGAGATAAAATTTCCTTCCAAACAGTCCAATATTCTTTCGTAAAAACTGTAGAGGCAACGCATTTTTTTTCATCGAATTCTTGATTGGAGAACAACTGTCCAAAACTATTGAAAATTGTTTTGTGCCTTGCAAACCGATTATGTAAAATAGATGAAAAATGAAGGTGTCGAGGAATGGAATGTAAAATTCAATCCTGTACAATTCTTCAGCGTTTTGGGCTTCAACGTTGCATCGATATTTTTGACTACCGCATAAACGTGACAATTTTATCTGAATCTCATATTCAGAACAAATCTCTGCCACATGCTCGTAAAGTGCATGATAACAGAAATCAACATTTTGCCGTTTTTCTTTTATTGTAGATCATTTAAAGCATCATCTGCTAATTTGGTGGCTTCTGCTAAATCCTGATTTTTTAACTGCAATTCCCGACTTAATGGTAAAACAATTGAATTAATGGATCCCATTATGCGCTCGTGCCCACGGCAAACTTTTTAGTGCGCAGAAAAATTAAATAGTTTAGTCAGAAAAATAGAACACGCGGTGTTTTATGAGACCGCGCACACAGCGATTACTAAATAGTTTAGTTTGCTGTGTGCGCGGTCTCATAAACCGCCGTGTGTTCTATTTTTCTGACTAAACTATTTCGTTTTTCTGCGAACTAAAAAGTTTGCTGTGGGCGCGAGCTCTATGTGGCAGGAAATTTGAAACTCAATAGTTAAAATCGCAGTGTCACGATCTTTCCAGGTTTTAATTTCTTCCAAAGAGTCAATAACAGCTGGCTGAAGTTCGAGGTAGGTTGAAACTGCTTCGTGAGACTGAGCCCATCTAGTAGGACAGATAGACTGCAATTTTTCCTTTCTTTGCCCACTTGTCCTAGCTTTGGAAATTTCCTATTTCAGGATGTTCTGTTATTAATTAATTGCAAATAATTATTTGCAAGCTCAAATACCTCGGTGTTTTTAATTTACAATTTTTTAAGTTAATATATAATACGGAGTTTGCGTGAATCATTTCTATTAATTCATTAATGACCTTAAATGAGCCTGAGCTCCTTGAAATTCTCCACTCATAGCTGGAGCTCCATCATATCCTTGACCAAACATAAATGAACAGTCTATGCCGATTTCGTACAAATAATTTCTTATGGAATCTGCTAGACCTTGCCCGGAAACGTCAGTAACTGGAACAAATCCAAGGAAATCCTCGCTGATATTCGATTCCGAATCTAAGTATCGCACACAAATGGAAAATTGTTCAACGCTGGAAATATCAGTCGATTCATCCGCTAAAACTGAGAATCCTCTCGATTGATTAACTTTATCCACATTTTTTTTTCTAATTAATTGATGACATATTTCGATTATTTCATTCTGAATGGTTTTACTCAAATACATTGCATTCTTTGGAGCCGACAGAAGATTTTTCTTCAAAAGTTCGTCACCTTCAGCTCTATATCGTAGAATTGCACGAAAATTCCCTTCATTTACTGTTCTCCTGCCAGCTTCGTGGTGAGGCTCATCTGGATATAAAGACCCGTCGTCCCTATGGCCACGAAGGGCGATTCCTTGCCGTCCACATAAAATGATTGCACCAAATATAGGTTTTAGTTTATTATAATTTTCGTTAAGGACTTTCTCTTTATGTTGGTCTATTTGCATGTCGACAGATTTACTTTTTCCCAGCTGAATGTCACGCAAGTTTTCAATACTCAAAATTGATTTTTTGTGGTAATCAAGATTCTGGTGGTAACGAAAAGTTTCTTTTGCGTGTTTCCAATTATTGAACGGCTTGGGGACGAGGTATCCTAGCTTTATATCTCCTTTTCCACCAACTTGAACACCAAAAGCAACGCAATACCTACAATAAGCACCAGCACTTTTAGCAGAATATGCCACCCAGCTAAACTCTTCGAGCCATTTCTTCTGAAAAGACAAATTTTTCGTTGTTGATTTTGGGAATGGAAAATTGACTTGTGGCACCCAGGTGTTATGAACAATTTTAAGGATTTCGCTATGGGGTTTTCCGATTTGAGGCTCCTGAGCAATGACGCCTATATCGTTCTTCTGAAAAAGCACGGTATCTATTTTTCCACACTGGGTTCATCACAAAAAGCAGCTCCAAGGAAAGTAGATGCAGCTCCGCGGGAAGTAGATGCAGCTCCGCGGGAAGTAGAAGCGATGTTCAAAAAGGAGTCTTCCGACGTTGTCACTGTCTCTGATTTTTGTTTTTCGGCGTCGCCCTTTTATTTAAAAAAAAATCGATTTATAACTCATTAAGATGAAAAAAAAAGTTCTTGGACCTTAAACAACCAACCATTTATCTTTCTTTATTAAATTTTCAATTTACCGATTCGTTTTTTTTCTTCTGCTCTGGTTCAGATCCTGCATCAACGCGAGTATAATAAGAAAAAAGATTCCTTTTCATTTTGACGGCGATATAACAAGCACAGCACTTAAAATATGTTTTTCAGACCACAATTAGAACTTTACAGCTATTATTGGTGGCGGTTCCAAAATCAGAAATCTGGTCCGTTACTGTTTCAGTCGCAAGTCCGTGGATGCTTGTTGTCTCAAAAGCACTTTTGGTCCACCCAGAGCCACTAGCTGCTCGCCGCGAATATTGCTATTTCAACAAATTCACAAAAAAAAAGATGTCTAGCACAGTATTTACACACAGCAGAATCTTAAAACCGACGATAGCATTCTAAAACAACACTAGAGCCACCACAGATGCACTTTGTTTAGGAATTGACTTTGCTGACTTGACTTGTTTACAAGTTGACCATTTTTTTACATTTGTTGCTCTCAGTGATAAATTTAGAAACCAATTGAATAAGGCTGTAAGGGTACATTAATGGGAGTGTCAAGGAAATTTGATTTGATAATAGTCTGTAACGGTTGCAGGAGCGGAAGTAATTGACGCTGCCGTGAAGGCCTGACAAACATCAAAATGTCAAAACTTCCTACCTAAGTTGGTCAAATGACGCGTGCTGGCTGGCTTGCTCAGTGACGGGAGTGATGGGGTGGGTACACGACCAACTCAGGCCCTACCCGTTGACACTTTAAATGTCACGCGTCTGCCCGAGACAACACGACACTTGGACCGAGAAAAATATCGAGAAAAAGATAATAACATGCTGGACGAAGTGTCACAGCAGAAAATCACAATAACAACTACACCGAGAGGGATGTCGATCATCACCTCTGGAACTTCCGCGATCCGCGGAGAGCCAAGATGTTGCGGCTCTGGCGCTCGCGTCCCTCCCAACCATGTCTAGGTCGCGCCTCGAATTCCTAGACCCCGATCTAAACTAACCGAAAAGAGAGAGGGGAGAAGCTCTACATTAGGAGCTTTGGGGACACACGGTAACTATTTAACTCCTCATTTTAAATATAAAAATGAAAATAAAATCGGTAAACGGCACAAAACAAAATTAAACTCACCCGCTGTCCGTGAGCTGACTCGATCAGCGCCGCCGTTGAGCTGGAAAGCACCCCCTCACCTCACGCATGCACCCCCACACACATACACCCCCACACACACACATACCCTTGCTTCACGCACTCGCAACGCTGTTGTCCGAATAACCTCACAAAACGAAAAAAAATTGCCTTCGTTACTGACACTCGTCCTAATTGTTGCCGCTCGCGACGCGAATGGGTTTCTTCATCGACTCCTAAATGTTTGCGGATCAAGGCAACGCAACGCCCACACAAGGAACATTCGTGATTTTTGTAATCCCGATGAGTTGAAAACGCGGACGCGGAGCAGTCTCTGTGTCTTCGACGCCACTATTCCGTTCAATCGACCCCCCCGACACGTTTGTCCGGTCAAGTCAACAACCGAATAAATTCGCGTCCGTCAACCGATAGTCAGATTATCGTGTAAATAATTTCAAAGTATTCGCATCGAAAATAATCGCACAAAAAAAAGAAGCCTTTTGCGAAATTTCACTTCACACCACCCTGCGCGTCAAACAGGCACCCCCCCCCCCCCCTCCCAATTTTTCTTTTTCTCCACTCGCTCCACCACAACCTCCTTCCTTCTCCACACCAGAACCCCCGAATCCCAGTTCCCGCCAAAAACGCTGTCAGCATCCCCCGCTGTGTTAAAACAATCCCGAGCACGCGTTCCGTTTTGACACAAGCCCCTCCGAAATAGTACATATCGAAATAGTGCATGTACAATTTCGCATGCATTATTTCGGTGCCCTGCCGGTTCATATCTGACACACATCTGGCATTTTGGAATTTGACAACAGAACAAGCGCATTTATCTCGAAACAATTCGAAATACACTAAATATTTCGAATTATGACGAAATAAATGCAATTGTGGAATCCAGTCAGACAAATGCCGAAATGTCAGACGTACATCAGAATTCGTTCATTACAAGTAGTGATGTGTAACACAGTAACGAGTCGCTCTTTTTGAACGACTCAACAGGATGAGCAAAAGATTCGGCACAACGACATAGCCTTCGAGTCGTTCAATTTATGAATGACTCACTGTAAAATTAATTCCCAAACTAGCCCATCGCATAAATATTACCCAACGCATAACCAATCCACGCTCATTTCTCAAAACATATAATGTAACTACAATACATTCATTCACTCATATCCCATCCCATTATCTATATCTAAAACCAAAACCACCATCATTAACTACCAAAGCAATCCCATCTAAATCCATTAATATTCATCTCTATGCAGTATGCAATGCACGCATTGTGTATACTTCTAAATATATACGCAACAACCCATGCTGACTGCAAATGCAAACATATCAAAAATAATTTACTTACATACGTCGCGTCCCACCCAAATACAGAAAACAATCCCATCATTCTAAAACAAAAGTATTCGTCTTACGTATCATCATCTCAAGCTCAACTTTAGATAAAACCAAACAAAAACCCATAGCGTCCACTTCCACTACAGCTACAGTGTAAAGCAGCGTTCTGACGGGGCCAATACATGACATCGTGGCACGCTTTCGATCTCATGCTTGTATTGACCGTGGACTGGAAAGTGAACTGCTTTTGCCTTGGGTTGTGGACCGTTCACACGACCACTATTTAGTTTATCCCATAAATCATTCTGTTTCAAGCAATTACACCACTACTATACCCTAGTTTTAAATAAACTGTTTTGTGGCCATAACTTCTAAAATATAAGGAATTTCGCATTTTTGACACCATTTTGACCCCACTTTAGAACCCCCATCCGGGCTAAGGAGCATCCATCCCCACTATTTGGATGCTCCTCAGCCCTCTCCCTCCCTATCCCCTTCTCCTTTCTCTATGTAAAATTCGTTCAAAAAGAGCGATTCAAAATCGTACCGCACAATAAGATTCGTTCAAAAAGAGCGACACGTTCAAAAAGAGCGACAAGTTCAAAAAAAGCGACACGTTCAAAAAGAGCGACACGTTCAAAAAGAGCGACACGTTCAAAAAGAGTCAAAAGAGTCAATGGTGCGGTTCGATTTTGTATTGCTCTTTTTGAACGAATTTTTTTGTGCGGTTCGATTTTGTATCGCTCTTTTTGAACGAATCTTTTTGTGCGAGTTGATTTTGTATGCCCGCCCCAGATTGGCTGCCCCGTTTTCATGGGAAATAGTGGTCCGATCGGGCTGGCTCGAACTAAAGGGTATTGGGGGGGGTCGCTTAGTCCGAATCTGGGGTCGAAAAAGATAAAAAAAGTTGGGGTCGCCCATCCGAGGCTGGCAGCCCCTTTTCATGGGAAATAGTAGTCCGATCGGGCTGGCTCGAACTAATGGGTATTGGGAGGTCGCTAAGTCCGAATCTGGGGTCAAAAAAGAGAAAAAAAATTGGGGTCGCCCATCCTAGGCTGGCAGCCCCCTTTTCATGGGAAATAGTGGTCCGATCGGGCTGGCTCCAACTAAAGGGTATTGGGGGGTCGCTAAGTCCGAATCTGGGGTCAAAAAAGAGAAAAAAAAATTAGGGTCGCCCATCCTAGGTTGGCAGCCCCTTTTCATGGGAAATAGTGGTCCGATCGGCGTGGCTCGAACTAAAGGGTATTGGGGGGTCGCTAAGTCCGAATCTGGGGTCAAACGAGAGAAAAAAAATTGGGGTCGCCCATCCTAGGCTGGCAGCCCCCTTTTCATGGGAAATAGTGGTCCGATCGAGCTGGCTCGAACTAGAAGGTATTGGGGGGTCGCTAAGTCCGAATCTGGGGTCAAAAAAAGAGAAAAAAATTGGGGTCGCCCATCCTAGGCTGGCTGCCCCCTTTTCGTGGGAAATAGTGGTCCGATCGGGCTGGCTCGAACTAAAGGGTATTGGGGGGTCGCTAAGTCCGAATCTGGGGTCAAAAAAGAGAAAAAAAAATTGGGGTCGCCCATCCTAGGCTGGCAGCCCCCTTTTCATGGGAAATAGTGGTCCGATCGGGCCGGCTCGAACTAAAGGGCATTGAGGGGGGAGGGGTCGCCAACTCCGAATCTGGGGTCAAAAAAGAGAAAAAAAAGTTGGGGTCGCACATCTACGACTTTTATTGAATATGTTATTACCCAAGCTTCAGACTCTTTGCATGACTCTTTTTGAACGACTCTTTTTGAACGACTCATTGGAAAGAGTGAGAGCTTATGTGCTGGCACAGTGAAAAGAGTCATTATGCCCATCACTAATTACAAGTCTGATGGATTTGTTACTTGAGTGGAAGAGTCGTTTTCCATGAAATTTTTATGACCGCACACTTAGAAATTTTCAATTGCCTTCTTCTTCATTTTGTCACAATTGGGACCTTACGCATATAATATTTACCCTATAAGTAAAGAGATTGCTCCATAGTAAACAATGCGTGCAAACGATTTTTAAATTTGTTCATAAATAAATCCCTCCCATTAAGTATTTAATCGACCGAACTTTGAAATTCTAAGTGCCATTGTCCACGAGAAACTGTTTTCGTACTTTATCACGACACCAGTGCTTGTAACATTTCTGCTTGGTAGGCCGAAGCCTACATGAGGACGGAAGTCTTACTCTGGTCGTGCAGACCGCGCGTGACACCTAAGTGCCAAAACTTCCTCAGATGTGACCAGTTCGCGCGTGCTGGATAGCTAGCTCTGTAATGTTTGTTGTATTTTTAATAAAAAAAACGTTCTTCCTTTTTATACTAACTGATGTATATTGTTTGTTTTGCTGAATACTTAGATACAATACTATCATGACAATGGTTGACGTTCAACTGAGGCACACAGTATACTATGATGAAATACATTGATGGGTGCGTTCATACTAACTATATGACTATATACAACTAGTGGCAACCAATATTATTACACGCTTTTTTTCTTTTAAAAGAACTTGAAATTTTAAGTTGAAATGAAATGATTTAGTAGTAGAAAATTATTAAACTCAAATAGTTATTTAAATCAATTGCAACCATATCTTTGAGGTGGACGACTAACGCGACCGCTACGAGTTCTCCTCCCATCTGGCTCATTAGCTATTACAGGTTCGAGTGTCTCGTGATCGCCAGCCGACTCTGCTTCTGAATCGGAACTACCAGCAGTTCGATATTCATCTGATGATGATGCGCTATCGTTCAACGCTGGTCGAACAGGTTCATCCACATCACAATCAATTGGTTCACTGCCATTGTTAACCTTATCTTGTACGTTGCGCCCAAGTGGCGGTACTATTTCGATTGGTTTCAATTTTTCTGGATTTGCAAAATTACATCCAACATTGTCTTCAAACATTACCTCTCCCCCATTCATTTCATTATTCTTAGTCTTGGCAATGAACCGTCGGTTGCGTCTAAAATAATTATCAAAATTATCCCTAATAATATATGATCGACCGTTTACATTACCAACAATTGTTCCATAATTCCATTCTTTTCCGTTTTTCTTAAAAATCACGAGATCACCCAAGTTTAATACTGACAGTGCTTTAGCATTCCGGTCATAGTAATACTTTTGTTTTTCCCTTTTTTCTTTAATTTTGTTTTGCACGTTTTCTTCACTTAAATTATTTCGACGTAACAATGAATCCGAAATCGGCATTCTTGTCTTGACCAGCCGACCAAAAAACAATTGGGCCGGTGTCAGTCGCATGCTTGCCACAGGAGTTGTATTATATTCCAAGATCCGATACTGATAATTTTCTGTATCTCGATCTTCAACACAACGTTTCAAAATATTTTTCGCAATCGCGACACCTTTCTCAGCTAATCCATTGCTTTGTGGGTATCGAGGGCTCGAGAATTTCATGACCAGATTATAATCATTCGCAAACTCCTCGAATTCACGCGAGTTGAATGGTATATTATCCGATTTAGCTACAGTTGGATATCCAAGTTTGTCAAAATTACCCTTCAATTTTCCTATTATATGACGCGCCGTTTTGTTTTTTAAATGTTCAACAATTACGTATCCCGAATATGCATCAATAACAGACAAGAAGTCCTGTCCAGCGTATTCAAACAAATCCATTGACACTACTTGAAACGGATACTTTGGTAGTTCCTCTTGCACCAGTTCTTCTTTTTGGTTATTACGCGTAAACTTTTCACAAATGGCACAAGACGAAACCATCTCCTTTATTTGACTGTTCATGTTAGGCCAGTTATAAAGCATTCTTGCACGTGCAAGAGTTTTTTCAATTCCTAAATGTGGTGCATGCAACCACTTACTAAGTTGTGCTTGCAATTCCTTTGGAATTACGAGTCTATGATCACAAAAGAGTAAGCCATTCTCAAAATGAAGTTCATTTTTTAATTTGTGAAAAGCACGGCTCAGATCGTCCAGTAGATGATAATTCGGCCAACCGTTCTCAACATATCGACAAATTCGCAAAAAAATGTTGTCACGTTCAATGATTGAACGGTACAAATCATAGTTTTCCTTTGATAAACACACCGACTTAGTGACTGAATGAATGATTCCCGTCAAATCCGTGTCTTCTGTGCATTCCGATAGTTGGGCCCGTGAAAGGCAGTCAGCCACAAGCATTTCTTTGCCAGGTTTGTAAACAACAGTCATTTTTGGATATTTCAAGAGTGACATGAGCATTCGCTGAAGCCGCATTGTCACATCATCAATATCACGCTTGACTAGTGTTTCTAACGGTTTGTGATCACTTTCAACAGTAAATTCACGTCCATACAAAAAATAATGGAATCGTTGACATGAGAAGACAATTGCCAACAACTCCTTTTCAATCTGAGCCCACTTTTGTTCACTTTTAATTAACGTCCGAGACGCATATGCTACTGGATGTCCATTCTGTACAATTACACAACCCAATCCATCTTTGGATGCATCCGTTTGTACAATGACTGGCAACTTCGGATCATAAATCGTCAACACCGGTTCCGATGTTACGACCTCAAGCAACCTTCTGAATTCCCGATCATGAATTTCCGTCCATTCAAATGCATCATCGTTTCGCGTAAGATTACGTAAGCCCGCTGATTGCTTCGACAAATTCGGAATAAATTTCGCTAAATACTTCAAAATGCCCAAAAATCTCGAAACATCCGCCTTGTCCTCTGGCTTCTTCATTTTTAAAATCGCATCACGATACTTTAAATTCGCCTTAAACTTACCTTCAAACAAAATATGTCCCATAAATTTAACTTCGCGTTGTCGATACTGAATTTTATCCGGATTAAATTTAATATTGGATCTACACGCTCTTTCCATTACTTTGTCCATTATCTGATCGTGTTCTTCTTCCGTTTTCGCACAAATACCCACATCATCAAAATAAATTTTCACCCCTTCAATATCTCCCAACATTCTAACCATTTCACGTTGAAACAATTCAGGTACAAAGTTAAGTCCAAATGGCACGCGATTAAATTTATATCTCCCAAACGGAGTCATAAATGTTGTCAAATCGGAGCTAGCATCGTCCAATTCCATTTGCCAATAGCCACTTTTCAAGTCTAAAACCGAAAAAATGCGTTTATCTGCCAAACCAGACGTTAAATCATCGATCGTTGGAATCAAAAAATGTTCACGCTTGATGCATTCATTTAGTGGTTTCGGATCCAAACAAATTCACTTGAATTAGGCTTTTCAACAATTTGCAAATTATTGACCCAGTCAGTTGGGTATTCCACAGGTGAAATGATTCCATCCTGTACCATTTTATCCAGTTGCAACTTTAATCTATCCCACAATGAGTTTGGTATTGTGATAATGGAGATCGGAGGACGAGGGTTGGTTTGGCCGTGAAGGCCTGTCGGACACCAAGTGTCAAGAAACCACTCTCCGGAGGACCACCTGTGACGTGCGCTGGCAGACCAGCTCAGCTGTCGGAAGTAGTGGGGTGGGCTAAGCACGGCAGTCACCGGCCTCCTCCATTGTCAGCAAAGAAGATATCGCACGTCTGCCCGCGACTCAAGAAGACGAAAACGCGAAATAACCTATCAAAAAGAACAAGATACAAAGAGAAACCTAATCGTGACGACGAACGTCAAACTTCCAACACTACGCGAAAACTCACAAAGTCCCGTGCAGGGACACAGGGCTGCAACAGCCAAACTACAAACAGGCACAAGGCCGAAGATACAACAAAGACGGGAATACCGTCCAATCAGGACAGATCCTTCACCTCTACAAGCCAGATGAGTCTTTCGATCTTTAACGGCTCTATATGGGCCCCAGATGTTATGGGTCCGGCGCGGCCTAGCCCTCCCAACCATGGGTTTCATGCGCCAAAGTTGATGGAAACCCCCTATTTAAAAATCTATTCAGTTGAGTGGAGAGAAAGCAGAGGAAGGCTCTCAAAACAAATAAAATAAACCTAACAGAAAATAGTTCTTCTTGAACTTATTGCTCATTCAAGGAGCCAACAAAATCATCGACGTTTTATTCTTTCTGCGGAGTGTCATTCTCACAAAAAAAAAAAAATATGTACTTTGTCCTACTGCAATTTAATTCAGGTTGGCGAAGGACGAAGTATTCCTGGCGAAATGCGAAAACAAAAATCATTCCAATGATGAGATGGTGGATCTATACCAAAGCGCAGGACAGTCGGCCCAGATTCAGAATTAATTCTGAAAACAAGACTCAAAAAGAAAATTATTGTCTTGTCGTAATGTCTTCGTTAGATACTGTCAGTCTGGTACGCGTTGGTCAGCAGGTCCTTTCTACCCAGTCCTTTGTCCGCGGTCCGTCAAAGCCCGTCATAGTCGCATGCCACTGGACTTGGCCTGACTAAGTGGGCGAGACTTAGCCAGTTTGCCAAAGCGGGGTCATTAGGTGGTAGTCCTGGGGGTATGCGCCGCTTCGCGTCGCCAGCGTTGGTCCGCATGCTGTTGGGAGGCCGAGTCCGTCCGTATGGCCCTCCGAAAGTATTCGTAGTCCTGGTGTAGCCTGCCGCGTAAAATTCGCCAAGAGCGAGTTGTCTGTCCCCGGTCCGTTGGTCTGGCGTCCTTAGGTCAAGTCAAGTCTGTCTCCGCGTCGTGGGCTCTATCCTGCCGCTTGGGGATCTCTTTCTCTTCTCTCTTTTTTTTTTTTTTTAATTAAACACTTTTGCTGGACACTAGCTGATCGGTGAACTGAATGTTTCCAGCTCCTGTAATCTTTGTCAGTCCTTTTTTTTTTTATCGTGACATAAATAAAGTGATTTCATTAAAAAGGACCAAAAGAAATTTAAAATTTGTACCTACATTACTGCCAATCATCATTATTCGCCAAAACATATTCATTCGAAATTTCAATACCACTCATCAGTGGCATAAAGGAAGTGCAATTAGTAAGATCACAAGAAAACGCCTGAACACTTGGCAAATTGCTTTGCACGAAGTCATCATCATCGCCGTCGACATTTCAATATTCAAGCAAATTCCCACAGTTTCAGTTCGGCGGTAAATTTGCGTGCCATCGAGCACTTTACGAAACAACATACCTAACATCCCCTTAACTCTGCAATCAATTGCGATGACAGTTTTTGGTCATATTCCGGAAAGTCAGCCGCCTCTAAAACGTATGTGTATAGTATATTTCGGACAATTGGACATCAGAGCGACTCCTCTTGCTACTCCTTGAGATACCCGTCTCGTACAGGGGATATCTGCATACGAGTTCCATTTGAATTGTACCGGTCCCGTGAAAAGACGGAAACTGTCCAGTTTTTTTTTTTTTTTTTTTTTTTTTGTTTTTTTTTTTTTTTTTTTTTTTTTTTTTTTTTTTTTTTTTGCTCTCCCTACTTATTTGCAATCCCGGTCCGATCACAATTTGCATGCATGCATTCATGGAAATTTGTGTGTGTCTTTCACGAAAGGACTTCGTTGGTCGATTGCCAGCTTATGCAAAAGGAGAGGAAATCAAAATCCAGAGTGGCATATAAATTAAAGTTGGTTGACAGATTTGTAACGACTTGGACCATTGTCCGAACCTGGGCCTGGTGACATTTTTGCATTATTTTATGACACGGCCAATTATCTTTTTATGAAGTGTGAAATGCAGTTTTTTTTTTTTTTTTTGGAATAAAATGGATTTCTTTCATTCGGGGAAGGTCTTAAAAAAAAAATTATCAAGGCGATTTATTTTGATAGATTTGTAGGGATAAAATCAAGGAGTCGTCCGAGTTTAAGAAAAAATGCATTATAAACTTACAATGCAGAATGGGACGGGTGTAAAGGTCAAAGTTGTTGAAAATCAAACGTATCAACGACGTTACTTCTTCAAAAATTGAGGAAAAGTTGAAACATATGACGGCTGTCGGCTGTAATAGACTAGACGCTGCGACAGGCTCCACGACCCCGACCGTTTACCATGCAGATTCAGCTATTCATGCTACTACTACTACTAAAGACGCTTTTTCCCGGAGTAAGGCAATGCGCACCACGAGGAGGGAGTTGCAGCTACTAAAGTGTTCCGTCTGCTGATCTCGCGAGTGAGCGAGATGGCTGCTTCCACCGTTATTGCACTGCCTTACCCCGGGAAAAAGCGATCAAAGCACCTGTGGGGGGCTCGTGGCGGAGCACCCCTACACTTTTCCCACGCTGACGCGTCTTTTCGTAATCAGTATTGAAATGGAAGTAAATCCCTCGTCGTGCAATCCAACTCTGCGCAATGAGCTCGCGCACAAACACCGCTGCTTATCTCTTGCCAAAGAATTCCCGAAAGCACTTTCTTACCGCGTAACTGTTTCGCGCTAACGACCCGAGTCATTAATATTTCAAACTCGAACTGGGACACGATTCCCTCGCTTCTCCAAGTAACTCTGCACATCCACATCCGAGCAGTTGCGCTTCCAATCTACCACTACCCGGGTTCCGTTCTCCACTCTCCTCTCGCCTTTGTTCGTTGCCAGGCTGACGAATGAGCGATTCTCATTGGCCAGACCGACAACACCATTCGACAATTCCGTTATTCGAAATGGTCGTTTGATGTTTTCGGTCCGGTCGAAAAAATCGCCATAGATATATATAGGATAGATGCGACATGGGCACAGAATGGGGTAAAAATTTGAATATCGTTTTATTGTTGACAGATTCACGTCGGCGCAGTGAAACACGCACACTGCGTATTAACTTATGGCCAAGGAACCCGAGGAACGAGAGGCCAAATGCTTCGCAAATGTCAAAGTTGTGGCTGATTGGCCGATGGCTTGGGGGGCTTGGGTAGTAGCGCGCCTGCGTGTATTTGTAAAAAAAAAACAAAAGAATTACCAGAAGTACATAGTGGAGACAACGCCGTTTCACATCTATCCAACCTATATCTATAAAAGGAGCGCACATTAGCTTAGCGTGGACAACACCCTATCGCTATCATGGACCAATTACATTGCCGGCAGAAGCAGTCGCAGCCGTTTTTGCGCAAAGGTGAATAAGGACCGCGAGTGCTTCCGTCGGCAATGTCATCAGCCCATTTCAGTATCCGTTTCTTATAGTGAAGGACTGGCTTTGAATTCTCTTTCATATTTATCGAAAACGTTCCTGGAAATTTACCCAAACCCACAAAGACATCACGATTGTTTTTTAAAAATTCCTCTTTTGTTTGTGACAAACAAGCAACAGAACTTACATCCGTTCGTTTAACTAATCCAAATCGTTCACATGACGGAAGACCTAGTATCGGTTCACACACATCATCAACAACAATGAAGTGAGACGACTGTTCCATTTTTGTTTTCTGATCAACGCATTTTAATGTCACTGTCCCAAATACATTTACTTTATTTCCATTATAATCTACTACCAAATAATTTTCATTTTCATTTTCCAAATCAATTTTCAAATCTTAAAAAAAAATTTTCGGAATGCAGTCCACATCAGATCCAGTGTCTAGCTTAAACTTAATTACTTGATTTCCTATCTGGTACTCCTTGTACCATCGCTTCATATGATTGCTCACGCCGTTCGAGTTTATTCTATAAATACGATCTAGTTTAGTGTACAAAATTACCTGAGCT
The DNA here is from genome assembly GCA_964017055.1 of Chloromyia formosa. Classification (NCBI taxonomy): domain Eukaryota; kingdom Metazoa; phylum Arthropoda; class Insecta; order Diptera; family Stratiomyidae; genus Chloromyia; species Chloromyia formosa. Next base: position 82,559,972 of record OZ024816.1, on the reverse strand, counting down.
ACTGTAACAGATTTAGTGCGAGGTATGGGATTAATTGAGACCATACGACTATAATAGCTATGCCAGGGACGGGTGCTAGCAAACTGCTCAGTAGGACTAGAGAAACGGGGTGGGATATTTTTTTTTTTATTCTGGCTCAGTACCGCACTTGTGCTACAAGTTTTTTTTCACCCGTCAGCCCCTAATTACAATAATAGAACGAAAACTAAAAAAAAACACTAGAAGTAGACTATCAAGATCAGTATTCCTAAACAAAAGATATGTTTCCTTTGGGAGTCCAAGATGGAGGAGAACTCGTATGTGTAGTTTCACATCGAAGCCATAGAGGAGGTGAACAAGAGTCGAGAACGAAATGAAATCGAGGCCACAGAGAAGGTGGACAAAAGAGTCGATAGACGGAGCAATTCCGTACGCTGGTGTTGGGTTAGCCTCGTTACATGCTCTAATCAAGTTGTTTAGATTTATAAATTTCTTTTGAAAACACCCATTCATAACGACAGCATATTTTTCGTTCCTAAGCTCGTTTTACAATTCACAACTCTCTCACTTAGACTCATTATCAATAATAATTATTCACAGGACATTGAGTCATTTTGAAAACATAACAAGTATGCAGAAGATCTACAAATGTTTATAGGCTTTATTTTTCTGTCAGTAAAAAAATACGCGTAAATATCTAATCAATCGCTAAATAGTCCTTAACATAAATGTTAATATAGTCGATAAAATTGTATCAAAATATTTCCAAACCTTAACCTTAGCACGTAGTGTATTGTGAAAAAATGCAAAACTAAAGATTAGAAAAGAAATGTCGATATCCTTCCAAGAAATATGCCTACCGTGTTGCAAAGGTAGAAGTTGTTAAATAATAACGAAACGAATGCAAATAATATTAAATGAAACTCGAATATAACCACCAAACTGTCTACGATTGCGAAATATGGTCTCTTGTATATTGTAGGACGTAAGCATTTTTATATATATATATAAACTTAAACATAAAATTAATAAATGGTATTATAAAGAAACCCAAAAATTACACAATTGTCATGAACTTTAGTTTTGAATTTAAGAAGTGAATATGAAAAAAGTAATGTGATCAGCAAAGAAACGGTTATCATAATAAATTCATTAGAATACACGCATTCACACATATTAGGACTAAGACACATTCAAAGAAATTGTAATTAACCAATCATATCTCCACCCCGAATGCATTTCATGTTTCTGCAGCCATTTCATCAACTTTTGTTTCCTACTAATATTAAATAATCAGACCTCGTGGTCGTGATATGATTATAAATGATGAACATGTTTAGGCAAATATTTGTAATTAGTAAAAATAAAAAAAATATATATACACAAAAAAAAATTATTGCGATATTTTATTTTCAAAATATATATATTACAACTATAGAAAGCTAAAATATATATAAGAAAGTACTGCAAATAAATTCATGATTTATGGGTAAATTTATAGTAAAATAAATAGATAAAAATAATAAAAAGTAATACGAAAAAAAAGAGAAATCTTACCTAGAATTATATATACACACATAAAAATATATTAGAATTGTATAAGTTCAGATCATTATAATATGAAAAAGGGAATGAATTCAAGATACACATTTAAACTGTAAGGAATGTAAAACAATTTAAAAAGAAATGAAAATATGTGCAAAAAGATATGATTTAAAATAAAAAAGAAAATACATTTTTATATTTAAAAACAAAATGCGAGTTTGTTTTCGTCAACTTTTTATTTGTCTATACTTTGCCTTTAACATTAGTCAGCAGAAAATAATCTTATATAGAAAAGAAAGTCGTCTACGTATGTACAAACTTGGCGTCGTTATCCTTTATCCAATTTGCTTCAAATTTTTTGCAATCGGTTTCATTGCGCTCCACTTGAAACCTTACATCATTAAAAATTGGAAATTTTCCCGGGAAATTGGGAAATTCCATTTTCCCATACATTTTGTATGGAGACATGTTTTCCCTTCTATCTCCCTAACCCTACATACGATTTGCCTGAATTTTTTTCCCTTTTGATCCTTCACGCTCAACTTACATGTTCACCGAGCCCAAAGTTCAAAAAAAGGACGACCTGCTGACAATAAAGGACATTCTGGTGTCCTTCGAAGAAACGTTGCGTGTACATTACACATGTTCTCAATGCAATTAATTTTTTTGTTTCCCATGGTCTCTCCTAAAAGGGACGACGACCCCTTACCTGAAATGCAAATTGCTGTGTGCCCGATTTGCCTGAAATTTTTTTTGTTCTGTCTCTTTACGCTGAACTTGGATCCATATCCAGCTCAAACTCCACAAAAAGGACGACCTGGTCAAAAAAGAACATTTTTTTTATGGAGAAATGTTCTTCGTTCCACTTCAATTATCCTAAATCCGATTTGCTTCAAATTTTTTCTGTTGTGCTCCTTTCTGGTCAACGTTCATTCTTTCTTCTTCCTTGCCATTTCATACCACTCTGCGGCTTCGCGTTGCTCTGCCCGGGGTGTTGGCACTTCGCCCGTTCTGGCGGTATAATCTCAGCTTCCTTCTGCAGGCAGCTCGGTCTTGGATCGTTTCATCGCCGAGATTTATGCGTTGTTGTTATTTGTCAACGTTCATTCTTACCGAGCCCAAATTCCCAAAAGAGGGCGACCTCTTGGGAAAAAGGACGACCAGGTGTCCTTCGTGCAAATATATCCAATCGTTGCATGTACTTTATACATTTCCTCAATGCAATGTGTTTTTTGTTGTTTCTACTGGTCTCTCATGAAAAGGAAATGCTTTATATGAAATCTCCATACATGATATACAATTTTCATACATTTCACGTCGCGCCTGTATTTACTCGCTCGAAATGGACAAAACGCCGAATTGCTCCCTCTCGCACTGCCGCAATTTTACAATCTTCCGTCCCATTCATCGGAGTGTGCAAGGCACCCGTATGCAAATTTTTTGGTGTGATGACACTCGTTCAGTATGCCCCATATGAAATTCAATTCCCACACATTTGACTCGGCGGTAATATTTGCTTGCTCGAAATCGATTCTTCATATAAAACGCCGAATTGCTCACTCTCGCACTCGCGCAATATTGTAATTTTCCATCCCATTCATCTGGGTGTGTAAGGCATTGGGCTAGAAAATTTTGCATGTGATTAGACAGGTTGTGCTGCTGAGTAGGTGGGTGGTGGTGCGCGTTGATAATTATATACATCATTAAAAATTGGAAATTTTCCCGGGAAACTCCATTTTCCCATACATTTTGTATGGAGACATGTTTTCCCTTCTATCTCCCTAACCCTACATATGATTTGCCTGAAATTTTTTCCCTTTTGATCCTTCACGCTCAACTTACATGTTCACCGAGCCCAAAGTCCAAAAAAAGGACGACCTGCTGGCAATAAAGGACATTCTGGTGTCCTTCGAGGAAACATATCCATACACATGTTCTCAATGCAATTAATTTTTTTTCCCATGGTCTCTTCTAAAAAGGACGACCTCTTGCCTGAAATGAAAATTGCCGTGTCCGATTTGACTGAAATTTTTTTTGTTCTGTCTCTTTTCGATCAACTTGGATCCATATCCAGCTCAAACTCCAAAAAAAGGACGACCTGATCAAAAAAAGGACGACTTTGTATGAAGGAATGTTTTTCCTTCCACTTCAATTATCCTACATCTGATTTGCTTCAAATTTTTCCTGTTGTGCTCCTTTCTGGTCAACGTGCATTCTTAAGGTGGCCACCCATTGACGAGCACAACCACGACTAAACTGCAATCGAACCATCAAATATCATAGGACGCGTGGAAAAAAAATCCCCCTATTTCCACACCGTTCTATGATATTTGATGGTTCGATGGAAGTTTGGTCGTGGTTGTGCTCGTCAATGGGTGGCGACCTTTACCGAGCCCAGATTCCCAAAAGAGGACAACCTCTTGGGAAAAAGGACGACCAGGTGTCCTTCGTGCAAATATATCCAATCGTTGCATGTACTTTATACATTTGCTCAATGCAATGTGTTTTTTGTTGTTTCCACTGGTCTCTGATAAAAAGGAAGTGCTTTATATGAAATCTCCATACATGATATACAATTTTCATACATTTCGCGTCGCGCCAGTATTTACTGATCAACACCTGCGGATCAACTTAATGCCTCCCTAAAATCATCCTATTTATGGAAATGCGTTCACACATTCCAACTGACAACGAATATACGTGTTGCGTTGCAACATGATCAATGTGCTGATGTGTTCGCTAGGCAATTGTCGGATATCGGCAATGGAAACATTCCAGTTGATGAGACAACTGGTTTGATTGAATTTCCAACTAACTTTTGCCAATTCACCGAGTCTAAGGAGCAACTCATTGACAAAGTTTTCCCAACATCGTGGCCAATTACAACAATCATGAATGGTTGGCAGAACGCGCTATTTTAGCAGCAACGAAAGTCGATTTGCACCAACTGAATGTCCATGTTCAAATGAAAATTCCTGGCGAACTCATGACGTACAAATCGGTGGACACTATCACCAACAATGAAGATGTCGTCAACTACCCAACCGAATTTTTGAATTCATTGGATGTGCCAGGATTCCCCCCACATAAACTGGAATTGAAGATAGGCTCAGTTGTTATAATGCTTCGAAATTTGAATCAGCCTAAGCTATGCAATGGCACCAGACTTGCTGTCAAACAGTTGTTGCCCAACCTCATACAAGCTTCAATCCTCAAAGGAAAATTCAAAGGTGAATGCGTGTTGATTCCACGAATTCCAATGATTTCTATTGATATGCCATGCGAATTCAAACGATTGCAATTCCCTATGTATCTTGCGTTTGCGATGACAATGAACAAAGCACAAGGACAGTCGCTGAATGTGTGTGGTGTTAATTTGGAAAATCCATGTTTTTCGCACGGACAATTGTACGTCGCCTGTTCGCGAGTTGGAAAACCAGCTTCTCTGTTTGTTTGCGCGCCACAAAATAAAACTAGAAATGTTGTTTATCACAAAACCGTGAATTAAATTAACTACAACATGCCAATAAATGTATTTTTATTTTTATTTATTTGTAAAAACCTGGTTCAAAGCCTAATTAATTGATACATTCATACATCTCGCCTCCTGTTGACAAATAAAACACATTTTCGTTCTTCACAAAGGCAACAACACGAGCAAAGCGAGCACTAGATGTGGAGACGAGCGAAACGAGCCGCCGCAGCTAGTTTACCATATAAACGGCGCTTTCTCGCGCAATATACGTAAGCCAAATTTCGCCCATTCCGTGGATGTTATCCACAATTCTGGAGCACTCTCGAGACACGACATGACGGCTGCCCCTTTCCAAGCTGTCATAGCAGGATCCATATCTTTCGGGCTCGTGACAATGTCCAATTGTTCTGTAGAAAATATCAAAACATGCACATCATTATTTTACAACGGAAAATCTGGGTTGTGATAATTATTAGTTTTAGAATATGGTTGTGGGTGAAGGTTTCGGCATCCGTACAAAGAACTAACATTATGCCTGGGGAACAGTCAAACAGAGAAATAATGTCATCTGTAAGAAGAGCTCTGTCCAACAAAGTCAGCCTGTTGACCGACTGTGATGCTAACGCACATCACACAATATGGGTAAGTACCAATATGAACAGTATAGGCAAGTAACTTTTCGATACTATCACAAGCCTAGATCTTACAATTAGTGTCATTTGACAATTTTACCAGGTTCGAGTTCGACAGTGTATGGTGACACTTAATATACTTAATAGGGATCCAGTTCCACTTTCGTTACTAGGTCAAGGCAAGAAGTCTTGCACCTTATTTTCAGTGGCGGATCCATTAGGAGGTCCATGGAGGTCCAGGCCCCCTCTAAAATATTTTAAATCCATATTTGAAGGTGGAGGGGAGGTGCATGCTACCGACTACATCAAACGAAAAGAAGCTATAAGAAAGTCAACAAGGCTAGTAATGCAATAGATGTTGGCGCAACCATGCCTCTGGAGGGGTCAAGGCAATTAACAACACATACGAGGGCGGTCCGATAAGTACTTAGCCTCACCGCCCGATGGCACCGCTATCGCAACGTTCCTGCGGCAGCCGGTTCTACGCACCGGAGCGACCCGTTTTACAACGGCCAAGAGCTGGCAAAACCCTTCAATGCAAGAAGGAAAGTGTGTTTGTGTGTTACATGCCTCGTATCGTCTTTTTTTATGTTCACTGGGAGCAAAATATCTCGGCGAAACTACTCTCGGTGCTACTTCTTCGCGCCTACATTGAGAGAAACCCAGGACCGTGGATCTGCTGCGTATGCGACAGAGTGCTGCACCCAGACGCGACTACGGTGAGATGCATGTGCTGCTCTGGACTCAACCATCACAGGCACTGGAATTCCTCCTTTATTGCCAGTCAGTGTAGGAACAGAGGACAACAAGTAGCAACCTCGTCTAACACGCCTCAACATTCAACACCATCGAGCGCTCAGACAGGTTTACAGCCATCCCCGATGACTCCTGATAACAGGATTTCTCAACACAATCTTACGCCTACACCACCGACTGCCATCTTCAATACGCTCTCACTCGTCCAACTCAACTGCAATGGGTTGCAATGGACAGACATCGCATCCAAGTTGGAGCCATACAGGAGACGAAACTGCACTCCAACTCGTCCCTCAACACATATGGCAACTACGCTATCGTCAGGAAAGACAGGTTGACCAACGCTGGAGGAGGGCTTGCCTTCATTATTCACCATTCCGTGCAATACCGGGAAATCGATATAATTAGTAATGATAACACCATGGAAGCGCAGGTCATCGCCATAAAATCGGGTAATGTTGATATCGAAATTTACAATATTTACATCCCACCGGTATCCAGCTGTCCCTCAGGATACCATGTAAATATCAACCATCTCTTTACTGGTCAACATCGCCTCCTGCTCGGTGACTTTATTGCTGACCATGAACTCTGGCACTCCAACGACGCCAGAGGAATCTCAATAGCCGAACAGCTTGATGCCTCCGATTTCTGTACCCTAAATGACGACATCTTCACTCGCATCGCCGGTACATGTTCCAGTTATCCAGACATCACGATTGCTAGTGCTGGCCTCATAAATGAAACACAATGGGAGCCGGTCCTAACACTACCTTCAGACCACCTACCAATCGTGATAAGGCTTGACAAACCGCCAAACATCATATCTTCCGAACACCGCACGTTTGTCAACCACAATAAGGCTGATTGGAACGGCTTTACCTACTGTACCAACGCTAAATTCCTCGCTCTGCCAACGCCAACCGACGTTCGTACAGCCGAATCCAACATAGGGAAAGTTCTGAACAAAGCGGCTGCGAAGTTCATTCCTGCAGGACGGATTCCGAATATTCGGCCCAACTTTCCAACCGCCAGACTGGCACACGAGAGAGACAGCATCAGGAGCGTAAACCCGGACGACTCCAGAATTCACGAGATGAACTGCAAGATCCAAAGGCAAGTAGCCGAACACAGAAGGTCAAAATGGAGCACCCATCTGAATAACTGCAATCTAACCACAGGGCTGAGCAAGTTATGGTCGACAGTCCGTGCCCTTTCCAATCCACCAAAACAGAAAGGGAACGTCGCCATTCAGTTCGATGAAAATTCAACAAGTGACCCTACCCACTGCGCAAGTCGTTTCAATAAACAATTTATTGAACACCCCGCACCTGACAGACTTAAGCACAAAATCCGTAGGAAGATTCACAACCGAACTACAGACAGCATACCTGTTTTCACCACGGACGAAGTAGTTGCAGCTATAAGGGAGGCGAACAACTCGAAAGCATTGGGACCAGATGGCATATCAATGACTATGCTCAAACACCTCGATCTGCCAGCCATCAACTATCTCACGGCTACTTATAATCTATCCATCTCCTCGTTGATCATTCCGGAAATCTGGAAAAAAGGGAGAGTCATCCCAATATTGAAACCTGGGAAGAAAGCGACACTCGGCGAATCCTATCGTCCAATAACTCTACTGTCACCAGTTGCCAAGATGCTTGAAGCACTAATCCACCCTGTTCTTACGGCCCACATCCAACTCGCTGATCACCAGCATGGCTTCCGAAGCATGCATAGTACGACCACGGGCTTGGATGCCATTACATCCCGCATCCTTAATGGTCTCAACCAGGCTCGTCCTTGTGATAGAACAATATTGGTGGCGCTTGACCTGTCGAAGGCCTTCGACACTGTCAGCCATTCAGCGCTTTTGTCTGACATCAACCGTTCATCGCTTCCGACGCAAGTAGTGAAATGGATTGCCAATTGTCTCGCTGGCAGGCAATCCTATGCAGAATTCAGGAACAGCAAATCAAAGCTTAGGAAGATTAAACAAGGTGTACCTCAAGGAGGAGTTCTATCTCCTACCTTGTTTAATCTGTACCTATCAGGACTCCAAACATCTCCTGAAGGGATCGACATCATCTCCTACGCTGACGACTGCTCCATTCTGGCAACAGGGAACGACATAGCGGATATGTGCGGAAACATCAACGGTTATCTTGAAGAACTAAACTCGTTCTTCATAAACAAGAACCTTACCGTCTCAACGCCTAAATTCTCGGCAACCCTATTTACCACCTGGACGAAGGAGGTCAAGATGCAGCTTGAGATCTCGATCGGGAATCATATTATTCCTACTATAAACCATCCTAAAATCCTAGGAGTCACGCTGGATAGCATGGCCACATCATCACCCCATGCCTCAACCGTGTGCGACAGGATGCGTAGTAGGAACAAGATCCTCAAAGCCCTGGCCGGTAGTACCTGGGGCAAGGACAAAGAAACTCTACTGGTCACGTACAAAGCAGTCGGAAGATCAGTGACCAACTATGCGGCTCCTGTGTGGTCGCAGAATCTCTGTGACACACAGTGGAAGAAGATTCAAACGTGCCAAAATGCCGCTCTCCGTAGTGTTACTGATGTCACCCCAGGACCATCTGCATCAGGAAAGCAGGATGATGCCTTTAAGGGACCACAACCAGCTTCCTGCCAAGCAATACCTGGTGGACTGCTACCGAAGTGATCACCCAAACTCCAACCACGCCGCCGCCCAGACATGTCAGGCGCGACCTGAGGGACCTAGAATGTCCAGAGGTACAAAAGGGTACCCTTTGATAGTGGCGCACACAGGTTGGCCATCGCAGCGATACATCGGGAGGAGGTTAATCAACCAATCGCAGGCTTAGGTTCGAATCCAGTTCTCTCGTCCATACCACCAGTGATATCTCCGGAAGAGGAAAGACTTCCGAGAGCTACGAGAACAACACTCGCCCAACTTCAGTCAGGCTGGTATTCACAGACAGACTGAACTCCTACCTATCCCGCATCGACCAGGACGTCCCAAACATCTGTCCTGCATGTAATGGAGCCCCTCACGACGTAAACCATATCTTTCACTGCCCAGCTGCACCCACACGCCTGACTCCTAGATCACTGTGGGAGAACCCAATAGAGGCAGTTAACTTTCTATCCCTCAACACCGGGGATGAAGACGAATCCGTAGGCATGTAACCAACAAACACACCGGATTCTGACCATTGCTACAACAACAACAACCACTATCGCAAGAGAAATTTACTATCGTGTAGTACATTCTCGTAGATGGCTACTGTCAAAATTTAAGCCGAATCGGACTCGTAGTTTTGTTTTGACCGCGTGTGGAAGCGGGCGTGTCCGCGGATTTTAGAAAAATGGAAAAAGAGCAATATCGGTCGGTGATTCGATTTTTGTTTTTGGAAGGGAAATCGCGCAGCGAAATCAAAGAGCGCTTAGATGCTGTGTACAGTGACTTTTCTCCTTCGATGGCGACCGTCAAAAATTGGTTTTACGAGTTTCAACGTGGTCGCACGTCGGTTTTTGATGAGCCACGCCCAGGTGCCCCGAAAACGGCTACCACGGAGGATAACGTGACAAAAATCAACGATCTCGTATTGGCAGACCGCCGATTGAAGGTGCGCGAGATAGCTGAGACAGTAGGCATCTCAAAAAAACGCGTGGGTGCATCCTGCATGAAATTTGGGGCATGAGAAAGCTGTCGGCGCGATAGGTGCCCCGTTTGCTCACTCCGGACAACAAGCGCAACCATGAGACCACTTGAGCAGTGTTTGACGCTGCTTAAGCGCAATCCGAAGGAGTTTCTGCATCGTTTCGTGACCGTCGACGAAACATGGATCCGCTGGTATACAAGGAACAGTCGAAACAGTGGACTTCACCCAGCGAACGTGTTCCGAAGAAGGCGAAGACTGTCCTATTGGCCGGAAAGGTGATAGCCACCGGTTTCTGGGATTCACAAGGTGTGATCTACATCGACTACCCGGAGAAGGGCAAAACGGTCACAAGGCTCTACTATGCCGAATTATTGGGCTGATTCGACGCCGAATTGCAGAAGAAACGGCCCCATTTGGCGAAGAAAAAAGTGCTCTTCCACCATGACAACGCACCGGCTCACACCTCCGCCGTCGCCACGGCCAAATTGGTCGAATTGGGCTACGAACTGCTGCCCCATCCATCGTATTCTCCAGATTTGGCCCCGTGCGACTTGAAAAAGTCACTCGCCGGGCAGAAATTTGAGTCGAATGAGATAGATCATCGCCGCCACGGAGGCCTACTTTGCAGACCTCGAGAAAACGTATTTTTCAGACGGGCTAAAGAAGTTGGAGCATCGCTGCGTCAAGTGTACCGAGCTAAAAAGAGACTATGTTGAGAAATAAATCGCCACTTTTCCAAAATTTTCGTTTTTCTTTTGTAGGCTAAGTACCTATAGGACCGCCCTCGTATATAAAGAAGAAATATTCGAAGACTATTTATAAAATCATGAGAATGAGTTCGGGCACCGCTCTACGATACTAATCTAGAGCTTAAGTTCAAATCTCGGCACCTGCGGCTTCCTGTGGGTACTAATAGAACTCTCACAGTGCTCTGAGCTTGGAGGAATAAGACCGGAGTCATCACCGCGGAATTCAGCTAGCTTGGGCTGTAGCGCGGTGTGTTGAGGCATTATGCAGAACGCGTTATAACGCGACGTTCATGGAACGCCCCTCAACGCGGCGTTCGGCTATATTGGCTACGTCACACACGCAGCGTTATCTGTGCGGGCGATTCAGTACTGTGGTTGAGTTTGTACAGCAATCATGAGTAGTTCTGATGAGGAGGAAGCTTTGCTTCTTCTTGCTTTAATTGAGAGTGATAGGAGGAGGCGGTATTGGGTTCACCCAGTAAATCAAAGGAGGAAAGAACTGGGTGAATACCACCGTCTGTGCATCATCATGAAGATCGCTTTTTTGATTACTTCCGATTACTCACTCCAAGCCTCCGCCTTATTCAATACATTTTTGTACCAATAGTGAAAGGTATCAAATAAATAGTCGTACTTCCTCACTTGTTCGATGAGTTTTTCACTTTCTTCACCCATGGTTTGAAAAAGATTCACCGAGAACGCCGGTAACGCGCGTTACTTTTGTAATTTTGTACAACCCGAAAAGTTAACGTCGCGTTAACGTCGCGTTCCGAAAGGTAACGCTGAGTGATAACGCCACGTGTGTGGCAGGGATGATGCAATGCAGTGCAATACAACCGTACCGCCGTAACGTGACAGTACAGGAACGCCGAACGTCGCGGTATAACGCGTTCTGTGTGGCTGAACCTTTAGTCTCATGTTTGACTACCGGGGTTTCGGGTTCGAATCCCGTCCACGATGACGTTCGACATCCATGCGGGAGGTGCATGCTGGCAACTACATTCTATGAAACCAGTTTATGCCGACGAAACGTCAACTGGGGCGCATGGAACAGTTGACGCGATATCCCCAGGAGTTAGGGCAATTGAGAGAGAGGGAAAAATAAAACAAATAAAAATGAATTACCTGATCGATGCAAATATGGAATTTGTAATGCAACACGATTTTGCAACCATTTGCCTATTCCGGTAAATTTCATGCCACCGCCCACAACTAAAATACATCCATACATTTTTCGTTTCAGTTCTTCGTTTGCTGTAAAGTAATTTTAAATATTCCTTAGTTTGGTAATTGGCCGTTACTGCAATTCATCGTGTCAACTTACGGCATCGCTCTATGCTCTGAAGAACGGCTTGATCCAATCCTAGAATTTGTCCGCCCGGTTGTACGAATTCCCTATCATTTGGCTTTACGTCTTTCTCCACCTCCAAACTGTCCACCACGATATCCTCCTCTTGATTATCATTCGGACCAATGACGCCGCCATCCGCTTGGATTTGATCTAATTGCTCGCGAGCACTGCGACGCTGTGACCGAGGTGAGACAACAATTATTACGTTTCCCTGCTGCAATACAACATGTCATCTCTTACCCCCGTTTCCCTTATGTACTCTGCATCAAAGCAATCCTCCGAGTCGGGTTGCGCAGCACACGGTTTTTGTATTCTCGCCGTTTTCGATTTGCCCGTCGTACTGAGCAGTTCCGTGTGGAAGAGACTGAGGGGAGCGACAATGCACTCATCGCCCACCTGAATTGTGTATTTCCGCATATTCTTGCCGCAATGGCTGATTGTGAAAGATTTCTCCTGTGATCCGCAAATATCCAGATTCACATGACAATATTCCTCTTTGAGTCGTTTGATCAGCATCGCATCGCGCGGGTTGCTGTCATCACTTTCCTTGTAAGGAAATGCACATTTTTGCAGAAGCCAATAAAAAGTTTGAGTCACATCACCGCCACCGTATTCAAGTTTCACTCTCGTATTGGGGTGTGAAATTCCGTCTTCAACGCACGAGACGGAGGTTTTTTGATCGCCCACATCCACGACACATGCATAACCCAAACCGGCGCCAAAGGTAGCAGCCACGTGATCCTAAAATTTTATAAAACAAGTAGAAAAAACAACTAGAAGCAGCTATCGAGAGTATCTACCTGAACTAAAAAGCAACTTCCAAATCCCATTCTCAACAGCAACAGATTGGTCAACTCCTTCAGGTGACTTCGGTTATAGATGTCTGGAACCACTAAAACTGCTTTGTACTTATTCAGCTCCCTGTGATGAAACAAATATTAGAATATGATGGTAACTTGCATGGGTGGATCCTACTTAAGATTAACTTTCATCTTTTCAACGAGCGCATTTTCCCAAATCGCTTGAAGATCGGCGAGTACAGCCGTCAGGGAGCCGCCTACATTTGAATGCAAATTGAACTCTCCACGGCGAATTGGGAAGTGAAGGTTGAACGATCCATTGGGCTTGGTGTTTACAACCTGCAAAATAATCGAAAAGTTAACCGGAAATACGCGGAAACACACAAGAAAATCGTAACCTCGTTTCCGAACAAAACATCTCTGTCCGGCTCCTGGCATTCATCCGTCTTTTCCTCGACAATTTCAGGAACGGCTCGACGATTGAATGCTGAAATCTGCTGTGGTGGTGTAGCGTATCGTCGTCTGCCATTGGATTGCAGGCAGGACTGAAGCGTGTGAGAAACCTGAAGACGACACTCCTCGAACTCCTGCAGCAGTTCCTTCGTCTGCACAAAGATAGCGTGGCAAAATAGTTAATTTTAAACTAAACATAGTGCCAATTATACCTTTTCCATGCAAGGTGGCAGGATATAGTCCCGATAAACCTTGCCGCCGGGCTTCCGCCTACGGGCAACAGCATGTAATACCCGGTGAGGGTTCAAGTCCGAAGCACGTCCTATACGTAGATTTAGCGAGCCCGGATGAATGATAATAATCATCTGAGCTTGAATTTGCTGTTCCAATGAGAAAATGAACATAATACGGCGTAATAATGAAAAGAAACAATTGAAATTACCTCCGGACATTCTGGTGGTGGCGGCATGGCTACGCGGTACGGTTTGTTTTTGTTTACATTGGGCAGCTGTCAAAATGTGAATGGGTGTTCACAATTGTCTCTGGAGTGAAATATTTTCACTCAAATTGATATGAGTGAAATAGCAGTGTAATAATAACCACCATACACTATGCGATCCGTCGTCCGATGGATTGCCACGAAATATCTGTCGATCTCCACCGCACACACTGTACGATTTTCATGCGATGCGATAACGAATGACAATTAAAAAAATAAATTATGATTTTCTTCCCTGTATTGGAAGTACAGTCATTTCCACAAGACCGTATACCTCACAAAATAAAAACAAAATGTTACAAGTAAAGAAATTTTATTTTTTATTGAAAGTAAATACAAAATACATTTTCGCAATTATATTTAATACATGGTCCAATCGCCGTCACTATTGATTATTGACTGGCATCTTCGGTGACAACTTTCGGCCAATTTTTCCGCGTAGTCTGTCGATAAGTTCTTCCAAATTTTTTGTAGCGTTCGCCTTAAATGTGCTTCTCCTTTTATTTGCTTTCCTTGAAGCTACTGCTTCATTAATCCCCAAACATTTTCAATAGGATTGGCATCCGGCGATTGCGAAGGCCAATCAAGTACTTCTATGTTTCGGATCGTTATCTTCTTGTAAAAACCAATCGGTGTTGTCGTTGCCATATAGCATCCTAGCAGACTTCAATAATCCTTTCTTGTACAAAATGATCATCCTTTCAGCAGTAAGAATTCCGGTAAACGTTATTAATTTTCCGAAACCGCGTGCAGAAAAGCATCCATAAACATGGACCTTCACAGGGTGTTTAACGGTTCGGTTCACGACAGCTTCTCCTTTTTGTGACCACACTCGTCTCCTGAACGTATTTACAGCAAAACTTGATTCATCCGTAAAGATCACGTTGTCCCAATCACGATCGATGTTTTCCTTAGCCCACTCTACACGTCTTCGCTTCTGGTTTTCGGTAAGTAATGGTTTCATCAAGGCATACCTGGTTTTGATGTTTTCCTCTTGTAATCTTCGCCGAATCGTATTCAAGGACACGTAAATATTCTTCTTCGATAACATTTCCTTTGCTTGCACTAAGGTAGTAACGGACGGATTTTTCTTAAAAATATCAATGATGGCCTTATCCTGGGTTTTTGAAGTGCTTCGGGTTTTACCCCTACCAGGTAGATCGTCTACATTTCCAGTATCTTTAAAACGCTTTATCCACTTATTCACAAACTGTGTCGAAACTTTCAGGTACTTTCCGGCCGATGCAGGTGTCATTTTTGGTCCTTTCGGATGACTTACTAAAAACACAGCTTCGAATCGTTTTTTATAAATCGCACTCATTTCACTTGACGTCTTATCACTCTCCTACTTGAACTTAGAATGACCAAATTTATATTTTACAATGCGAAAAAGAGGAAAAATGCAGGTAACTAAAAGTCCCCCACCACTCTTTGAGAAATGGTGCATTAAAAAGTTACAAAGTATACGCTCTTGTGGAAATGACTGTAAATCATAATTTAATCTCCTAGATTAATTTTGACATGGATATGTCTTATAGCTGGGGGTCATCCTAAAAATCTGGCCGTAACACGAAATGTCTGCTGTGCTACTCGGGGGTCAGAAGAGGAAACAAGCACATTGAAAATTTTTCCGAGTTCTATGAATGTAGTGGCCGATTGGTTTACAGATTATTTCCAACCAGGCTCTCAGAATGTTGACTTGTGCTCTCTGTCCCACGCTCTCAGTCAACGCGACGCCATAATCAAAACTCCTGCATACACACCATACCATACATTCAAAATCCTCAAAAATATAGAGCACGCTCCGTACTCCCTAACTTTACTAGGCCTCGAGAACACGCCGCAAGAAGTCGTCTGCTCTCCTCGCTCGACATGCTCACACGCAATTTATGGTCTCCAAATGTATGCGAAATTTTCTCAGACCAGCGGACCTCCTCCTCTCATTCATTCATATCATTCTCATTCTCACCATTTCATTAAACAAATTGTGTACTCCCGACATGCACATGCATAAACCCAATCTGAGGTCACAATGAATGAAATTCCATTTTTACTCATTATGTAGGTCAAGGACGTCTAAGGACTTTTAATGACCTTCAATGTCCACCAATTCCCATTCATTCATTTAATAAAATAGCGCGCGTTGTACTATCTGAATCACTAGGGTCCCAGAAAAAGTAGCGAGTAGTCAGTTCGACTAACATTCGGACATGCGCAGACGCAATTTGAGAGAGTGTACATAGTTCCCGCCCTCCGAAGATGAGCGAGAGCGGATGAAGTTCATTCGAGCCAAATCGGGTGATCCAGCGACTGTGTTTGTGCATTTGCAATGGCGGCGATTTGAGGTCTGACTGGCCCACAATGTGGTCCCCCACCATACGTGCAGTAAACATATAGAACAAAGGCTCCACATACGGTACGATGCATTAGCAGCATAAATGTCGACTTTCAATAGGGCATGTCTATCTGTCTCATGTGGTTGGGTGTTCAATCTCATTAGAACGGGTGTATCGGGTTCATATGGGGGCGTTAGCTTTCAATGGGGTATGTCTCTGTCTCATGAAGGAGGTGTTAAGTTTCATTTGGGGCGGGTTTATCGGGAATCGGTTCTTGGAAGACAAGTTACTGTATTTTGGTGGGAAATGATACAAAGTATCTACACTGCATGCAGATACATCGGAACATGGATATGTCTTTGGCTTTGAAGAGAGAGAATCAGAGAAAATGAAAAAGAGCGAGAGAAACGAAGTAATTCGGCGCAAGTGAGGAAGTAGGAAGGGGGATGGAAATTTGACATCTCTCGTGCTTCTATAATCTATATGGACTGGGCGGATGTTCCGCGGCAGACAGACAGACTGGAATGTTATTGTTCCAATAGGAGAAGTAGGAGAGGGGATGACATCTTACGTGCTTCCTGTGCTTTTATATAGACTGCGCGGGTGTTGCGCAGTGGAGGGCGTGTGTCTCTCTGTTTACTTTTTACGACTGGAATTGCTTCAAATAGTTTAGTGTTGAGTATATGCGGATTGCTCCTCCATAGTTATTCTCTATGGTCTTTGGCTACCGACTGCGTGGAACCTGTTGCGTTGAAGATATCGACGTAAGTTTTATAAAGATCCCAGTATAGTTATACTGGATGAAATCATTCGACAAAACACGTCCCACGCTTTCGGTAGGCATAAGACATATCCATGTTCCGATGTATCTGCATGCAGTGTAGATACTTTGTATAATTTTTTGTTAGCTATTTGGATTTATGTGGTATTTTCATACACTACGTATTTGATATTTCATCATTTAATAATTTGGTAATTTGACATTCACTTGCGATAGTCACATACCATCCAATCGATCGTCATCAACGGTTCGCACAAAAATATCGGCAGATAAACCTTGATCGGCCGATCGGTGCGATTTCCACATACACGAGATGATCTGTCGGCCGAAATCGATATCCGGCGACGGATCGGCATATCGATCGCTGCGTGTTTTGCACGTTTAATGCTGCTACAGACAATGGGCCATGATTGGCCATTGTATAACGGACGGGTTGGCGGGCATCCGAAGATGCCCGTCGGGACGGAGCCTAAGATGGCATAATGAAGAAGAAGAAGAAAAAGGTCCCTCAACGAGCTAAGTAGCGGCCTATGCTTGCTGTAGCTGTTCGGGAGACGTGGGCGTCGCTCGTTGCCCCTAATAAATATTGTAAATAAATAAAAATAAAAATTTATAAGCCTGAGGAAGACAACACAAACATGGGAGGCAAAAATGGGAAATAATAAAAAAAATGGGGCGATTAGGATAGAATGGTTGGCGAACGGCGTAGATGCCCTCGCGCTCGCATCGGGGTCTGGGTGTAATTGGACCGTCGGGCACTGTTTTCGTACCATCGACAGATCACTACTCGTCAGGTGCTGCCTCTAATCTGCCGGTGGAACCAGCACTACCAGGGTATGGTCCATTACAGGTCGTTCATAACAGGTCAGCTTCTACTTCGAGGCCTGCCAAGAAAAGAGGGGAAAAATTAGCAAAGAGAAAAAAATACCATATTTCCCCATTATTCAGATGATCAATACAGTTCAGAGGATCACGAGGATGGCAAAGGTGCAACACTTGCAGTAATTCACTCATAAGCTCTGTGAGCTGCTGAGCACATGAATAATAGAAAAATACTGTTATGTTTCCTCTGACCGAAGCCGGGTTCTTTAGATATTCTTCGAACTACACACGCGTAACTAACCACTAACGTCAAACTAGCTCTAACTATTCGTTACCGGTGGATAACGATTATCCTCCTTTCCGCTTCCGAGCGGATACTTTATAACCATCGTCTTCCGACTGAATCTCGACTATACTTACTTTTACTGTTGACATCTGCCTTTTATAGCTGCATCTCTGTTTCGAAATGGTTCGACACTCTGCTGTTCGACTCGTGCCTCTACTAGCAAACGAAAATTCCGGATGGCTCAAGAATCTGTCAGTGCCAGTGATTGTCATCGATCGTTCGAGACTATGGTGGAGCTTAGTACAGTTTGTGTCATAAGAAAGACGTACTCCGTACATACAATACTGTGTAAAGGAAAAAAAATTCAAGTTACTTAAAAGGACGATCCTGGCAAACAAAAAGATATCCAAGACTCCTCCGTCCTTCGTCCGGTTACCGAAGAGGCCCCCAATGCTGGTAATTCGGAGCCTTTATGGAGGCCTTAAATACGTGGCTAAACCACAAAAGATGAACACTAAGCCAGGACTGCCTTGTTAAACTGAATCTGAAAGGAAAAACTATTCTATAGGAAGGATGAGGGTGCTACAGCTACTTGAAGGGAAAATACGTGAATTAAAGTGGCTAAATCCCAACACATAGAGCAAGTAACCTTAATATGCATGTGGGGATGCCGATCGATGGAAGGACTATGCTTGCTGTAGCTCAGTTCGTGAGACGTGGGTGCGAATTTCGCCTCTCGTTGCCCCTGTCCTTTACGTATTAATAAAAATTCATAGGTCTGGGGAGACAACACATACAGGGTAGGCAAAAATGGGGAATAATACAAAAAATGGGGCGATAAGGATGGAATGGTTGGCGGACGGCTCAGTTCGCGATCGCTTCGGGGTCCGGGTGTAATAGGACTTTCGGCCTCTGGATTCGTACCACCGACAGATCAGTACTCACAAGGTGCTGCATTCAATATGCCGGTGGAAGCAACACTACCAGAATATGGGTCATAAAAAGGGTCTCATGGGGTTCTTTTTAGTCATTCCACCGATTTGTATCCCCACAAGCACATTAAGGTTACTTGCTCTAAGTCTTAGGACTTAGCAGCCACTTTACTTCACGTATTTTCCCTTCAAGTAGCTGTGCTTTCCTCTGTAGCACCCCCATCCTCCCTATAGAGTAGTTTTTCCTTTTAGAGTCAGTTTAACAAGGCAGTCCTGGCTTTGTGTTCGTCTTTTGTGGTTTAGCCGCATATTTAATGCCTCCATAAAGGCTTCGAATTGCCGGGATTAGGAGCTCCTTCGGTGACCGGACGAAGCGCGGAGGATCCCTGGATACCTTTTTGTTTGCCAGGATTGTCCTTTTAAGTAACTTTAAAATTTTTCTTTACACAGTATTGCATTTTTGTATTATCCATGTGCAGCAGCTTACCGAGTTTATGAGTGAATTACGGCAAGGAATGCAGTGTTGCGCCTCTGCTGGCGTCAGGATTCTCTGTTACCTGTTGATCATCTGAATAATGGGGAAAAGTAGTATTTTTGTCTCTCTTTGCTGTTTTTCTCCTCTATAATGGTTGCCGGCCAGCTCAGGAGCCCAGTTCTTTTTTTTTTGCAGCACACTCCGTCCTCAGCTTATACTTCTTTGCAGGCCTCGAAATAGAACTTGCCCTGTAATGAACCATATTCTGGTCTGGTTGTGCTGCTTCCACCGGCAGGCAGATCTATGGCAGCACCTGATGAGTACGAAACCAGAGGCCGAGGGTCCCATTACACCTGGACCCGAGCGCGAGGGCAAACGAGTCATCCGATAACCATTCCATCCTTATCGCCCCATTTTTGTTGCTTATTCCTCCCATTTTTACCTCCCTTGTTTGTGTTGTCTTCCCCAGGTCTATGAATTTTTGTTAATACGTAAAGGGCAGGGGCAACGAGCGGCAAAAACCGCGCCCACGTCTCCCGAACTGAGCTACAGCAAGCATATGCCGCTGCTTAGCTCATTGAGGAGCCTTTTTCTTCGCCACATGGCACGGCCCGAACTTCACGGTCCTTATGCTACCTTAGGCTCCGTCCCCACGGGCATCTTCGGATGCCCACTAAACCGTCCATTGGAGAGGCTATTATCCTTATGGCCGCTAATATACTTTCAGCCGGCAACAGTGGAGATAATAGGCTTCAATTTAAGGCTTGTTTCTCTAGCAGCCAGAGCCAATCTCCGATGCACATCAATTTGAGAATCGACGGCGATATTCATGGATTTAGGTTTTCAATTTCCGAAAGCTTTTTTTTGTAGTATATACTCCAATATGTTGTATTCTCAAAACATTGTCAGTGCATGTTTCCGCTTACTTATACCTACAAGATTCCCCATGATGGATCCCATCATAAGTTTAACAGACAGTCGGACGCGTGGTGTGCAAGACTGATGAAACTGGAACAAGCAGACCACCAACTCAGCATTTGATGGCCCGAAAAAAAGAAACAATTTACTTTCGTTGAATTAGCATTTTATTTAATTTTCTTAATTTTACTCATGTCCAACATCCTATAAACATTTACGACATGCTACATATATGTACGTACAATTGCTATATGTACACCATAGTTTTTATATTGATATGAACGGAGAATTGAAAAGAGGTGGGGATAATCTTAGCATTGATCTACTACTCTGGATGTTGTGTTTTCAGACGTTTTCTCGCCTGTATATCGGCCATTGTTTGTTCAATCGATCGCTGATCTTTCTTGTTCTTGCTAGGAACGATTCCATAGTTTTGATTGGATTCGGTTTTGCGTGCTGCTTCCAGTGCAGCATCTTGTCCTATTATGTGGGCATATTTGTCCTTGTAATTTGTGGTGGGTGTCACCTCCTCCGGTACGGTTTCTTTCTTTTGTTCCTGTTTCAGTTGTTTTTGTTCTTTGCGCTGTTAGGATGAATTTAATGTTACCAACAAGATTTAGAAATATAAAATAATAATGATATTTGGAAACATACCCTCTTTGCGTATTCTACAGCTTTCTCTTCATTCCAGTCTTCACCCAAACGTCTGACGGCTATTTCATCTTCCGATGGCATGTTCTCTTTTTTGTAAATAATTGTATAGCGATCGACACCTTCGCGGCCAAAACTCATAGCAGTCAATTTGGCAACTTCGGCAACTTCATGTCTGGAAAAGAATGTTTTATTGAAATTCACAATCCGTGAAGTTTAAACACTGCCATAAAATCATAGAAGTGTCATCGAAAAAGCCACCAAAGAAAGATTCATATTAGAGAAAATCCATATTAGAAAAAAAAACTTTTTGGCCACGCAAATGCAACAAAATTCTTCCAAACGAATGAGCTTATCAATCATGGTGAGACGGGTAAATGTCCTGTGTTGGTTTTGTTCTTTGCACTAGAATTTTACAGTTATTTTAAGAGTAGAAAAAACTCAATTCAAAACAAGTCACTGAATCAATTAGTTGCCTATGATGAAAATTCAAATATTATGTGTGAAAAATTACTTTTGCTTAAGAATAATAATTTAGATAAAGAAAAAGGTAGGCTGCTCTTATAAATAAATGCAAAACATACTGTTGTGTGTACGGAGTACGTATTTCTTACGACACACACTGTACTAAGCTCTATCATAGTGTCGAACCAGCGATGACAAGTACCAACTGATTCTCGAGCCATCTGGAGTCTTCGTTGACTAGTAGAAACCCGAGTCTAGAACCATCTCGAAAAAAAGACCCGGTATAAAAGGCGGATGTCGCCGGCGACGAGAGGTAGTATACGCGAGACTCAGTCACAGTCGGAAGTAGTAATAACCGAGACTCAGTCGGAAGTCGAAGAGTCGTTGTTTTTATCAGCCGGTAACGAATAGTTAAAGCTAGTTTACTACTTTGCCTTAACCCCTTGGTGGGCATAGCGCGTCAACTACTCCTGCGCGCCATCGTACTCTGTCCTGGGCAATGGGGCGCAACTCCCCAAAAGACTTACCCAGTGCCTGACACTCCTTTGCTACAGATCGACGTCATGTGATTCGAGGACCCCCTCTTGGTCGGCCTTGGTTGGAAATGGGGTTCCACTTAATGGCATGCAAAGCAATGCAGTTATCACTCTTCCGCAATGTGTGACCTATCCACTGCCATTTTCGCCTGCGTATCAATTCGTCGATTGGCATCTGACCCGTACGCCGACTTAGCTCTTCATTTGATATTGTTTCGGGCCAGAATATTCTTAAAATTCGACGAAGAGATGAGTTGACGAAAACTTGCAGCTTTCTGGTAACTCCTACGGAAACTTTCCATGTACTGCTCCCATACAAAAGCACTGACAGTACCAGGGAGCGAAACAGGCCCGGCTTGGTCTTGATGCTGAGATAACTGCTCTGCCAGATTTTGGACAGCATGCCATATGCGCATTTAGCCTGGTTGATACGACGAGCGATGTCCTGCTCCGTACCACAGATAGACGAAGTTGTCCACCTTCTCCACAGGCTGCCCATTAATATTGATGGCAATAAGTGTCGGATTTCTTTTTCGTAATGGCGGGCTAAGAACCTTGGTCTTGTTAGTATTAATCTTTAGCCCAACCTTGCTTGCCTCCCTCTCGAGATCTAACGCCATTGCGGACAGATCCATGATTTTGTGGGAGAGTAGGCATATGTCGTCAGCGTAGTCAAGATGTTGTAGATAAGATGTCAAAGTCCATTGGATTCCTCTGTCGAGTCCGGATAGGGCTGCATGCAACACATCGCCGATCACAATGAGGAATAGGATCGAACTCCACTGCGAATCTCAAAGTCCCCCGACACCTTACCTTTATGCAGAACGCGACATTTCGCGCCGTCATAGGTTGCCTTAATAATAGCCACAAGCTTCTCAGGGATGCCTCTCCTGCGCAAGGCCGCCCATATAGAATCCCGGTTCACACTATCGAAAGCCTTTTCGAAATCGATGAAAAGCAAGTGAAGCGGAGAATCGTTTTCAGCGCATTGCTCGATGGTGATTCGCAAGGTGTTAATGTGATCGACACTGGAGAATCCGGATCGAAAACCAGCCTGATCTTCATCAATTGTGCTTTCTAAGTGAGCCTTTAGTCTTTCCAGAACGATTTTTAGGTATTAACTTGGCAACGGAATGAAGCACACAAATGCCTCTCCAATTATTACGGTCTGTGAGGCTACCCTTCTTCGTTAGTTTGATGATCAATTCTCCTTCCACTCAATGGGTATGGTCTCTGTATTCCACGCTTTATCAACAAGTGCGTGCAGCAACTCGGCAGTTACGGTTGGCGCTGCTAGATAAAGTTCGGCAGGGATACCGTCGAGTCCGGCGACCTTTTCACGTTTTTGTGAAATAATTGCAGCGACTAATTCCTCTTTAGTCGGGTCAGTGGACCGTATATGCACATTTTGATGGTTAGCTAAATTATCTACATGAGGGGGAACTTCACCAGAGGTTACACGATTCAAGACCGTGGCGAGGTGTTCATTCCACCGCCTCATTTGATCTTCCTCCAAGATTAGTAGCTTCCCATCACTATCCTTCATCGGATATTGGCAGGAGTTACGAGCACCTGTAAACTCCTTGATGACACCGTGTACAGCGTTTAAGTTGTTATTTCTTGCGGCTTCTTCTGCTGAGGCCAGAAGAGAATTCGCAGAATCTCTTTAATCGCGTCGCACACTACGCTGGACTTCTCGAGCTTTCTGACGGTAAAGGAGTTCGATGCTGCTTCGATTGTCTTATTCAGGCAATTTGGGGTTGCGCGCTATCAATGTACGCATATTTTATGGCATTCCAGTTTTCATGTATGTCACTATCTGGGTAACTAGTTATCCCAGCTGATTTTTACGCAAGATGGCCATTATATTGTTGTAACACAGCTGCATTTTTTAGTCGTGCGGTGTTAATTATGCGGCGCCTGGATAATTTGTCGCTAGGACGGCGCACGGCTCCAATGCGCAATCGAACATTAGCGATCATAAGATAATTGTCTCTTCTCAACCCAATATCGGCGCCCTTCTTAACTCGCACGTCCAGAAGGTAACTCTTGAATCTTTTACTAACAGCAAAGTGGTCGATCTGATTTTGTGTTCTGCGCCGATCAGAACTGATTTTGTGGTGGTCCTTATGCTCAAATATAGTACCACCGATGAAGAAACTGTGAAAGTTACAGAACTCTACAAATCTTTCACCGTTGTCGTTACGATCCCCAAAACTGTGTCTCCCCATCACAGTCTGAGCCTAGTTGTCTAGTTATATATAAGGAGTATTCCACAATCTACAGGCTCGCATTAATTTGGTTGGATGATTAACCACCGCAGTTGTTTACACATTATCATTTGCTAAGCAATATATATTTTAAAAATATTCTGTGGCATTCTTCCGATCAGCGGTGCTATTTATAGCTACTATGTATGTATTTTTATTTTGCCCACAACAGTAAGACAAACGGACTCACATGATACCGCGATATATTTTATCCATCGCCTCGAATTCAATGAATTTTCGCTCGTCATTGGAAAATCGATCGATACGATCCTCCACATACTTTCGGAACCGGCTCATCTCGGCCTTTTCCTGTTTCCGCATTTTGTCCGCGAGTTCCTTTTGTTCTGTACGGAGAGAAGGCACAAAAGTCATATGAGTCACTTGGTGGAAAGGAAAATATCGTTAGGAAAATACTTTTCAACATCTCCTTCTCTTTGGTATTGACTGGCGGCGGCTTATCCATAGAATCCAATATTGAACCGAGTAAATCCATGTCGAGTAGTAATTTGTTTATGACGAGGAAGCCTTTTAACTAACGCACCCCGATCACCTCACCACTTAATGGAATAAACAATAAATAATCAAGTCGCACGCGAGTTGATTTGACAAACAGCTGTGTATGTTTGGAGCCGTCGTAGGGGAAATTGTTAGCTGGAAAATGTATCAACACACTGAACTATGCCGTCGCCATTCCAACGGGAATACACGTGTAGTCGCGGTCAATTTTTGAACTATGTATCTATGATGCCAATTTGACCCGGCTCTGGTGGCAGTTAAACCCGCTAGTACTATAAAATATCTCTCTAATGATCAACAATCAACACGATGGCACCACTCAGCATTTTATGTGATAAAACGGCCATTTCAACAATTCAAATTAACATTCACAACAACGTATAACTAACCTACGCGGTGCCCGCAACCAAGAGCGTTCTCAGATTCCACTTCCAGCCGTCAAATAATTGTCACAATTATCTTCGTAGATGCTCTCGTCGCAGCTTGCTGAGTTTTCAATTGTGAACAATTTTTTGGCGATATATATTCAACGGTCCGCCGGAAACTATTTTTATAAATTTATCTCAAAATGTCGGAATATCGAGTGGACAGAATTTGTCGGACATGCCTGGCCGAAACGGAGGATTTGCGCTACCTGTACCGCGAGGGCAAAATTTGCGGTGAATTTACGACGCTATCGGAAATGTTGAGCGAGTGCACTTCGCTCGAGGTGGGTTTTTGTGATTTTGTGAACATTTCAGCGGTAGGTTTGGTCGATTTTGAATGCTTCCGAAAAATAAGGTATCTTGTGAATTCCGTTTCCGTCAGGTGGAAGAATGCTATTTCCGTCTGTTTTATTTTTGTCAAGTGAGAAGTTTAGATTAAATTTTGCGTAAACATGTGAAATTGAGCAATAGGAGCGAAAAACACGTGCAAATTGTGCGAAACCCTAAAAGCTAGTATACTGATGTATACTACTGAACGGTACTATACAAGAGACTTAATAGGGGAATTCATGCTCACGTCGTAAACGTCGTATTTGTGGTAAAGTTGTAAACTTCTGTCATTTTACTAATGGAGATGACAGAAGTTTACGACAGGGAGCGTAAACTTCTGTCACACACACTAATATTCTAGTGTGTCCTGGAGCCCTATCACGTAATTCGATTCGGTTCACACAATTCGATTGTTTGGGAAAATTTAGCATTTTCTGCTGCTCATGAATGGAGAGCTTTGGCGTTGGGTCCGCCAAAAAAGTGTGCCAATGAATGGAAGAAAGTAAATGCGACCTCTTTTTTGACTGGTCAATCAGTTAATAATTATTGTATAAGGTAAATTCCTGCCACTACATGTAAAAGCGAAAATAATTGAGGAATCAGACAGGGTTATGGGTGTCACATCGCTTTCAAAAAAATATGGCGTTGCAAAGTCTACGATTTGTTCCTTCAAAAATAAAAAAGATCAATTTGCGAACGAGTTGCTAGCAGTCTAATGCCAACAAATCATTCCACACTTAGGAAAGCTGAATATCCTGAAATGGAGAAGAAACTTTACCAGTGGTTTCTTGCCCAAAGGCAAAACAAGGAGAAATGATTAAAGAAAAAGCATTAAGCTTGAAAACTTTGTTGGGCATTAGAAGCTTTAATACCAGTGAAGGATGGTTGCAACGCTTTAAAACTAGACACGGGATACGTATTTTAAAGATACGTATTTTTAAGATATCCACAAATCCAGAGTTAGTTAATCCCTTCAGGGAAAAGCTGTGAAAGACAATTGAAGAATTAAATTTAAATGAACATCAAATTTACAATGCCGATGAGATCGGCTTATACTGGCAGCTTCTACCTGAAAAAAACGCATAATGGTCTTTCTGAAAAATTTGCCCCTGCTCAGTTTTATTGTGGACAAAGATGAGCCCATTGGGAGTCCACTAAAAAAAATAACACTATGAGATGTTATGCTGAATTTAGAAGGAGCTTGGCGGAAATTGAGTCCAACGATCATAGCGAAATGTTGGAGGAATATTCTAGAAAAACCGCCGGAAGATGAAGACGAGTTACCCTTGTCTGTCTTGCAACAGAGATGGAGAGAGGACAATAATGTCTTAATGGACACAATAAGTGGTATGCATAAAGTGAGTCGAGTGGAGTAAAGCTGAGTTGACAGAATTCCACTCAATTTTCACTGTGGAGCGGAAAGTAGTTTTATGCATACAAATTTTTCACTCGATTCACCGAACATAGCAAACTCAGGAATGTCCTCAATAGACTTCACTCTTGAGTATATCCTCATTATTATGCATACCACCCAATAACTTTGCTCCAGGCGATAGCACCTGTAAATTGGTTACTGCTTTTAAATTAGTATTAGGTGTTACAACATACACTTTTTTCTGATTTAGGTGGAATTGTCCTGTTCGGATATTGAAGCATGGAATGAAAACTTAGTGGATGTTCAAAATTCCACAGAAGGCGTTGATGAAGTAGTAAAAGTAAAGTAAAGAAACGTTTTTTGCCAATTCAAGATACAATTCATGTTACAATATACTAACAAAAATTATTGTATGTTGTATGATTTCATTAATAAATTTCATTTTTATAAATAGTTATTTAAAAATAATTATTTTGGGTAATAACATAATATAGCGGTAAAGGCTTTGAACATTGCCATCAAATGGGCTAAATCGAACGATATCATCATCAGTGACATACTAGCATTGAAGGCTGTTCAAGAGAAGGCGGTTATGTTGAACCTTTCTACCAAAAAGGCTCAAACAAAGTTAACATCATTTTTCAAACCATGTTCGTAATATTTCATCGCAAATATAAACATAAAAAATGTACATACATAAATTTGATACGTTTCTTCTTTATTAAAAGTATTCTAATAAACAATTTTTCGATGTAAGTATCTATATATTTTGTTACAAATTATAACCTTCGCTTATGTGAACACATGCGTACGAACAGACGAAGAAAAAATACAAAGCAAAAACAACTTGTACGGTAGAACGGAATTTCCGGGCGTTATAGATACATATATCGATGGGACACACGTGATTCATTAGAAAAAAGAGTCCACTACTTCGTTTCTTATTCTCCTGCCAGCATTTCGTTCATCCGATGTTTGTGCATCTTCCACTACGCCGATGTAAAGATCATCTTCCATTTTCATAGAATGGAGTTGTAGTGCACGCACATTTCCAACCCGTAATTCCTTACGTACACTCACAATTCCCAAACAATCAACCCAGACAACTTTTCATACACCATTAATATGCTTCATCCACAGTATTACCTCTTGCATACTCAATGCACATAAACATATACTCGACCATACTTTTCTTTTGGTACGCATAGGACCTTGTTTGCACTCGCAATTCTCATGTAACCTGAGTAGGATATTCCATTTCATTCCTCGCGCTCAAGAAGCGCAAAAAAATTTAGTAGCGAATATGAAAAATAGATTTTTGCAATGTAAACAAATTTAGTAGTAAATACGGAAACTACGGAAAAATAGATTAAGTAGCATAAGCAAATTTATTGTATAAATAGGAATAAGCTAGAATTGAAAGGGAAGTTCTTAGCCGTGCGTTGCGGAAAGCGCAGCAACTATACGGTGCTCTCGGCGGTATTTGCCTTTAAGTTGCAGCATTGCGATAAGCCCTAAAAATCGGCATAAGTGCCATTGAAAGACAGGTATGCGTTAATCGCGACCGACCCGCAAAGGCGAGATCGCCATTCACTAATTGTAGATCTATCTCTCCTCAATAAATTTAAAACTTACTAAATGAAAAACGTTGATTTTTCCTAAGACGGGATTCTTTTTTATTTGTAAATGCGCATTTCGGACACCAGTTATGTCCTTCTTCAGTACAATTCAGTTGAATTGTACTGAAGAAGGACACAACTGGTGTCCGAAATGTGCATTTACAAATAAAAAACTGGCAAATCTTTTACAGCTGAACATCCCGTGAAAGATAAAGACGGGTCTCTACTGGTCACTGATGAAGACCAACTGCGACGGTGGAGAGAGCACTTCATTGAGGTCCTCAACAACACCTTTGGACATTCGAACTCATCTTCACTAGCCCGGGGATAGATGGAATTCCGGTGGAATTCTTTAAGGCGGATATCAACGCTACTGCGGATATTCCTCTCCCCCTTATCCAAGAGTGTTGGGAAACCGAAACTCTCCCTAAAGAATGGAAGAAGGGCGTCATTATTAAGATCCCGAAAAAAGGTAACCTGAAGGATTGTAATAACTGGTGTGGAATTTGCCTCCTCCCCTCAGTCTTCAAACTGATGGCAAAAATAGTCTTAAACCGGATCAAGCAAACAGTTGACCGCACACTGAACGATGAACAGGCCGGTTTTCGTGTGGGCTTTTCATGTAGCGACCACATCAACACCCTTCGAATTATTATTGAAGAATCCATAGAGTGGAGATCCCCATTACATCTCATGTTCATCGATATCGAGAAGGCGTTTGACAGCGTTAACCGGGAATACATCTGGAAGGCTTTGCTTTACATAGGAGAGTTATACCAGATAAAGTCATATCAATCATCAAGGAGTCCTATAGCGGAGCCCAATGTCACGTCTTACACAAGGGTAAGCTTTCAGATCCCTTCGAGGTACATAGCGGAGTGAGACAAGGCTGCATTTTGTCACCTATATTGTTTCTGATTGCCATTAACGACGTACTCTGCAGTGCGCTTCGTGAACACCAGAGCAAAGGTATCAGATGGAACCTGTTTGAATACCTTCAACACCTGGATTACGCTGACGATATTTGATTCTCTCAAATATATCGGATCATCTAGTTCAAATGCCGGATGCCCTGCACCGCGAAAGTGGCAATGCGGGGCTTAAAATCAATGCTGCCAAAACTAAGTACTTGAGCTTGGATCCAGGAAAACAGAGCGAAATTTATGTTTCGGGGCAGACGGTGGAAAAAGTGGACAATTTTTGCTACCTCGGAAGCGTAGTTACAGCAGATGGTGGAGCGGATGCTGGTGTACAGTCTCGCATCAATAAGGCTCGAGCAGCTTTTTTCAGTTTAACTCCTTTCTGGCAAAACAACAACATCTCCTGAAGTACCAAACTCAGGATCTTCGAAACCAATATAAAATCTGCGCTTCTTTATGGCTGTTCAACTTGGAAGGTGACCAGGGCGATAACTACTAGATTGCAAACTTTCGTGAACCAGTGTCTACGGCACATCCTGCACATACGCTGGCCGGAGGTCATTTCTAACGACGACCTCCTGTTCATTACTGGCCAGGACAGGATAGGCACCTCTATAAAAAGGCGAAAGTGGCAATGGATAGGTCACACGCTCCGAAAGGGGCCGGAAAACATTGCTAAACACGCCCTCGATTGGAACCCACAGGGAACCGATGCAAGTCGCCGCGTTGGACGACCTAGAAACACCTGGAGAAGATGAGTTGAGGTCGAGGGTAAGTCATTAGGCAAATCGTGGAGACAGTTGAAGGCGATGGCGGCGAACAGGAAGAGGTGGAAAGTCGGCGTGGTTAATGCTCTATGCCCCACAAGGGGTTGACAGGATCCAGAGAGATAGGCGTGGAAAACATCGACGAAAATCTCTTGTGTATTAAAACTTTAACTTTTTTTATATTTATTTCGACTACGTTGGAATTATTACCCCACAACATGACTATCCTCCTTGATCACAACAGAGTATTGTAGCGGATGGCAATATTGTGCAGCGCACAGCAACAGTTTATTATTAATGTGGCTTGTTTAGGTGAATAATGCAACTTCCTTTCTCTGAATAAACACCTAAATCGAAATTCTAATAACCCGTTTGTTCTTCCTATAAGGTTCCTTGTCTCAGCATGCTTTCTGTTGAAGCAAGCTTCTGGACTTCCTTCAGCAGTTGCCCGATAGGGTGTTATCAGCCATGACTCAAGCGGATATCCAGAGTCCTCTATACGTGGAAAATATTATTCATCATCATCATCATCGTGGCGCGACAGCCCGACGTCGGGCCTTGGCCGCCTGGATCATTGTCCTCCAATTATCTCGGTCACGTGGCCGCGTCCTCCAATTTTGGAAGCCCAGTGGCTGCGCGGCGTCCACACCTACTGAGCTCTCCCAACGAGATTTCGGTCGTCCTCGCAGTCTCGCTCCGCCGACTCGTTCTGCATTCATTACTCTCTTAGGCATGCGATCATCGTCCATTCTTTGTACATGCCCTGCCCATTGAAGTCGTTGTAGTTTGACGATTTTCGAGACTTGTAGCTCATCGTACAGTTCATACAACTCAGTTGTACCGGATGCGCCATCCATCTCGATCGCAAACAGCCCCGAAAATTCGCCGTAGAACCTTACGTTCAAATGTACAATATTTAGCATGTTTTCGGGGGCTTGAGTTAGGGTCCATGGTTCGCAGCCATAGCATAGCACTGGTCGTATAATGGTTTTGTACACGCGGAGCTTCGTGTTTCTGTGTACATGCTTCGGTTTCATTATGGGGAGAACCGAGAAAAAAGTCTCATTAGCTGTATTCGTCGCTTGATTTCGTCGCTTGATTTCGTCAGTTTCGTTGGCGTCCTTTGACAAGTTGCAACCGAGGTATATGAAGCCGTTCACAAACTCGATGTTGAGGTCTCCCACATTGATGCTCGGTTGTGCAGGTATCCTTGTCGTCGATTGCATCATTATTTTAGTTTTATCCTCGTTGATACGTAGTCCAAATTCTTTTGCAGCGGTATCGAGCGTATGCAGCAGTTCTTCTGTGTCGGCCAATCGTCGGGACATGATATTGACGTCGTCAGCGTACGCTGCTAATTGTGTCGACTTGATGAGTGGCGTTTTGCGGTTGTCCATATTCATAGTCCGAATAGCGTATTCCAGTGCTAGGTTGAAGAACGTCGGTGCCAGTCCATCGCCCTGTTTCAGACCAGTGCGTGTTTCAAATAGATCAGTAAGTCTATTATGGATCCTGACCTGTGAGACGGAGTTGGTCATCGTCATCTTTATCAGTCGCACTAATTTTGCCGGTATACCAAATTGCAGCATGATGTTGTACAGTACTCCACGATCGATACTGTCGTATGCCTGCTTGAAGTCCCAAAGATTTGGTATACGTTTACGTTGTATTCCCAGCACCTCTGGAGTATCAGTTTGACCGTAAAGAGCTGATCGGTTGTGGAACGACCAGGTCGGAAACCGCTTTGATATTCGCCAATGATTCGTTCTGCGTACGGTTTTATTCTATTTTCCAGAATTTTCGTCAAAATTTTATAAGACGTACAAACTAGTGAGATGCCCCTGTAATTCTCACACCGCAGTTTATTTCCCTTTTTGTGAATTGGACAGATGATGCTTCTGCGCCAATCGTCTGGGATCATCACGTCCTCCCATGCTCGCAGGAGTAATTGATGTATGGCATTAACTAGACCCGTTCCACCAAATTTTAGCAGTTCAGCTGGAATGTCGTCAGCGCCCGGCGCTTTATTTCGTTTTAGTGATCGCAACGCGAGCTCAACTTCCTCTATGTATGTATGGATGGGCCTAGATCAACAATATCGTCGAGACCTTCTTGTGTGGGGATGTTAGATGGTAGGTTCAGAAGCTCTTCAAAATCAGCGGCCCATCGTTTGTTAATGCCATCGGTTTCAAGAATATCCTGTAAAAATTTGAAGGTCGTATCTCTAATACTCCCCGAATGACAGCCTTCTAAAGAGCAAGCGCTCGCAGGTATAAAATGCTCCATCTGCCTGGAGGCGGAGCTCTGACGTATTGTTACCTGAATCTATCGGCATCATAAACGGTACATAATTAAGAGGGGGCTGGAAATATATCTATAGAGCCATTTGAAAACAGCGTTGCCATTTAAGGTATTCTGGAGTAATTCTTTAAAACGTTTTCCTCGAAATGAGATTTTTCAAATTTGCTAACATTGTAACTCAAAGAAATTTAGCCAAATATGTTCTTAACTTTCCGAAACATTTAATTGAGTACTTTTCTTCCAAAAAATTCCCGAAAATCACCCAAATTTTCAGCGTTCACCCTGGTATAGCCCCTTAAAATAATCTGCAACATACGAGTATACTCAGTGGAGAAAATTACTAATTGCTGCATTTTCCTATATCATTGCAGATTAACGATGAAGATCAACTGCCCCAGCACATTTGTTCCAAATGCATGGTATCCCTTAGCAAAGCGTATTTTTTCCGTCGCACTTGTATCAGTGCCGATAAACAATTGCGTGAACGTCAGAAGGCCTCGCAATTGGAAGATGAAGAGGTGTCGGGAACGGTTTACTTCTACGACATACAAGAATCCGATAATAACGTAGAAGAGGGCAGCGAGCAAGAACAAACATACGAATATGATGAACTAAAGCAGGCAAAATTTGCCGATGAATCGAATTCAGCGGCCGAAGAAAAGGAGGTTGAAGTTGAATATGAGGAGCTGATGGAGACCAGCGAGGATAATACGGTTCCAGAAGACGAATATCATGCTCAGACAGATGAAGCATACACTGTCGAGATTGAAGATAGTGTCGATACCGAAAATGATTTAAAATTGCCAAAAGGCTTAAAAAAGCGTCGGACTCCCCCATTCAAATGTGAATTTTGTCCGAAAATTCTTAGCAACTACAGTTCGTTTAAATATCACATGCAGTTGCATTCGGACAAAACGCCGTTCTTATGTAGCGAGTGCGGTCAAGGATTCAAAACGCGAAACGCCTATGATGGACATATGACAACACACGATGTGAACAATCCGAATAAATGCCCGATTTGCGGGAAAGTGTATCGGCAGGCGGCCTCTTTGCGTTCGCATATGCTTACCCATACCGGCGAGAAGCCGTTCAAATGCAACATTTGTGGCAAAGGAATGACGCAAAAATCGGGATATAAGGTTGGTTGCAATTATCATTAAGTGCTTGTCTTTGCATTCCGAATAATAAATCCTAATCCTGAGTGTAAAATTCAAGTCTCTTCTCAGACATCTGATTCCAAAAAAAAACGGTGAATTCGTTAATCATAGGGTCGATGTAGACTTGCGCGGGATTTCGCCGCAGGGTACGCACATAGCATTCAATTGTTGTGTTGTGTCGCTTTGACGAAAAACCGCAATTCTGTATTTGATCGTATTCTTCTGAGAAGGGGTGTTGCTGTTGTGGGGAAAAGATATTTTTTTTTAATCTACAATATATATATAAAAATCAATCCATTTGTTGTGAGTACCGAAATGGTGCCTAAACTACTGGGCCGATTTAGATGAAAACTTCACATTTTGTTCGAATTAGCTGTCTGCGGGTTTTGATGGTGGTTTGCGAAAAATTCAAAAAGGATAATATACACCAAGGTTAGGTTAGGTTAAAGAGGCAGCTGCGCACAAACACAGCACACATAGACTACCACTGGGTCCGTTGTGATACCTCATAGGCGCAAAGACGCCATGTGAGCCTAGTCGTCAAACCACCCGGATCTATGCATCCAAGGACTTAATCGCCACCTGACTATCTGTGTAGATAGTAATATTCCTTGCAGATATGATATTACGACCCAGCCAAGTCAGAACTTCGGCGTTCGCAGTGATCTCCGCCTGCAGAACGCTACAGAAGGCTGGAAGACGAAGTGACAAGCGAATGTCCAGTTTCTCTGAGAAGACGCCTACCCCCACACCCGCTTCCGTTTTCGAGCCGTCAGTTAAGAAGCTTATGGCTTCCAACTCAGGGGTACTATCTGTATCCCACTCC
The DNA here is from genome assembly GCA_964017055.1 of Chloromyia formosa. Lineage (NCBI taxonomy): Eukaryota > Metazoa > Arthropoda > Insecta > Diptera > Stratiomyidae > Chloromyia > Chloromyia formosa. Next base: position 82,525,366 of record OZ024816.1, on the reverse strand, counting down.
TGCCGCGAAGGTATTAGACTCGTGTACCCTTTGTCGAAAGAGTATACCGGAGAGGTATAGTCCGTGTCTTCTGGAGTATCCAGATTGCCCAGTATCGCCGAGTGGCCATTAGTAGACTCTTTCCACTGCCCTATTTCCCTAAGACGGATGGCCGTAATCGCAGCTACCTGCTCAGCCAGGATGTCCAAGGGGAGCAAATTCAGCAGTACACCAAGAGCAGCGGTCGGTGTGGTCTTCAGAAGTTATAGCAATATAAAACAATCTTTGAACTTTATCCAACAGATTCCTGTATGATGCTTTATTGAGCGCCGTCCACCATACAACTACCCCATACATTAATATGGGGCGTATGACCGATACGTACAATCAGAAAACCACCTTCGGTCGCATGCCCCATTTCTGGCCAACAGCCTGCCTGCAAGAGTACAGAGCAACCGTTGCTTTAGTGACGCGCTCCTGAATATTTGCCTTCCAGGATAGCTTCTTATCGAGTATGAGTCCCACAAATTTGGCTTTTTCGCTAAGGACCAATCTTGTCCCCTCCAGAAATGGTGGTAACAGCGAAGGTGGAGTGTTCCTCCTAGTGAAGAGTACAAGTTCTGTTTTAACCGGATTGACTCCAACACCAACTTGCCTAGCCCACTGAGATAGAATATTTAGGACATTCTGCATAATATCACTAAGAACCCCGGGAAACTTTCCCGAGATAGCAATGGCGATATCGTCCGCATAAGCAACGACCTTGCAGCCCAGCCCCTCCAAGTCCAGGAGCAGCCTGTTAATCACCAAGTTCCAAAGAAGCGGGGATAGGATACCCCCTCGAGGGGTTCTCCTACACACCTGTCTGCGTGCTTGTGATGATCCAAACTGGTGCAAATAACTCTAGATGTAAACATCAGACTAATAAGCTGACAGAGTGGGCCATCTGCACCCACACTAGATAGAGCATTTGAAATAGCCGCTGGTTTGACGTTGTTAAAGGCACCTTCAATGTCCGAGAAGGCAACCAGCGTATACTCCTTCCAACTCAGAGACCCCTCAATATAGGTTACCAATGAGTGCAGAGTAGTGTCCACCGATCTACCCTTCCAATAGGCATGCTGAGAAAGGGAGAGAAGGCACGATGGAATATTGGCACGCAAGTGTACGTCGATCTGACGCTCCACCATCTTCAACAGAGTCGACGATAAACTTATAGGACGGAGATCCTTCGGACGAGGGTGCGAGCTTCTGCCCGCCTTCGGGATAAAAACCACCTTCACATCCGACCAAGTGCGAGGAATGTGTACCAGCTCCAAGCAGGCCCTGAATATACTTTCAATCCAAGGATACACTAAGTTCATCGTTTTCTGTATATCCGCTGGAATAATGCCATCTGGTCCTGGGGACTTAAACGGGTCGAAACTGTTAATAGCCCATACTCTTTTATCATTCGAGAGAATAGAATCATAGTCACAAGGGGCTATTACTGCCCGAGAGCACTCTTGCAAAACATCAGAAGAGCTGTCTGGGAAATGAGTTTCAAACAAAACCTCAATAGTTTCTTCACTAGAGGTTGTCCATGTCCCATCTTGTTTCAGCAAATAGCTTGGTATGGTCGGACCAGTGGATAAAATTTTCCGTAGTCTGGAAGTCTCGCTGGATTCTTCGACTCGTTCACAGAAACTCCTCCACGACTCCCGCTTAGATCTTCTGATCTCGTTTTTAAAGATTTTTAGATTTTCTTTGTAATTTGACCAATCAGAGTCTAGTCCTGAAGACTTCGCCACATTGAAAGATCTTCTGCTCACAGTGCTCAACTCTGCAACCCGAGTGTTCCACCAGGGTGGTTTCCTCTTTCCTTTATGCCTGCTAATTGGGCACGATTTGACAGCAGATCTCCCGAGGGCTGCTGCCAGGGTTTGCGCCATGGCGTCCAGCTCCCACCTACTACATGGCTGGCATGGTAAGGGGGGTGATGCCTCCTCGAGACAATCCCTGAATTTACACCAGTCGGTTCTTTTTCGATTCCTGAAAACCGAATTATTACTAGTGCAGTCGTTTAATCCAAACTGCAAGTACCGGTGATCAGAGAATGAGTGCTCTGCCGACACCCTCCAATCCCGCAGTAAATGTTTTATGTCCTCCGAAACAAGGGTGAGGTCCAGGACCTCTTGCCTGCCCTTAGTGACAAATGTAGGTTCACAGCCTATGTTACAAATGAGGAGTTTTGTGCCCAATAAAAACTCAAAAAGCGCATCACCTCTCTCATTCGTGTTGGAGCTCCCCCACACCACATGGTGTGCATTCGAGTCACAGCCCAGAATGACACGAGTACTGTGTGACTCCGCGGCACGTAGCGCCTCCCTCAGTATAGATGGAGGTGGGTCCTCCACTTGATTGTACGGCAGGTACGCAGAAATAAGCCAATACCGCCTATTTATCATCTCCAGACTGACTACTACTGAGTCTTTGTCGCTGAAATTACAAACTAAAAACGCATCTAGTGTTTTCTTAACAAGGATGCAAGATCGGGGTTTACCCTGCTCTCTTACGTAAAAAATATTATACAACGGAGTACCTAGGCCCTTAATTAAGTCGTTAAGGACCCAAGGTTCTTGTATTAGAACAATATCCTCCCCATCACGCGCCAAGCCAAGAGACTTCCTGTATGAGACCCATTCAGAATCAAGCTTGGAGGATTTAGCCTTGTTAAAGGACTTTCTGCATGAGATCCTAAGTTCTGTTATCAAAGGATTCCACCAAGCAGGTTTTTTCTTACCTCTTTGTCTTATGACAGGACACGATTTAGTCGATGCTTTGTTAAGTGTATCCGTTAGTGTACGCACTAAGGCATCCACCTCCATTCTGTTACGCGGCCGGTCTGGAAGAGACGGCAAAACTTCAAGAAGAGTTTCCCGGTGTTTAACCCAGTTTGTCCTTTTACGATTTAAGATGACAAGTTTATTTCCTGGAGTGTCATCGAGGGAAAATTGCAAATACAAATGGAGTGTATGTTTCTTCGTTTTTTTTTCTGGCCAAACGGTTCGACAGTTTTTCATGAGCATTCATACTCGCCCCTCACACCTCCTCCTTCTCCCGCTATTATGAAACAAAGTGAGCAAGACGAGTGAGGCGTGGCAGTCCGACGACGCCCATTTTCACGTCCACTCTATCTTCAATGAGTGAGAAGAAAACATGGGGAAAATGGTAAAACTAGTGGTAATTTATTGTGAGCGAAGCGAACAGCGCAAGCATAGCGAGCCCTAGACGAGCTAGTATTTATATGAATTATGAAATAATTACAATACGTAAATAATTTACCAAAAATCTATTTTTTATTTTCTAGAAACATATGCTAACCCATACCGGCGAAAAACCATATAAATGTGACCTATGTGGATTCTCATTCCGCTTTTCTAGCAACATGATTACACATCGTAGAAGACATACTGGAGAAAAGCCTTACGTTTGTGCTGTAAGTTCACTCTCATATTATTTTTCAAATATTTATTAACGTAAAGTTCATCTAATTTGGCTGTGCAGACATGCAACAAAGCATTTGTCAGTAGCGAACAACTAAAACGACATCTAACGGTTCATACTGGCGAGAAAAGGTACAAATGTGAGATTTGCCATAAAACATTCAGTCACAAAACCACCTTAGAAATGCATTATGACGAACAACACCCGGTCGATAAAAACACATGCCGAATGTGTGGAAAAGCATTCAAAAACGTAAAGAGCGTAATTCGTCATATGTGTGAGCACAAAGAGGAAAGCTACGAGTTAGTTGAGACGATTGAAATAAATGAACATTCAGGAGAGGAGCAGGATAACGAAAAATTAGATGACGTGGAAGAAGCTCCCGAAAGCTAAATCAATCTCTAAAGATTAGATTTTAATTTTTGCAGCGTTTTTGTTTGTGCAGTGCAGATCAGAACACGATTTACACTAACAACACCTGCTGTCCAGAGAAGTTGTTAGTGTAACGCGTGCAATTGTTGTTCTGCTGATCTCACTGTACAAAAAAAAACACGGCTATTGTATATTTACAATTAAGCGCTACTTTTACATATTATAAAATAGAAAACAGGAATGATGTATTTTTAAACATTTTACTTAGATATGTTGCCCTTAATTTTAAAAAATCTTTTGTGGTTTTTTAAGATTATAATTTCAAATTTCATACTACAAATTCGAATATTGTAAAAATTAAATTATATTGCAGTTATAAGTGAATATTTGTTTTTAAATCGTTCACATTTATATATGCAGAATTGAAAAAAAAAAAGAAAAACAAGTGAAACTGTCAATGTCGTTTGTTATTTCATCATCATCGTGGTGCTACAGCCCGACGTCGGGCTTTTTTTTTTATACCCTAGACTTATAGTATAGGGTATATTGTTTTAGTCACGACGAAAATATATAACACCTTAAAGGAGGCTCCGGAGGTACAGCAATGTATTGTATATATATAAATGATCAGGGTCACCTCCTGATTCGATTTAGCCATGTCCGTCTGTCTGTCCGTTCGCACGATAACTTTCGATAGAATGAAGCTAGAGCCTTGGAATTTTGACTAGATGTTGGAAGTATGATCTAGTTGGTTGGTATTGAAAATGGGCATGATCAGGCCGAGAGAACGCCTACCTCCCCTACATATGTAAATAATTAAATGTATTTTTAACTCCCGATTAAATAAACATGAAAAGCTCTAGCTTTGGTAGATTGCTCGTGATGGTAATCTTATACTCCCCTGGAAAAATAAAATCGATCAGTTGAAAATTAACGGTAATTTTTTTTACAAAGAACCCCGTACTACCCTACTTTCCAGGTTTTTTGTCCATAACTCTTGAACCAATTGACGTAGACATCTGATTTTTGGCATGTAACCCTGGGATGAGAAGCTACTTAGGTTTCAGTAAGTTGGGCAAGATCCGACCGAAGAAGCCCCTACCTCCCCTACAAATGAAACTTCAAATAAGCGATAACTTTTGATAGAATGAAGCCAGCAGCTTGAAATTTTAGTCGAATGTTTAAAGTAAGATTGAGTTAGTTGGTATTAAAGATAGGCCAGATCCAACGTAAGGAACCCCTACCTCCCCTACAAATGGAACTTAAAATAAGCGATAGCTTACGATAAAATAAAGCTAGCGACTTGAAATTTTGGTTACATGTTTGTAGTAGGATTTAGCTGGCTGATATTGAAAATACGTAAAATCCGACCAACAAAACCAGTACTTCCCCTACAAATGAAACTTCAAATAAGCGATAACTTTCGATAGAATGAAGCCAGAGATTTGAAATTGCTTAAATGTTCAAAGCATGATCTAATTTTTTGGTGGCAATGATGGGCAAGATCTGACCCAAGGAACTCCTACCTCCCCTACAAATGACACTTCCAACTAAGCGATAACTTTCGATAAAACGAAGCTAATGACTTGAAAAACTCGACAAATATTTGTATAATGGGTTAGTTAATTAATTTTGAGAATGGTCAACATCCTTCTGAATGAGTGCCAACCTCCCCTATAAACTGGTCATGTAGGAAACTCACTTTTAATGCAAATGTTCGTTGCCAAATGGTACTTTTGATATCACCACTAGGTTTGTACAAGTCTAGGGTATATGGTTTTTTTTTTAATTATAGAGGGGGGAAATCTCATTGTTCAGGAGACACTGCCGGCTACTGATGTCAATTGTACGGCAGCGACATGGGACTTTCATCGTCAGTGTGCGACTACTTACCCAGTAAAACCTTCAACCCTCTTTCTCCACCATTCTCCCTACGGAACTACCTCTCAGTATTACGTCGTAGGGCTGGTTTTGGCTAATTAGTCGTTAATCCTTTGCGTCCTTTTTCGTAGTTGCTCCTCTTTCCTCAGTCTCCTATGTATGTCGCATATTGTGTGAGTTACGGTCTCCCAATTGGATTCAGATCTTATCATGTGTTCCACTATATTATGTGGATTAAGGTCACTGCCAAGTTTGACCTCCAGTGCTTCACGCATACCTCTAAATCTTGGACAGTGAAAGAATACATGTTCCGGGTCTTCCGCTATTCCTGGGCACCTCGGACAGTCGGGCGAATCATCCAGCAGGTGATCACTCTAGATCAGGGGTCGGCAAACTTTTTCGGAAAAGGGCCAGATCGTTGGAATTTTGGGCTCATCGGACCGGATAGGAAACCCAACTTGTAACTGTTCACCGGTATCGTCAACTCACTACCCACTGCTAATTGAAGGTTTGACTGAAGTACTTCAATTATTCAGTCAAATAGAATGTACTAGTTTGCATTAGCATCTAGTTTGACATAGTGCGTCAACTACTCCTACGCACCATGGTGTAAGGTTTCGGGCTACAATTGCCTTGCAATCCTATAAGAAAGCAATAGGCAGATGCTGGGTCTACAACCTAAAGTCCTTTACTGGCTTTAAGTATCTGTTGTGCGCCCATGGATTTATTGTCTGGAGTTGTGCTCATTGCTGGAGCCCTGAGAACCACTTCATCTGCCGTCTTGAATATGTTGCTCAATTTGCTTTGTCTCGTATTTTGGAGAGGAGATTGATGCAAACGCGGTCATCCGTCTTCGAGAGTCAGCATTAGTTCGGTGGTGGGTGTTATTGCTAGACACTGTCTTATTGGAGATCATGTCAGAAGACTTGTCTTCACTATAATAATTTCTTTAGAAGCATTGGAAACAAGAAAGAGGAGGAAAGTTTCTTCCATCTTCTGTGCTCTTGTCCGGCTTCGACTGAACGCATTCTCCGAGTTACAGGATCTGGAAAGTGCGAATGTTGGTATGCTCTATCACTAGCTCGGGCTGGTTTAAATAAGTAATTAAGGTTGAAGCTGATGTATCCCAAATTTTTGTTTCACAACGAACCAGCCCATAGTCTATGTATGTTGTAATAGTCAGGGCACCCAACTTACCTAACCTTGGTTTCGGACACAATTGCAGCTAATATTACTCAAAGAAACAGCAGAGATCAGTAATGTTTGTCGAGTCATATTCCTGATTACTCTCCAAAGCAACTGCTACAAATTTTCGCAGATGGCGTCTAGTAGGATCGACGTCATTCAAACAGAGACGAAGTACCATCACCGTCAAGTCGACAGGACTCAATGGCTTGAATTTTTGGATTGGAATATACTGGGCCAGAGGTCAAGATCCTAGTGTGTGTTCAGAGACCCCAGCAAAAGCGGCCTCTTCCAATTTTTTTATCCATCGGTATGTCATATGACACAAATGGTCGATGTTTCAGGAAACGTGACATTTTCTAATTTATTATAGCCTGTATCGACTGTTGGGCCTCTATACAAGTCAGTGCGCATGTGTATATGATCACTGGTCGTACTGGCATGAGTTACGATCTCTTAGTAAAATTACATATTGCGATTTATATCGCAAGAGCGATTTCTTTAACGAACTGATCTTGCAATTCAAATTACATGTGCAACAGGGTATTTATTCGTGGATGTAGAGAGGGGGTCTTATGGTGCTACGCCATCATTGGCGACTCGGCGAATGCCGAGCAAATGCAAGTACTTGTTAAATGTCAAACAACTTCCACCGGACATGTGACTTTCCCCGCCCATCGAGTTATCGGGTGGGAATAATACTCATCATTAACAATTAATCGGCGGATTCTTAAAATATTTATTGTACCCACACCCTGCGGCCGCTCGCAAATCACCAAGCAAATTCCCATTGCCCAGTAGTTTAGTTTGGTCCACCATTCGGCGAGCATTTGGTCAGCACTCGCGAGTATTGTGCTAGTATCGTTACAGATTCGGTGCAAATCTTGTACACAATAAAATAACGAAAAAGCTTGTTTTAATATATTTGTGTATATATTTTTTTTTATGCAATTGTTTCATGCCAAAAACAATATTAACTCGCGGGCCGGATTAAAACCAGAGGCGGGCCAGATTTGGCCCGCGGGCCGGAGTTTGCCGACCCCTGCTCTAGATAATAAGAGTCCCCTACTCGGTCGTGGTCCTCCCACATTTGGCATCATCCTCGCCAAAGCCACAGTAGCATTAGCCGCCTTCTTGCATATGTGCTTGAGGCGCTCTCCAAATGTCAGCTTCGCGTCAATCATCACCCCCAGATACCTAATTGCTGGCATAGAAATAATGATGGTGTTTCCGAATCTGATCCTCAGAGTGTTATTTTTTCTTCGGTTACTGATGAGAACGGCTTCCGTCTTTTGTTCAGCTAGCCCGACGTCGAGCTTTGGCCGTCTGGATTATTGTCCTCAAATGTGCAATTATCTCGGTCAAGAGTGACCGTGTCCTCCAATTTCGGAAGCCCAGCAGTTGTTCGGTGTCAGCATCCACTGAGCCTTCCCAACGAACTCGCGGTCTTCTCCGCAACCTTGCTCGGCTGATCGTCATCATCATCGTGGTGCGACAGCCCGAAGTCGGGCCTTGTTGTTAATTGCCTTAACCCCTCCAGGGGCTTGGGCGCGTCAACAACTCTAGCATTTCTATGCCTTGTTGCAGTTGCTAGCATGTACCTCCTACCCTATAAATCATGGCCTGGGAGATGAAAATCTGAAAAAGAACGATGCCCCGCATTATCAAACAGGACCAAGAAGGGTCTTAGAATCACAGAACAGCTGCTGACACCAGCTTTGAAAAAGATGCGAGCCACAAGAGCGAAGTCGTTACTTCAGCGTTACGCGAACGGGGGACACAGGCGAATCCTCTTCAATGATGAAAAAATTTCACGGTAGAAGAAAAGTTTAACCGGCAGAATGACAGAGTTTACGCTTACAGTTCTCGGGAAGCTGTCGCAAAAAATCGAAGAGGTCTAAAGAGGCCACCATCCTCCTTCAGTCATGGTTTGGTAAGGCGTTACGTTGCGTACGACGGTGTCACCCAGGTGTACTTTTGTGAACAAGGGGTGAAAACCAAAGCAGCTAACTATCAGAGCGACTTTTTGGTAAAGGTAGCGAAATCATTGAACGACACTCTGTTTAATGGATCAGACTAGTCGTTTCAGCAAGACTCAGCGCCAGCACACAAAGCTAAAACGAACCAGAGGTGGTGTGCCGACAATCTTCAATATCGTTTGTATGAGGATTCGCCTTCTGGAAGTCCCGATCTCAATCCGCTGGATTACCGCATGTGGAACTACTTGAGAGGAGAGGGCCTGCAGCAAACCTCATAGAAATATAGAGTCACTTAAGGCTGATTAGATAAACATAGCCGCTTCTATTCCCCAAAAAGTGGTGCGTGCCTGAACGATTGAAGAACTGTGTAAAAGCCAAGGGTGGTCATTTCGAGTAACATGTAGTTTTTTTTTTGTTCCTTTGTGAATGGAGAAAAAGTACCAATAAAAGATTTTGTTTACTTCAACGTTTTAGTTTAATTGAACCCATTTGAATAAAGGAATCGCGAATCTTATTAAAAATGCGAACAACTTTTACTCATGCGGGGATGTCGATACGTTCACAGACGTCCAAACTCACTTTGTTACACTTTTGAACTACGTATTTTGACCAGCCCTCACCGATGCAGCCGTCTGTCGGAAAACGGCGGAAGCAAAGTTGTACACCTAATAATTACTCTTAATATAAAAAAATATTGTAAATAAGTAAATAAAAACACATATACATAAAAAAAATACCAAAAACTACAAAATCACTTTACAAGATCTTCTACATTCAAATTAACGATTTTCGATGGTGATATAGGTAAAAGCAGCAAAAGCCTGTCAACCGTCTCCGCTGAGTTTGCGCATCTAATCAGCTGATAACCTAGGCATCGCGGGGCGGGACAAAACCAAAATGCAACCAACCAAGCATCCAAGCTTGTCTTTAAAAGACGACTCGCATAAGTGTATGCTAGCAACTGAACCATTCGAAATTTATATGCTACCATCAAGAAAGCATTGCTCTGCTAGAGATTTTGATGCGCCCATGCCCCTGGATGCATCTTCGTGAAATAATAACCTGTGTGTTAGGATGTAACAATGGCTGCGTTTTGGGAAACTTACAGGATCAGACAATTTGACAGTGAGTTACAGAGATGTGAAGTATTGTATATCCGTAAGTTGAAAAGAGAGTGTCGCTTATCTGAGAGGATCTTTAGAGTGGAAATCACAGAGACATATAGAAGGAGATGAAACCCCCATTTACTGTGCACAAAATTCTGGACGTAATTTCACCACATACGAACTAGTAAAAAGTAAACAGAGAGACACACGCCCTCCACTGCGCAAAACCCGCGCAGTCTATATAGAAGCACATAAAGCAAATGAAATGTCATCCCCTCCTACTCCTCCTATTGAAACAATAACACTCCAGTCTGTCTCCCTGCCGCGGAACACCCGCCCGGTCCATATAGCAGCAGAAGAGATGTCAAATTTCCATCCCCCCTTCCTACTTCCTCACTTGTGCCGAATTACTTCGTTTCTCTCGCTCTTTTTCATTTCCTCTGATTCTCTTCAAAGGTGGAAATATACCGGAAAAATTTGTTGGATCGTTTCCTCAGCCTATGATTTCTAAACAAATACATCTATCGGCCTCTCTGTCTCTTTCGCTCTAGTGCAATTACTAAGAAACAGGCCTAACGAAAATTGGTTGGTTGTCATTCTGCTCTCTCGTGTGCGTCGAATGTGTGAATGTATCAGTTAAATGAGTCTCTCTTTCACTTACGGATACACAATGCTTTGCCATCTATGTGCTCACTGCCATTTCCTTAACCGCGACCAATTACGGAGAGTCCACCGGTTACATATCCGAGGGAAATGTCAGATTTAAGATAAGGATCAAATCGTTTTCCATTTGCTTAACAAGCAGGTCAGTTAGCTTCCCATTACATTAAACCATTTCCAATTTAAAATTTTCGTCTTTTATTTTTCCAACAATTTTCATTCTACATTCTTTTTCTTTCTGTAACAGATTTTCACACGGAATTAATAGCGCCATCCCAAAATTAATTCCGCCCACTCACACGCACTACATACATTGAGCAGCCAAATCATCTGCGTCAATACCAAGCATGGCCAAATCGTCCAGTTCCTCTTGTCTTCGTAGATTACCATTCGGCGGTGTCTTTTTCTCGCTGATTTCAGCCTTCTCGGCCATAATAGTTGAATCCTCTTCGGCGTCCGTAGAATCCTTTTCTAGTTGGTTTGATTCTGGGGGTGGTGGTGGCGGGGGTGGCGCGGCCGTTACTAATGATGCCATCGTTGGGACGTCTTGAGTAACGTCTGAATACGGTACGGAAGCGGCTATTTGTGATTGAGGGAAACCTACGAATGCCTCGTTTCCACTATGCTGTGAACCGTCGTCCATTGGAAGAGACGTTGCATCTACGGACATTTCTTCCACAATAGCAGCAGGCACTTCAGCGTGACTGACTTCAATTTGATTGGCCATATCCGTCGGTGTTGTGTCATCCTTTTCTGTTGTCTCCTCTTCCGGCTTCTTTTCGCCAGGGAATATAATATTAAGCGCTTCCTGGAAATCCTTTGGCAATGGTCCCTTGCGTGGACGCGGAGCATCACTTATCGGTTTCGGAACAGTATCAGCCTCTGACTCGTCAATGCCAGGAGGAAGAATATCTTTATCGTGTTGCGCAGATGGGGGCGGTCCTGAAGGCGGTGGTGGTGGAGCGCCCATAAGTGTAACGTATTGCATCGGATCAGGCATAAGATCATCGTAGTCCACCATCATCCCCATATCATAGTGTTCATAATTCATAGGCAACTGTTCCGTGTTGCTATCTTCCTTAATTTCGTCCTCCTTCTTCTCATCCTCAGTTCCTTGAACCTGCTTCTTGAATACTGGCATTCGACCGATAAAAGGCAATTTCTTTCCACCAGCGGTTTGCGATGATGCAGTTTTCTTGGACGATGGCGATTTCTTACGTTCCGAGTCACTCTCATGTTTTCGACTCGGCTTTTTATTTTCCGGCGGTGGCACACGTGGTCGGAATTCAGGATAGCGCACTATTGGTTTTTCAATGCGATGACCGCGTGATGCTGAACGAGATCTGGATCGAGAGAACGACCTTCTACGACCGTATCTATTCGATGGACTGCGAGACCTGTCGAAAAGATGAACACAAATGCATAAGATTTTGATTTTATAAGTCTAACATAAAACAAAATGCCATTACCTTCTACGGGAACGACTTCTTCTCGGCGATCGACTTCTGCGACGTTTTCTGTCCGGTGATACTCTTCCGCGTCGATCACGACTTCGAATCCGTCTACCCCGACTTCGACTTCGCCTGTCGCGATCCTTACTCCTACCTCTGCCTCCTCGAGATCGGCTTCGTCTATCTCGACTTCGTCGGTCACGACTCCGGCTGCGTTTGCTATCCAATCGATCACGACTTCGGCTTCGTTTCTGCACAGCGTCCCGGCTTCCGCTTCGCCTGTCCGACGCTTTATTGGTTCCCGATGTACGTTCTTCGCTCGTGCTACGCTTTTTCTCTTTGTTATCGACACTGGATCTTTGATTATTTTGGTTCTTAGTCGATCGATCGCGACTTCGGCTCCTTCGTTCCGGACTTTTACTAGAACGGCGGTTGTCTTCAGTTTTACTCGTCTCAGTCGACTTGGAGATCGGATTTCGTTCACGTTTAACGCCGTCTTTAAGTTCTGGTGCGGACTTTTTCGGTTCTGTCGCTGTTTTTGTTTTCAACTTACCCTTCAAATCCTCGAGAAGTTTCTTTTCGCTCTCGCTTATAATCGGTTGCGGAGTGTTCCACTGTGATATTAATTCATCCTTTTTCATGTTGTCTGATGTCACCGATTTTGTTGCTATGGTAAATTTCACCATCGGAACTTCATCTTCGGTTTTATCGACCCACTTGCCACGATTGGTTTCCTCCTTTGTACCGACCTCCTTTTGTTCGCGTAATAAATTACGCATTGCGACACGAATTGAATTGGAACGATCATCTTCCTTCTTGGGCTTCTTCTCCTTTTCACTTTCCGACGACGAATCGCTGCTCGACGAGGAGCTGGACGATGAAGATTTTTTGCGTTTTTTCGAACGCTTCTTCTTTTTCTTCTCCTTTTTCTCTTCTCTGTAGTAAACAAGGAAACGTTGTTAATTTTGAAAGAAAATGGGATAACTGTATGGTGAGGTACTCACTTTTTTCGGCGTTTCTTCTCTTTCTTGTCCAATTCCAGATTGACTTTCTGGTTGTTGATTTGAAGTGGAATACTTTCCAGTATATCCATGCCGCTGGTAGAAACGACTGGAGTTATTTGGGGAGGTGGTGGTGGACAAGCTTCTTTAGCCCGTTGGCCTTCCAGGATTTTTTGCCGATCGGCCATCCAGTCCACCTCAAAGTGTGGATTTTGTTCGATGTATATCTGGAAGAAACGGTTTCTTTTAAGCTGTTCAACTGTTCAAATCAAGAAATCACGTTATTTCAAGAAGAGGCAATATTAATTGTCCAGCCAAAAAGTGCAACTTAACTCCCTTAAGGTATGTATTGCTAGACGCGACTGTGCGTCGATCGCAGGCGACGATCGGTAAAGCGATTATGTAGTTTTTTTATGATGATGTGTCGATGCATTTTGCTAGACGCGATGTGGACTGCGTTTGCGATTTGTGACTGTGCAATGCAGGATTCTTGTATGTACGTGAGGCGAATGTACATATGTCATGAAGCGAATGCACTAGAACTAGACTACTGTTGATGGCATTTTAAATCCTTTGTTGAGGAAAAAAGGAACATTCTTGGCTATGAACTGGTGTATAGGTAACATGGCTATCATATGACTGGTGGTCCCATTCTGTAGTGGGGAACATTCTCACCTCACATTCATACAAAAATCCTGCATTGCACAGCACAAGCTGCACATAAACTTTACATTGCACAACAAATCGCAGACGCCACGATAAATCATCCTCACGCCAATACACTACATTGCACAGCCACAATCCCTCTTGCCATACAATCGCTCATAGCTTGCAATCGTGCGATGCTAACCGCAGTACCTTGTAGCAAAACACCTCCATATAAAAAAATGCAAATAGTTCTCCGTGCTGGTCCCTTCCCCATCACTAGTCGCGAACGATCGTCGCACAGTTGTGTCTAGGAATGCAGACCTTTAGACTTTTCTCTGGGGCTACGTTAAGACGAAAATTTATCGCAAAAGACCAACAACAATTGCCCAAATAAAGAACAATATCACTCAAACCTTTGCTGAGAGCTGTATTATGCAATTTAGCCATGTAGTCTCGAAATGACGATTTTAATGGTTATTTTTGGAAGCCATTTACTTAAGGTGCATCTTCCTCGGGGCGATCCGTGCGACGGTAGCTCAGCGACGATAGCCATGCGACGAAAGCTCATCGACGATCGCGCACGCGGTGTGCTCCTCGAAGCGACCGCAACTTGTCTATGCGCGGATTACGAATTTGCAATGTAGATAAAATATATGCATATGTAAAACATACAGTTCACGCCGTGAGTGTGAATGCATTTTGTACCAATTAACCGACTCTGGGCATCCACAAGCATTTTTCTTGGTTTGCATACCATCCACCTGTCAGCCGACATGTACACCAGCGGTCGCGACTTCTCTGCACTTGCCGTCCATATACAACACAAGTACCCCCCAAACGGCCGACCCCGCGCACGCACAAGTAATCGTCGGAACATAAATTTTTCTCGCCTTGCACAACGACCAACTTAACCAAACGACATGCACGACAGCGATTGCGGCTCCCCGGCCATGTACAATCAAATTCCCGCGACCTTGCACATGCGCAAACAATAATATTATCACGTCCAGGGCATATACGACAGCGACTCGCCTTCTATGTACAACGCAAGTACGCCCGAAGCAGCCGACCCCGTGCACGCACAAGCTATCGTCAAAAGATACAATTTTCTCAACATGCACAACGGCCAAATCAGCCAAACGACATGCACGACAGCGATTGCGACTCCCAAATATGATAGCGACGATATCCTACTCCTGCGATGCGACTGACGGAGCCATGCGATCCTCGCTCGCGACCGTAGTCGCAGTCGTTTGGAGGAACACAGCTCCATAGACAATACACACAAATAGTGCTCAGCGCTGATCGCTGAGCTGGGATAGCTGCGCGTGCGCTGTCGTCG
This sequence comes from Chloromyia formosa, assembly GCA_964017055.1. NCBI lineage: Eukaryota > Metazoa > Arthropoda > Insecta > Diptera > Stratiomyidae > Chloromyia > Chloromyia formosa. Next base: position 82,510,276 of record OZ024816.1, on the reverse strand, counting down.
CATGGATCGCCCCGAGGAACATGAACCTTTAGAATGCATAGAAAGGTCGTTGGTTATAAAACCTCAGTGATAACACAAAACACCAAAACGTAGTCTATGTGTGCTTTAGTAATCACGGTAGCCCTTCCATCTGACTTATGAAAAAATCAAGACACTTACATTATATTTATCCCAGTGAGTTCGAGATTTTAAATGTAGCGAGGCGCAATGCAAATCGCCCATCCAAAAATCGCATAGTTTGCAATACCACCCGATTGATGGGACGAAAAATTGAAGTCCACGAATCGGTGTCCGTTTCGACGATGCATTTGGATGCGTCGGAAATTCCTGCAAAAATAAACAAAATGGCATTCAAAATCGAATCTTTTTTTTTGCGCTTCGCGTCCACTCACATCATTGACGGCATTTTCGTGCCAAGGTGTATCGGGTGTCACTGAATTTTTCGCATGCTCATCACTGTGCAAGTGATTCAAATAGTCCTTTGCTGTTTTCGGGAAAACGTCACATGTAACGCACCAATGCATTTCGGGGTCATAAAACGAGTAGTTGATTTTCTTTCCCGTGGCAGCTGACACTTCATTTTGCCTGAAAATATTATCAGGTCATGAGAATGATGGTTATTATTGAACAAGGTGTTAACTAACCCCTTTGCGGATGGTTCATCCTTAATTTTTTCAACTTTTATCGCAGCACTACTATCATTTGTCTTCTTTCCAACATCGCGCTTCGTTTTCATGCTCTCAATCAACTTTGTCTTCAACCGCTCCGGTGACGATGAGCTGCTATTCTCGTCGTCATCACTCTTCGGCTTCTTCATCTGTTTTTTGGCGGGCTGAGGCTCCGGCGACGGCGATGGCTTATCCTCACCAATAATGCTTGACAGCATGTCTATGACATTTTCAATAGTGCTGAGCTTCTTCTGAATTTGACTCTGTACGGGGAAAGTTTTAAATTAATTTTCGAAATTTCCACGATTATCTTATAAAATATATTTCAAGTTTTCTTTGATTTTGATCCTGTTTAGTAGTAGAAGAAGAGAAGAGTAGTAGTAGCACAACACTACATTCTATGCGGGATATTCTCACTCTCTGTCTGTGTCTGCTTGGAATCAGTTCCCATCGTCTTGAACGCTCTAACGCTGCCTGTTGACTAACACCGCCGTTTAGCAGTAAAAACAGATGACTCCGCCCAGCAATGTGTTTACAAATAATTTTTACAATGCATACAAATGTAGACAGGACTTCACTGTAACAAAACTTGTACCAAACTAACACGCATCGTCATCTAACGATCCGATTACAGTGAAATCATGCTTACAATATTTTATAAATACAAAACATATTTCATCTTAAAAACTAGGTCTACAGAAGGTGCCGATAGATGTCGATAGTAACCGCTTCATCATCATCATCCACTTACACGTTAAAACTCCGTCGAGATTATTGTCTACCGACTTCAACCAAAAGTGTGTAGGTTTTATTTTTGGAGGATCACCATCTTTTGGTCGTCAGAACAGTTTCGACGACGTTTGGAAAAAGCTTTTTCATTGGTTTTTCATTTTGTTATCAAATAGCTTTTAAGCATAGTGACAAATTATCAGAGACACTTTTTTTGTAATAAAATGACCAATAAGAAGCTGTGGAAAAGTTCAATTTATTCGCGGTGTAACGTGATGGAAATAAAATGCTTCAAATGGATTATGCAAGTGGGAAATCGTTGAAATCGATCGAGATGACTGGACGCCTGAACGTAACGATTAATACAGATAAAACGCATTGCCTATCACCAGAACTGGAGAACGAAATTACAAAAAGCAGCATGACATCCAATCATCCGGAATTCTTTTCGAGATTTCCTCCTTTTCGGTGCCAACAGATCGCATGACTATAAATTACCTGCAATCGATCATTTTCTTCTAAGAATCCTTTTGTAGTTGGACTGGGTGGTGCCTTGGTCGATACCAAATCGTTGCGTTGTTCCTTCAGTATCTTCATTTCACGCTTTAAGGCAGCCGCACGCTTCAAGTAGTCGTTTCGTTGCTTTTTCAATTGGTCACGTTGATTTTGGGCTTCCTGGGCAATTGCAGCTATAACAATAAAGAAACGTGAAATTTAATTTTGGCGATTATATTTTACACGGAACAAAACACTATTAAATATACGAGCACATATATACCCTAAACAAATTTCAATCGAGACTTACCGTCACGTTTAATTTGCTCCTCATCGTTCTCCACTGTTGATTGCATTGTTGATATTTGTGGCGGTTGGGGTGCCGTTATCGGTGGAGCCGGGGGGGCTTGATTCCAAGCTTGCGGGTCGCAAGGATACGATGCAGGATATTGAACCGGAACCTGATGATTTGCATAATCGTAGGCGGGAAATTGTCCCATATATTGATTGGCATACGAGCCATAGGCATCGTATTGTTGCGGCACTGAGTATTGCGGTGGAGGCGGCATAGCTGGCGACGGTGGTTTTGCCATGGGACTCCATCGTCGTTGTACCGGACTATTGGTACGGCTACGTGATCGTCGACCGCGGTAGCGATCACGCGATCGACTACGATCACGACGACGGTTGATTCGTTCACGGGATCGATTTCGTTCGGGCGGCGAACGAATGGAACGATCACGCGAGCGACGGCCACGATTATTGCCGTAACGTCTTCGATCGGGTGGCGGACTGTATTCTCGTCCACGGCTCCGGCTCCGTCGTTTACCGCGACTTCGGCTGCGCGAGCGACGATCGCGTGGTGTTGATGGCGAACGACGTCGAGGATCACGATTTTGGCTTTTCGATTCTTTTTTGGATGTCGCTGAATCTTTTTTCACTGAAATTTTATACATAATTTGTGTTTATCAAATGTATGTTTCAGGTTGATTATACGATATGTCTCCTTGTTTGTCTACCCTCGAACAGGAAACTCACCCACTGACACAACACGCATGTCAGTATATTGCTGGATAGTGATGGGCATAATGACTCTTTTCACTGTGTCAGCACATAAGCTCTGACTCTTTCCAATGAGTCGTTCAAAAAGAGTCATGCAAAGAGTCTGAAACTTGTTTAATAACATATTCAATGAAAGTCGTTGTTTTTAAAAATTCAGTGTTTCCTTTATTTTTTACCCCCGATTCGAAGTCGGTGACCGCCAATGCTATTTAGTTCGAGACAGCCAGATCGGACGACTATTTCCCATGAAAACGGGGCTGTCAGTCTGGGATGGGCGATCCCAATTTTTTTTTCTCTTTTTTTGACCCCAGATTCTGAGTCAGCGACCTCCCAATGCTCTTCAGTTCGAGCCAGGACGAATCTTTTTGGACGATTCGATTTTGAATCGTTCGTCTATGATGTTAAATTGTATGTATTACAGCAGTTGGAAATTTGATTTTGCTTACACTGTAGCTGTAGTGGAAACTATGGGTTTTTGTTTGGTTTCATCTAAAGTTGAGCTTGAAATGGTGATACGTAAGACGAATACTTTTGTTTTAGAATGTTGTGATTGTTTTCTGTATTTGGAGAGACTTGGATGTGCGGTGCGACGTAAGTAAATGATTTTTGATATGCTTGCAGTCAGTATGGGTTGTTGCGTATATATGTATTTAGAAGTATACACAACGCGTGCATTGCATACTGCATAGAGATGATTATGAATGGATTTAGATGGGATTGCTTTGGTAGATAGATAATGGGATGTGAGTGAATGAATGTATTGTAGTACAATACATTATATGTAATGAGAAATGAGTGTGGATTGGTTATGCGTTGGGTAGTATTTATGCGATGGGTCTGTTGAGTCATTCAAAATGAACGACTCGTTACTGTGCTACACATCACTAGTGCTGAATAATGTTATGGACCCAGGGCGAGACGAGAGGGGTGGGAACGGGGTGATCCTCCCGGGCTCGGACTTTCAGCGGGGGGGGGGGGGGGGGGCTGGAGAACTGCATTGAAGCCGCTATAGTGTTATAGATCTTTGGGCTATGACACATCACAAGTACTGTACGTCAGCTAGTAACTAGTCCGAACTCGCAGGATATTCAAGTATCACGAGAGACATTTAGATCAACACCCTTGGTAGCAGCACATGTCCACCCTAAATCTGGACATTCACGGATGGTCCAAAGTAAAATTTTTCCTGGTAGAAGCCAAAATTGCCCCGGTCGCACTATGGATTTGGCATGGAAATTTTGAGTCGTTAAACACAAATCGGTGGAGTTGATGGAGGTGATCTGTAAACATCGTATGGCGCTGTAGGGTGTAAGTTAGGTTAGGTAGCAGGGTTGCTGGAACAGCACACTTAGACCAGAAACATAGGTCCATTGTGATACCCTAGGAAAACCAAAAACAACATACAGTAAGTCCTCGTTTAACGTCGCTTCGTTTAGTGTCGTTTCGATCTTACGTCGAAAACATTTAATGACCACTGGACTCGTTTAACAACGTTATGCTTCGATTAACGTCGTATTTTTTGCAGATGAATTCAAAACTACATAATGAACGACATGTTTATACAAATAATAATAGCTCGACCAAGCACCTTTTAGGCGACCGTTCTCGGGTCTTAAATTATTTTGAGTTGATGAATACAAAACAATACAAATGTTTATATTGCGTATTGAGAACAGGTGGCTGTATCGATTCAAAGCCCGCCAATTTGGCGATATTTTTGATAGCTCGACCGAGCTCCTTTTTGGATGCCATTCTATTGCCAAGTATTGTTATCTTTAAATCACTTTCATTCAGTTTTGGAAGTTAGTGAAGTCTGTACATACTGACCAAGTTAGCCAACAATGCTACAAAGTGCTATATAACGAAATATTACAAGGATCTGCACAATCGTCTATTGATCAGTTTTTTAAACGCCACTAAGGATTTTATGTTCATATTTCATTTCACTAAATATAAATTGATACATACCACTTAACTTTTTATGTTTTATTAAAAAAGGATTTATGTATTAAGATACATGGGTATGTTCAAAAAAAATAGGTACATATGTACATATGTAAGTGTTTTTAGGTCGGTTAATATTTCCTCGTATAACGTCATTTCGCTTAACAACGCGTTTCTGAGGGACGGATTAGCGTTGTTAAACGAGGACTTACTGTATTAGAACCAGCCGGAGCCACTGACGAATCGAAGGAGTTGTCCCACCTCCACCGCTGCCAGCTCCCCAAGATGGTTATACTATAAAAGCATTTACCAAGAGTTGACCTCCTCAACTGTGCAAAAGCAGGGCATTCGCAGAGCAGATGAGTAATACTTTCCTCCTCCTCCTCCCCACAGCTTCTACAGTAATTAAAGAAAGTAAACCGAAGCCTCCTGGCATGTTCGCCGATAAGGCAGTGTCCAGTAACGGAGCCGACCACCAAGCTGATCTGGTACTTAGTCAGCGACAGTAGTTTAGTAGTACGATTGATATTCTGCCTCGGCCAGATTAGCTTGGCATTATAGCAAGTAGCGCCACCAGTCCATCTAAGGTGGGATTCCCTGACCGCAACTGATTTTATTCTGGATTTAACCAGGGAAAATCGGTGTAGTGATACCGCTGCTAAGCTGCAGAGCGACACCGGTGGCTCCCCCCAGGAGAGCTCAGCAGTCCTGCAGTTACCAAAAAAGGCATGGTGGCCAGTTATCCAGCAGAGGATAATATCAAAGAAGTCACCCATCTCCGCTAGCCTCGCCCTGTACTCCGATAGGCTTTTCGATGTGCAGAACCCTGATTCGAGGGATTTTACTGCGTCTTGACAATCCGTAAATCCGTAGTGATTTTCGTCGTGGAGACTCAGCCAAGTCACCGCTTCCTTAATCGCGAAAATTTCCGCCCGGAAAGCACTAATGTATTCCGGTAGCCGGAAGGAAAGGTGAAGGTTCAGCTCCTCAGAGAATACTCCAGCACCAACACCTTCGGCAGTCTTTGTGTATATTTTCAGCGAGTGCGGTAGAGACGAATGCCCTCTTTCCCACAGACTCCGTTGTGGAATCAAGTCTGTGTAATTCTTTATGAGCCATCGCTTTGGTGAGGCGTATTCAATCGACTCAGGAATCTCTGCGTCGTTCAAGATCGTTGAGTGACCGGTGGTTCCCAAGGTTGTCCACTGGTAGGTCTCCCTTATTCTAGTGGCTGAGTTTACCGCCATGAGTTTCTCCTGAATATCCAACGGCAAAAGATTGAGTATCATATCCAAAGCAGCAGGGGTCAACCATAGAGCACCGCTGATCGCCAGACAAGCTGTTCTCTACACCTTGGCTAACAATTTCAAATTAACTACCTTCTGTAGGACATTCCACCAGACTACGACTTCATACAGCAGCATGGGGCGAAGCACCGCCACACAGAGCCAGTGCAGTACTTTGGGTTTGAAACCCCGGGGTTTTGCCTATATCCCTCCTACACCAATAAAGGGCAGCGGTAACTTCTTTTTCCGTGCGCTTCTGGATGTTCAGTCTCCAATTTAGCTTACTATCCAGTATGAGACCAAGGAAGTCAGCACTCTCCGTGAACGCAAGCCTCACCCCCTCCAAGATAGGAGGCATCACTGGTGGAATGCTGCGTTTCCTAGTGAATAGGACTGAATTGGTCTTACTGGGGTTAACACATAGGCCACATCTATTAGTCCAGTTAATCAATAGAGATAGCGCATGCTGCGTTACTTCGCTGAGAGTTCCTGGGAACTTACCAGAGACAGCAATGGAGACAACCCATTTCCTCCAGATCTAAAAGCATTCTGTTGATCGTAATGTTCCAAAGAAGCGGTGAGAGCACACCGCCTTGAGGAGTACCCTGCAAACACTACGGTAGACTAAAGAAGTCCCTAGTTTAGATGAAATCACCCTAGATGATAACACCAGGTTAATGAGTTAGACCAAAGAACTCTCAACATCTAGTCCTATGAGAGTGCCGGTGATCGCCCCCGGCTAGCAATAGTTGAAGGCACCTTCTATGTCCAAAAAGGAAACTAAAGAAAATTGGCCGTAGCTGAGTGATTTTTCTATATAGCCCACAATGGAATGTAGAGCTGTATCTACAGATCTAGGTACAGTGTGGAATCTGTGGAATGCGTAAACAACAGTAGTGTGTGTGAATTATCAACTATTCAGTCAATTTTATTTACACTACATAGCGTGCACAACGAACAACTCCCGTCAAAAGCTGCATAGCTGAATCGGTAGAGGACCCGAGCTAATGAACATATGGTCCCGGATTCAAGTTTTTTTTTTGTTTCTGTTTTTTTTTTTAACAGAGACAATTTTGTGGCTTTCGAATAAATTAATAATTGAAATTTAATTATAGCCAAGTAACATTGAATTTTTTACCTGAGGTCAATCTTGAGTTTATTGATTTTCCCATATTGATCTCAGCTAACTATCACCCATTGGGGAAATCATAATGTACGCGGTGGGCATTTGCATGGAGACATACATGTTCGTGTGAATTCTACAAGGTCAGGGCCGTCGAGAGGGGGGGGGGGCGGAAGGGGGCGGAAGGGGGCGAAACGCCCCGTGCCCGTGTTTTTCTCGGGGGCCCGAAAATTTAAAAAAATGAAAAAAAAAACGTATCTACGCACTGAGCTTTTGTTTTTTTTTCTTTCTTTTTTTGCTCCTTCCCCTTTCATCCCACTCTGACGCACTGAGCTACCGGTCGCCATATATGGGCCCCTACCAAAAAAATTGAAAAACCTACGCTTTGACTTTTTTTTTGTTCATTGAGCTACCGGTCGCCATATAGGGGCCCCAACAAAGTTGAGTACCGGGCCCGGATTTTCTCTCGACGGCCCTGTACAAGGTCAGTGAATATGCGTGTCAGTTCTCAACTTGATAATATTCCATGGTTCACTTTATGTACACTGCACCACGTGCACAAGGAAGAGCTTCCGTCAAAAGCTAGATAGCCAATCAGAATTCAGAAGAGCTGCCGGTGCAGAAACAAATCTTTGCTATTAAACGATAGCTAAGAGCATTAACCAAATATCTCTCAATTGCCCTAACCCCTTGTGGGGCATAGTGCGTCAACTGTTCCATGTGGCCCAGTTGACGTTTAGACGGCATAAACTGGTTTCGGAGAATGCAGTTGCCAACATGCACCTCCTGCACATCCACGGCCACGAACGTCGTCATGGACGGGATTCGAACCCGAAACGCCGGTTGTCAAACATGAGACTGATGCCTCAACACACTGCGCTACCGGTCCAAAACATTTGAAAAGCTCCGGGAATTATTATTTCGATCAGTTTGAGCAAGTAGGGTAATGTTTTCTTACGTTTCAAAACTGAAATCGGTCATAACAAAAAAATGCAGAGTATTAATCAGGCTCTTACGGTTCAATCATGGTTGTGCTCGATCATGTGTGGTGAGCTTAAAAAAGGACGTCTGGTAACCCCTTCTGCCATACAAAGACTGCATATTACAAATTTAATTTTTATCTGACCCCTTTCACTTCATTTTCAATTTACGAGGGTGGATCAACTATAAACGAGACTGATTTTTTTCTCAATTACTGTTTTATTTTAAATTTACAAAAACACCCTCAATGTTCTGCATAATCTCCCGCCCTTGCTGTATATTTTTCCCAACGGATTGAGAGCATTTTGATTCCTTTGTCATAAAGTCTTCGGACGTTCCCGCAGCTACTGGAGCACGAACGCTTGGTCGCCGTCCAAGCGCTTCTTCTAGCGGTCCAATAGCGTGAAAGTCACAGAGAGACAAGTCTGGACTGGAGGATATTTTAATGCTTTCCATCCTAATTGATCTAATTTTTGCCTCGTCGCGTTGGTTGAATGAGGGCTGGCACTGTCGTGGAGAAAAATGACGGTTTCCGCCGATTTTGATTTTCTTTTCCTTCGAAAGGACAATTTTATCGGGTCTAGAAGGTTACTCCCGTCACTGAACTTGGGTTCTTCGGCAGTAAATTTTAGTGTTACTCGTCTATCCTCCATCACGAGCCTCCGGACTGCCTCAATGTTGTCGACGATCACGCTCGTGCATGGGCGTCTTTCGGGGATCTGTCCCGTTCCGTTTATAATTGATCCACCACCCTCTTATTTTCCACAAGTCATCCAACTCGCTCGACATTTATATTGCGCAGAGTTCGAGTCGCAGTTGAGTTGAGGTTGAGCCGACCATTCATTTTTTTCACTTCACCAGCGATTAAACTCCACAATTTATACACAATTACACTAAAATATATCAATTACCGATATCAAACGAATCATTTTCGGCACCGGGCGGTCCTGGCGGTAAACTGCTATCATCATTCACTAACCGTCGATCTGACGGCCGGCTTAATATCACCTCGTCCTCCATTTTTCGTCGCCCAAATGTGCAATAGTTACTCGCGATTTACTCGCCTATAAAGGAAGAGAACGTCTATGAATTCGACTTTAAAGCATTCACAACACTTCCCACTTACGGTATGCACAAATAAAGTTCGGAACAAATCACTAAATAACTTAGAACACACGGCTAAAAGCGCAAAGATAAGAAAAGACACATTCGCGAAGACGTCGTTTCGCTATTTGTGGAGGTTTAGTTTTGCATGTTGGTAGAAATGGGTGTTGTGGATGGAATTTGTTGTCAGTGGCGTGACCATTTTGGATTTAGTGGGCGTTAATGTTTTAATCGAAGTGGGAAAATTTTAAATTTATTTTTCATTACAAAGCTCGCCACTCACAATCGAACCACGACCGCACCACTATTGAACCAATGTCAATTTCATAGAACGGTGGAAATGAGAAGATTGTTTCAGCAAATTTAATGAAATTGACGTGGGTTTGACTATGGTTTCGCTCGATCGTGTATGGCGAGCTTTATTATTCCAACACAACTAATAGCCGCCATACAATTATGCGATCCGTCGCCCGATCGATCGCCACAAAATATCAGCTGATCAAAATTATATGGAACTGTGTGTGCAGTGGAGATCGGCAGATATTTTGTGGCGATCCATCAGCCGATCGATCGGACAACGGATCCCATAATGTACGGCGGTTATTAGGCCAGCCGCATCTTGGACGTAGGCAGGGCAGCACAGTGCAGCGCGCACATGGCATTGTTGTTGTAAAATCAGATTTTGACAATTGTTACAACAACAATGCCATGTGCGCGCTGCCCTGCCTACGTCCAAGATGCGGTCGGCCTTAAACGTGCCATACACACACCGATCGATCGGCCGATCCGTCGCCCGAAATCAATATCGGTCGACGGATTGGCGTGTGTATGTGGAAGTCGCACCGATCGGGCGATCAATTTTGATCTGCCGATATTTTAGTGCGATTTTCGTGCGATCGATCGGTGACGATCGATTGGGTAGTGTATGTGATTATCGCAAGTGAATGTCAAATTACCAAATTATTAAATGATGAAATTTCAAGGATTCTAATGATTTAAGTGGCACTGCAATTGAAATATCAAATATGTGGAATACGAAAATACGACACACATCCAAATAGTTAACAAAAATGAATCTAGGTTGGATTGGGAGTGAATCATAACCTATTTTTTGAATTGTCATTCGTTATCGCATCGCACGAAAATCGCTGTGTGTGTGCAGTGGAGTTCGGCAAATATTTTGTGGCGATCCATCGGACGACGGATCGGATAATGTATGGCGGCTATTAGAGTGCTAGAGCAGAATCAGTTATAAAAGGCCGGCCGCATCTTGGACGTAGGCAGAGCTCAGCGCGCACATGGCATTGTTGTTGTAAAATCAGTTTTTGACAATTGTTACAACAATAATTCCATGTGCACGCTGCGCTGCGCTGCCCTGCCTACGTTCAAGATGTGGCCGGCCTAATAGCCCCCATATACGATGCAATCCGTCGTTAGATCGATCTGACGATGGATCGCCACAAAATATCTGACGATCTCCGCACATACACTGTACGATTTTCGTGCGATGCGATAACGAATGACAATTCAAAAAATAGGTTATGGTTCACTCCCAATCCAACCTGTATTAATTTTTGTTAACTATTTTATTTGTGTGGCATTTTCACATACTACATATTTGATATTTCCATTGCAGGGCCATTTAAAATCATCAGAATCCTCCAAATTCAAAGTTGAATAATTTGAAAATTTAATATTTACTTGGCGATAATCACATACACCATCCAATTGATCGTCAGACCGACGGATTGCAGTCAAATCGCGCCAAAAAATCGGCAGATAAAATTTGATCGTCAGATCGGTGAAATCGTCAACGATAGTCACATATACTGTGCAATCGATCTGACGATCAAAATATCGTCAGATCGATCTGACGACGGATTGCATCGTATATGGGGGCTACAAGTGTTTTCTTTTATCCAAAACCAATCAGCGCAAGTGTACACTATTCCTTACAATTACAGAAATAAATAATAAACAAGAACAGAGTGCCAAGAAGAGTGCTAATGGGTGCATTTTCAAACCAAAACACTGTCGACACTGTTGCGCGACTCTCTGACTCACTCACGGGTGCACAATATTTTACATCTCTGTCACACATGCAACATCGACACGGTTTCGTTTTGAAAACGCACCCATTAGTAGCAATTTTAAAAGAAACATTGCCTGAATATTTTACCTTCACTCATGTGATTGTACCAGGTCGTCATCGGTTTATTCCAAAACCTTTATACAAAGCCTGCAACACCAGGAGATTATTGAGAATAATCGGACTACTTTTTTATATGTTTATCCCTTTCGATTTAGTACAATTTGTAAGAGACAGAAATAAAGTATATAAGCCTACTTATATTATTTAATTTACTTTACTTACGCCGTGGCGTTGAAGAGGTTCGCCAGCTCTTAGCCGTTGTTGATGAACGGGTCGCTTCGGTGCGTAGAAACGGCTACCGTTGGAGCGAGGCTTGTTCTGTAGATGGTACATAATTTCTGAGACAAAATAAAAGATCACTCGAGCAGTTAAAAAAGGGTAGCGCTACTTTTTCTGTATTCTCAATAGTTTTCTAGATACTCTCACTTGGGAAATACATCAGAAAAATTAGGATTTGCCGCGTTTTAGTGTTTTTTAAGTGCGAATGTATCGAAAACTATTGAAGATGGGGAAAAAGTGGCGCTAACCTGTTCAAGATGTTTCATTTTGTCTCAGCAAATTTTTCGATGGCGTTTTCAAATTATTTTTAAAAACCAAAAAAAAGGGGTTTTTTTTAGCTATATCTTAAATGCGACACTAACAATTTTGGAGGAAAACCTTATATTCGTATTCAGCACCCCAAAAAACATTAATAGGGAAAGAAATAAAAACTACACCACAATTTACTAGGATAAGAATATTTTAGCTCTAATCAGAATTCGGTAATGAAAGCGGATTCGAAAAAGTCTTCTTATGTCTTGTTAATTACCTTGAGCGCTAGCGTCGATCATTTTTGAAACGTTCCTACGGCAGCCGGTTCTTCGCACCGGAACGACCCGTATTTCAACGGCCAAGAGCTGCCAAACCCCCTCGAGGCAAGAAGAACTGCAGCATTCGAAGCATCACTACCATAACAACCATTTTTGAAATGTTTGTGAAAAAGAAAAGAAAAAATTTTTTTTTTCTATAACTCAACTTCCATAAAAAAAACAATTGAGGGGAAACTTCAGATTCGTAATCAGCGCCCAAAAAAAAACATAAATAAAAACGCCACAATTCGTTTTAGACAAACAACCTGGTGACACGACTATCGGCCTTGCCTTTTTTCTAGCGAAATCCATAACAAGGGGCTGGGGGTGTTTCGTTTCGCCCGTCCTGTCTGGAGCGACCATAGATTTATTACAAAGTTAAGCGTATCTATCATATCAGCGGTATTTATAATTACACTTCTCCACTGCTTCTTCCTCATTTTGTTCTATTCATCGGTTGTGAATCAGGGATTATGTTTATGTACAAGAAATAAGTTAGCTTCTAGCAATACAGCAAACATAACCCTTCAGAATCACCAATAATGGGAAACTCTTAACCAAATGACCGCAATCACTTCAATTGCACGAATCAGGGGCCCTATCATGTAATTCGATTCGAATTGCTTTCGAAAGGATGAAAATGGTACCACGTAACTCGAAAACGAATTTCCCCAATTTCAAACATCTTTGAGTATTCGATGACTATTGAAATGGACAAACTGGTTTTCGAGTTACATGATACCATTTTTATCCATTCGATTCGAATTACATGATAAGGCCTTTATGTTTGAAGATCATCTAAACCGTAGGCAACATATTATAAATAATTTACGCTTGTGGGGTTGGTGCGGAGATCTTCTCTGAAGTAGAGCTGCGACATCGACATCGATGTTTCTAAAACATCGAGTACTTTCTACATCGATGTTTTGGCTTCGATGTTTTATAATAACATCGACATCGAACACAAAATATCGTTAAGAACCTACCTACCTAAAATCAATTATAACTCACTTATTAAATTTTTAAATAATCTTAATAAGTATTTTCTTCTCTCTGTTCAACGACCATTAAAACAACACACAAGAGCATACCCATTGTATAGGTATAATAGATACATATCATACCACCACTACCGTTAGATTTTACTACTTAGGAAATAAACACTGGAATTTAATTCGGAATTTTGTTCCTAAGTTCCCCTAATCCCAAAACTAACTGTGGTCGCCCTCAGTTCCCAATGTGCCTGTGAGTGTGACTGGTAGCGCAGTGTGTTGAGGAATCTTTTGGGAAGACCATCACAAACTAGTGCAAGAAAATTAGAAAGCGAAAAACAGGTCCAGAGTAGTAGACGAACTCGATACTGCCCAAATGCCCGCAGAATTGTCTCTGTATTTAAAAGGTCCGGTCTCCAGGTTGAATGAAAACTCCCTGGACGGATGGGAACAGGATAACGTGCCCAAAAATTCGGTATTAAAAGAGAGTTTTAGCAAACGTACAAACGCTTGTCGTTTACGTCTTTGAGTGCCGGAAAAGTACCTATAACTTTGCCAACGTCAAACAAGTTTGTCGACAACGTTAAACAGGCCAGCTTGTCGTGTTACGACATCTTCTTCTTTCTTTTTAACGACAACAGACTCCGTGCGCACGCGCATTATCTTTCCGTCACTCATAGACGTAAACGACTAGCGGTTTGCTAAAACTCTCTAATGAAGACTGCCATGAAATACCTATCCATTATGGCTACTTGGGTCCCTTCTGAGAGAGTGTTCTCTGCTACACGGAACATTGCTTCCAGCAGAAGAAGCTCTCTCTCAGGGGACAAGCTTCAAAAGCTACTGTTTTTGCAGACAGTAGACTCAACATTTTGGCATCTGGAATAAATACATACTACATTTTTTTTATTTGCAACTTTTTCGCAATACATACCTGATATTTTTCTTAAATCTAAAATTTTTTTAAAAATTGAATTTGTTTTTTTTTTTTTTTCGTAAAATGTGCACCTAATAAAATTGTTTGTTTTAAAGAGGATGTATCTATATTTTCTTCTCTTGAATTTAAGAAATTTCTTAGCAAAGTTATCGTAGTAAAGCATCTACAAAATTCTACCGAGATAAAACATCGATGTTCGGAAACATCGATGTTTCTTTACCGATTTTTCATCGACATCGATTGTTGATCCGATGTCGCAGCTCTACTCTGAAGTCTAGAAGCTATTTCACTGTTACAGGATTTATAGCAGTGAATATCGCCCTGCACAGCGTACACGGCTTCGATTGAGGACAAAAAGGTGCCAGTAACCTTTTATCTATTATTAAGACCCCCACAGACCTGTTTTAAGATCGATTTTTCTGAGCCGCCGACGACTTAAAACTAAAATTTTAGAGATTGTCAAGAAAACGTCATCGCTAGACCCAGCAGTTTGCAAGTCAAAACAAAAAACATGGAAAAAAGACACATTTCTTCCTATAAAATCTTTTCATTTAGTCGTTTCATCGCATACAAAACACAGATTTATCATAACCTTCTCTTCTTTGCAACAAAGACAGAAAAAAAAGGAAGCACTTAACAAGTGCAAGGAATACAAATGTTCATGATAAACAAACAAACAATATTATGGTAAACTAAATAATTAGCATTATAATAAGAAAACGTGGTCTCCTTCTTCTCTAAAGTTTTTTTTTTATAATTTTTCTCTTTTTCTTTATATATATAAATAAGTGAGTCTTCTCTTCATCTGTATATACGCGCGCACTTATGATCCGACAATGATGTTGTTGATTGGAATATGAATAAGTTTCACGAAGAAACCAATGAATCCCATAATACAGAAACCAATGGCGGTGGCGATAGCGATCTTCTGGAATTCCCGTCGATCGGGTTTCGTGCAGCGTTTAACTAGACGAATGGAATCCTTAGCGAAAGCTCGTCCTGGTTCACAGTATTTGATGACTTTGTCCATTTTAGCTTGTTATACGTTTATCTGAAAGAGAAATTGAGAGATTAGTACGAACCATTTTTGTAGAATGGAAAGGAATGCGTGCTGCTGTTGTATAGATATTCATAGTGATAATAACGCTCCTAAAGAACCAACTCCTATGCGAAGATTAAGTCGCACGACTAAAGTCGCGTCCCATACAATTTGACATCGCCATTGTACCGCGCGGCTTTGGGGATTTCAAAAGGTCAATCAGTTGTCATGAAAATGGGGACAGTTTGTCGATCAGTAATACCTGCAAAAGCTTTATTTTGTCGGAAGGAAGGTTATTAAACAACACGAAAAAGGGAGAATTTCAGTGTCATATTAGGACATTAATAGACAATTTCTCTACGAGAGTAACATCATGTGCTATGACAGATGAGACAAGTGGGACCACGAAGAGAAGCCGAAATAGAAACACGCCAGGGTCAATTTCCGGACAACATAAACCTATTAATATATAGATGACAAAGACCAACATTACGAATGCAATTTTTGTTAAGTAGATTGCCCAAATACTGCAATAAACAGCAGAATAATATCAACATTGCCAATCACTTTAAACTTTCACCGTGCCATCGTGGCAAATGGCCCTACCAGTTTTTCACCGCACTTGTCTAAATCTTTAAAGCCTCCCACGATCTCCTCATTGCCACCTATGTAATCCTAGATTCTTGTAGAACAGATAACTGCTGTCTAGGCAAAGCCTCAAAGGATTCCTTTAAAAAAATGCCGAAGATTCAAAACTCTATCTGAATATCGCGGCTTCCCAAGATAAAGACTCATAGCACGCCTTCAATTTAACGAAAAACATCTTTGAAACATCCAATAACTGAAACTCACCTAGAATATATCTAAGAATAACAACTGCCAACAGGCTATTAATATTTAATTGAAATGAAGTGCAAATACTGCGCTAGAAAAACTCCACACGAAACGACAACGGCACGTACAATACACTTCTGAAAGTTGAACACTGAGCTCGGCGATTGATATTCGTCGTGTCAAAACGAAGCTCCACGTAGAAATGATGAGTATGTTCAATGGCGAAATGTGTATAATGGTAATGCAGGTTGCGTAGGAGGGAATTTTTGAATTGGTTTTTTTTTTGAATTTTCTCGAAGAATACCCGATCTAAAAAAAACATTAATAAATATACTTGCGAGAAAAATACGTGAACTTAATCTGGTCAGATCCTTTATCGACCGAAACAAACACTGGTTGGATATCTGGAGGAGTTGGTCTGTTTCTCTCCGTTGACCACTCAGTCGACAAATTCATATTTGAAAAAACTCGTTCACAATTTGTATTTTGAGCAGGAATTGCATAGGAAGATTGCCTTCGGACGAAAAAAAGTACAGATGCAAGAGCTTACAGGTTAACTAAATTATGTGCAAAAATTTGCTTCAACATGAACAATATTGATGGAGAAGGAAAGCCCCAAAATAAACAAGTCGTTTATTCTGTGTAATATTTTCGTTAACATTATACCCAGATTCATCTGCGCAGTCTGAAACTGTTAAGTACATACAATTTTGAACATACACCCAGATTAAATCGCAGATGAAGCAACCGGCTATAGTGTGAATGTAATATATAAGTAATCATTTTACAACTCTGCTCCTCGTGATTTGTAGAGATAGCAAAAAAGATCATCATTTTGTACTAAGTGAGGTTTTGTTTGGAACATTATGGATTTGGCCTTGATGGGAGAATTCTCTCTATTGCATTTACAGAGAATCCTTAATTGCTGCATTTCCGCTTTACGTAGTCCATTTACGCTTTAGGTGGTAAGAACCTAGAACCCAAACAGGGAAATGTGTAGGTCCTAAAGCGGAAATTTCTTGAGTTTTGTGAAAATTCTCTCTAATGAAATAGAAACAATTCTCCAATTAATGCCAAATCCATAATGTTCCTCTTATTTTAATTTTTTTTAGGAAAGACTTAAAAATCGGGACATTTAAAGCCCTGATCGTGAGACTAGGACAAATGGTCAAATCGCGGGACACTTCCCGGCAAACTGGGACATCTGGTAACCCTACATGCATAAATCGTTAAGAGCGCGTTGACACGATCAAACTACGGTTTGACAAGCCACCTACTTGAACGTGTCAACCCCTTGTCAAACTGGTTTGATGTCTTGTGCTTCTGTCAAACCCTAGTTGGACGGTGCTCAACTTTTCATCAAATGCTAGTTTGTCAAATCGTAGTTTGATCATGTCAACGCGCTCTAAAGGCGCGTTGACGTGATCAAACTACGGTGTGTCAAACCACGTTTGACAACCTACTTGAACGTGTGATCCCCTTGTCAAACTGGTTTGAAGCCTTGTGCTCCTGTCAAACTGTCAAACCGTATTTGAACCGTG
Source organism: Chloromyia formosa (assembly GCA_964017055.1). NCBI lineage: Eukaryota > Metazoa > Arthropoda > Insecta > Diptera > Stratiomyidae > Chloromyia > Chloromyia formosa. The sequence continues at coordinate 82,492,541 of OZ024816.1, read as the reverse complement.
CTTAACTTCTTTTCAAATGCTGGTTTGTCAAATCGTAGTTTGATCATGTCAACGCGCTTAGAAAGGGGAAATTGTAACGTATAAAATCCAAAACGCACTCATTGCCTGCGTTCACAAAAAAAGGAAACATTTGGGAGTTTATTTAGTATAAATGGTTCCAATTGGTTGTTTGCAAGTACTCTGTCGATATATCTAAGAATGGATTCAGTATCTTATCAGTGCCACAACATAGCGTTTAAAATTGGGCAAGTGGGGTATCATAAGAAAGGTACCGTTGAGTACATTCCATTTCTGAAACTTTTTTTCAAATTTGAAGAAAGGAGAAAAGAGGGAGAGGGGAATATTGTTTATTGTTTTTCATAAAGTGAATTGGAGTTAACCATTACTGAAAGGGTAAAGATTGGTGGGATAGGAGTGAAAGGGGACAGAAGTGGAGGGGTGGCAGAGGGCGGTAGGCTGGTTGCTGCTTTAAGGGGAGGTCCCCATAGAGGGGAAATGAAGGTCAAATCAAAGTGGGGTATCGTGAGAAAAGTACTACCGAGTACATTCCATTTTTGGCGTTTTCATCAAATTTGAAAAAAGGGGAAATGAGGTAGAGGGGAAAAATATGAGATCATAATTAATATCTTCTCAAAATAGGTTAATAATAGTATATCTCTATAGTTACAGTTAGCACACCTCTGTATTTCTTAGACCCATCTGAGGTCGAAAATATTGATGGCTAACGATAATCAACACCATGGGCAATAATATCTGCACATTTCGTAATAATCACGTAATTTTTAATAGTATTACATTCATTTAAATTTGGTCATTTTGATATCATCTATACAAAAAATGCACATAACAGGTCTTTTGTACTACATACCAGTACTATGTAATGAACCATATTCTGGTCTGGTTGTGCTGCTTCCACCGGCAGATCTATGGCAGCACCTGATGAGTAAGGATCTGTTGGTGGTACGAAACCAGAGACCGAGGGTCCTATTACACCTGGACCCCAATACGAGCGCGAGGGCAAACAAACCATCTGCCAACCATTCCATCCTTATCGCTTCATTTTTTTTATTCCCCATTTTTACCTCCCTTGTTTGTGTTGTCTTCCCCAGGCCTATGAATTTTTGTTAATACGTAAAGGACAGGGGCAACGAGCGGCGAAAACCCCGCCCACATCTCCCGAACTGAGCTACAGCAAGCATAGGCCACTGCTTAGCTCGTTGAGGGGCCTTTTTCTTCGTCATATGGCACGGCCCGACCTTCACGGTCATTATGCTACCTTAGGCTCCGTCCCCACGGGCATCTTCGGATGCCCGTCAAACCGTCCGTTACAAATATGGCGCCCAACGTGGGGCCCATTTCTGGTCAAGAACAGGACTGAAAAGGACCTCATTGGGTTCCTTTTTGGTCCTTCCACCGTTATGCATCCCCACAAGCACATTAAGGCTACTTGCTGTAAGTCTTAGGACTTAGCCATTTTTACTTCACGTATTTTCCCTTCAAGTAGCTGTGCTTTCCTCTGTAGCACCCCAATCCTTCCTATAGAGTAGATTATCCTTTTAGACTCAGTTCAGCAAGACAATCCTGGTGTTGTGTTTGTCTTTTGTGGTTTAGCCACGTACCTAAGGCCTCCATAAATGCTTTGAATTGCCGGCATTTGGAGCATCTTCGGTGACCGGACGAAGCGCGGAGGAGCCCTGGGTACCTTTCTGTTGCCAGGATTGTCTTTACACTTCATTAATACCTTTGATTACATTATTGCATTTGTTTCTATTATTGAGATGCTCAACAGTTTTCAGAGATAACGAGTGAATTATTGCAAGGAATGCAGTGTTGCGCCTCTGCTGTCCTCGTGATTCTCTGAACTCTGTTGATCATCTGAATAATGGAGAAATGTAGTATTTTTTTTCTCTTTGCTATTTTTCTCCTCTACAATGGTTACCGGCTAGCTTAGGAGCCCAGTTCTTTTTTTTTCGTTTTTGCAGCACACTCTGTCCTCAGCTTCTACTTCTTGGCAGGCCTCGAAGAAGAAGCTGCCCTGTAATGAACCATATTCTGGTCTGGTTGTGCTGCTTCCACCGGCAGATCTATGGCAGCACCTGATGAGTAAGGATCTGTTGGTGGTACGAAACCAGAGACCGAGGGTCCTATTACACCTGGACCCCAATACGAGCGCGAGGGCAAACAAACCATCTGCCAACCATTCCATCCTTATCGCTTCATTTTTTTTATTCCCCATTTTTACCTCCCTTGTTTGTGTTGTCTTCCCCAGGCCTATGAATTTTTGTTAATACGTAAAGGACAGGGGCAACGAGCGGCGAAAACCCCGCCCACATCTCCCGAACTGAGCTACAGCAAGCATAGGCCACTGCTTAGCTCGTTGAGGGGCCTTTTTCTTCGTCATATGGCACGGCCCGACCTTCACGGTCATTATGCTACCTTAGGCTCCGTCCCCACGGGCATCTTCGGATGCCCGTCAAACCGTCCGTTACAACTACGAGTACAACATACTTGCATATATTGTTTTTCGTAGAGCGAATTGGAGCTAACCATTTTCAAAAGGGTAAAGATTGGTGGGAGAGGAGGGTGGAGGGAAGGGGGGGGGGGAGGTATGCTGGTCGCTGACTCTACTTTCTATAATTATTCAAACAATTGATTTTCAATATTTTTTACGCAAGCTTGCAATTTGCAATACCGTCTTAACATGAATGGTTAATCATCTCCAAGAGTAGGACAGTTCATCTCCTATTTGCATGGGACACTACAAAACCCTCGGGGAATGTGTCATGACATGACAACCATACATAAGTCCATAGCGTCATTGGTTTTCAAAATAATCAAGGAAAACTGAGAATAGGGGCATTTGACCCCCTCTCCCCTACAGTTCCGGACCCTCTATCTTCGGGGACTTTTGAACACATATTCAGGGGACTGTCTGCAACAATTGTTCTAAATTCCAAGACTACATGATTTTTTTCCTAATCAAGTTTGTTCGGACTTCCTATCCTGCCTGGGCTAATACTTGCCAATATTGTTTTTCGTAGAGCGAATTGGAGTTAACCATTTCTGAAAGGGTAAAGTTTGGTGGGAGAGGAGGGAGAGGAAGAGGGGAAGGTAGGCTGGTCGCTGACTCTAATGCACTCTATCGCTCTACTTTCAACGAAAATGATCGAAAAGGACAATCAATCTGGATGTGAATATCTTCATTAAGTAAAGGTTTTAAAATATTACTATATCCCATGAGGATGAACTTATTCCAATTTAAGTTCCATTTCCTGGTAATGAACCACCTGTAATGGACCAAATCTTTGTAGTACTACTTCCACCGGCAGATCGAAGGCAGCACCTGATGAGTAGTGATCTGTTGGTGGTACGAAACTAGAGGCCGAGGGTCCCATTAGCCCCGGACCCCGATACGAGCGCCAGGACTTCTGCACAGTCCGCCAAACACTCCATCCTTATTGCTCCATTTTTTAATTATTCCCGATTTTTGCCTCCTATGTTTGTGTTTTCTTCCCCAGGCCTATGTATTTTTCTTAACACGTAAAGGACATCGGCAACGAACGGTGAAAACCCCGCCCACGTCTCCCGAACTGAGCAACAGCAAGCATAGGCCGCTGCTTAGCTGAGGAGCCTTCTTCTTCTTCGTCAGATGACACGACCTGACCTTCATGGTCGTTATGGCTACCTTAGGCTTCGTCCCCACGGCCCACGGGCATCTTTGGATGCCCATACCAAACCGTTCATTATTACACATTGTGTATACTTACTTTGATTTGCAGATATATGAGTTCAGTGTAAAAATGTTTATAAAAATAAAATGATCGTCATCAATACATGGCACAAATTAACGACTCATGTATGACTCATAAATACTATATACATACATAGTTCGATAATATGATTTCCAGGGCAAAACAAAAGTTCCAACTTGTATGTAATTTTTGCAATCCTACACCGCAAACGAAAATCGCAATCACGTTTTACGTTTAATCCGTTTAGCAAATCATGTGCCTCGAAGACTAACAAGTTTAATGCGTGTATCTTGTTACTCGTATAAGCGTCGATAATGAGTGCGTTCAGAAGGTGGCAAAAGAGCAGAAACCGCTCGCGAGCTGCTCCGCAACTGCTCGTGAGCGGCTCCAGAGCTACTCGGTTTGGAGTCTGCACCTGCTGAACGCTACTTCACCAGCTGACCAATCGACCAGCTGAAAGCTGACGATGATAATTTTAGACGTCAAGTGCCGAAAAGTGGAAAATACATGAATCCCACGCTGTCCATTACAAAAATCACGAACAACGAGAAAACAAATTCAAAAGCACCCGAAAACCAAAGAACTAGAAGCCGAAAACGGCGAAAACACAACAACCAATTTGATAACTGTCAAAACTCGGAAACTCGCACCATGAGCGTGAGGTTGAAAAAGAAGAAGAAGAACCTGAGCACTGAGCACTGATCAGTGAGCAGAAATATTTCTTGCTCGGTGAAATTTGATCATGATCACCCGAGCGGAAGTTGCTCAGTCACTTCTGAACCCGCTCGTTCTGAACATGTTCGCTGAGCGGAAGCTGCTCAGTTCCTTCTGAACGCACACAATTACATACATATTTTTATTACCGGCTTCACAGCACAACAACAATCGAATCACCAAAAGACCCTATATTCCTTTTTCTTCGCTATTGTTGTTAGTAGGGATGGCAACGCTATATCTTTGTTCGATATATTACAAAATTAATATAATATTTATAATCGATACATTCGATATATCCAGGGCTGTAGAGAAGAAACCTGGGCTCGGGGGTACAGTGATTTCGTGGCCCAAATCAAGTAAAACTTTTATTTAAAATATTTAGCCGAAAAGAACAGAAATTTTTTTTTTTGATAATACAAATTTTCACATCCCTTGTTTTTTTGTCCGTTATCTTTCAATTCGCCAAAAATCGTATTGGATATTCGTCGTGATGCGAACGTTCAGACTTTCACTACGTTTATATCGCGGGTCTATGTTTCAGTCTTAACTAATAAAATCCCAGCTACTCACCACGACGTAAGCATGTCGGATTACTAGTTTGGACTAGTTCTTAGCTCCATTTGCGATACAGTACTGGACTAAACAATTTGGATTAGGTTTGCGTTTCCGTTGTTGACGGTTGTTTTTGCCCGTGTTCATGTTTTGTTGGAGTCGGCGATATAAAAGCGCTTTCACAAGAAGCAACTATATGGCTCTTTACATTTCTAAATTTTTGTTTAAACCCAAGTAGTAAACCAACATCTGGCATTTGTCATATTTAGTACCGGTCGGTATAAACATTTGTAATGAACGAGTTCTGACATGCATCTGACATTTCGACAGAATGGATTTTGCAAGAGCATTTATTTCGCCATAATTCAAAATATTTAATTTATTTCGAATTGTTTCGCGATAAATGCGCTTGTTAGGTTAGGTTAGGTGCAGGGGCTGCCGTGATGTATCACAGCACACTTAGACCAGCATTGGGTCCGTTGTGGTACCACCAAAAATCGCCTCCAAACGAACGTACATATCAAAACAGCCTGTGCTCGAGATGTGAGGCTGGCCGCATCTTGGACGTAGGCAGGGTAGCGCAGCGCAGCGCGCACATGGCATTGTTGTTGTAACAATTGTCAAAATCTAATTTTACAACAACAATGTCATGTGCGCGCTGCGCTGCCCTGCCTACGTCCAAGATGCGGCTGGCCTAACTGTTGAGCCTTGTGGCTGTCATATTCCTAAGGTCATCCAAGAGCCCAAAAATTTCCTTCTCCTGTCGGCCAAGGCCGGACAGGGTTGAATTTGAAATAAATAAATGTCGATATACAGGGTTACTGGTAACTCGACATGTTCCTTGTAACACGTTATAATATAGCGAAAATGCAACAAAATAAAGCCACAAATGTTATACCGGTTTTCAGTGGTTACTGAGATATTTGAATTTTTAGGTTTAAAAAAAACGGATTCAGCCACTTAAACTAAGAATTTAAAAAAACTACTAAGTTAATGGGTTAAAACTTTTGTTTTTTTACTACTATCTTTCACTAAAATTGTTACATTTCTAAATTCAGAATACGTTGATATTCTTTATTGTTACGGGTTCTGTGATGGCAACTCCGTCGAGACCCGAAGAGCAAATCAACGTCGTTTTCTCGATTGCCGACTGCCCCATGTGAGTGTCAGCTCGTCAGTTTGGGGTGTCTCAGTGGAAGGCGTAGAAAACACCCTTACCATTGAGTGCGTTCAGAAGGTGACAAAAGAGCAGAAACCGCTCGCGAGCAGCTCCGCAACTGCTCGCGAGCTGCTCCGGAGCTGCTCGGTTTGGAGTCTGCACCTGCTGAACGCTACTTCACCAGCTGACAAATCGACCAGCTGAAAGCTGACGATGACAATTTTAGACGTCAAGTACCGAAAAGTGCAAAATACATGAATCCCACGCTGTCCATTACAAAAATCACGAACAACGTGAAAACAAATTCAGAAGCACCCGAAAACCAAAGAACTAGAAGCCGAAAACGACGAAAACACAACAACCAATTTGATAACTGTCAAAACTCGGAAACTTGCAACATGAGCGTGAGGTTGAAAAAGAAGAAGAAGAACCTGAGCACTGAGCACTGATCAGTGAGCAGAAATATTTCTTGCTCGGTGAAATTTGATCATGCTCACCCGAGCGGAAGTTGCTCAGTCACTTCTGAACCCGCTCGTTCTGAACATGTTCGCTGAGCGGAAGTTGCTCAGTTCCTTCTGAACGCACACATTATCAACATGTGCACACACTCGAAGCGGGAGTCCCAACAACACGGTTGCCGTTTTGCCGCTTCGTGTTTGATGCCGATGCCAATGATTCTAAGCCCAGATTTTACACCATTAGATTTTCATGTCTGGGGTCTTAGGAACGAGTTAGTGTAGCAAAATCCAATCCGTTCCATAGAAATGCTGAAAAAAAATATCAGTGCAACAGCGACAATTAGAGCTGAGTTCACCTCAAGTATCACCTGGACGAATGTGCGTAAGCGAATTCGAACTCGAACCTCGTTTTCTAGGGAGTCAGATCGAGCAAAATGTTTGATAATAAATGAATTAATATTTGATAATAACTAAATTTATTTGAATTTATTAACCGTTATTTGATTTGAAAAAATAAAAATAAAACAACGGTTCCCCCAATAAGTTACAGCAAGCTCCTTCCCTATTTGAAAGATTTGTATTGACATTTATACCTTCTCGGAAAGCTGACAACACGGACATATTTTTCTAATGGTTTGTACGCTTTGTGTCATGTAAATTTTTTAAGTAATACTACATTTTTAATCAAGTAAAACAAATTATAATATATACTTTCTCTTCAATTAAAAATTTCGAGATGTGAAGTAAATCCGGTTTTTTTTTAACTAAAAATAAAAATACTCAGTAACCACTGAAAATCGGTAGAACATTTGTGGGTTTATTTTGTTGCATTTTAGCTATATTATAACGTGTTACAAGGAACACCTCGAGTTACCAGTAACCCTGTATAGCATCTGATATTTCATAAATGATTACTACATCGATATATTCAAAAAAACTGCCATCCCTAGTGATAGTATACTAAGAAGTCATTAAGAAGATAATTTCGCTGATAGTGACTGTCTTAAATTTGCATGGTATCCTGTTTTTTTCTTTCTTTCTTCCACATATCGCTCAGTTTGGGATCTGGATCTGAATCATAGTATTATATGTAAATAAAATCAATTTAACGAAAATCTCCAAATTGATAAGACGACCATTTAAGGAGCAGTACTTGGTACTTCCATTGTTACGTTATCAACAACTGTTCATGCATATACCCGTATGTTGGATGGTTGGAACACACAGCTTCTTGCTAAGTAGTTAGCTATCTCGGCTCGTTTCAGTTTCAATAAATTCAGTCTGTCGGTGAATTTCAGTGGGGTGAGAGTGTCTGGCGTTGCGCGGTCCGGTGGAAAACTACTCAGCCTTATATCAAGTTTGCGACGGTTTTTTTTTTATCACAAAACGTAAATTGAAATGGGTTCAATGAATAAACTGTTCTTGATGGCGTGCTTCTTTGCGGCAGTGTCTACAATTCGCGGCCTAGACATTCGTGATTGTGGTACGCATTTCTTTTCTTTATTTACTATTCTTGGCTTATCTTCGACCTTTCACAAGTGATGATTGAACGATTAGTTTTTTTTCTGTTATTATCAGCGATTTTTTCTTTGTTGTGACCATAAACTATACATATACGCGAATTCGCTATATGAGCCAAACCCATATTAACTGTCTTTCTTTTTTATGATACAAAGAACATGGCGAATGTACCAAATTGTTTGTGCATATTTTATAAAAACAGAAATTCATTCCACGTAATTCGACAAAAAATTGTAAGTTATTCTGGTATTAATACGAGGCGGGAAGGTCTTGTCCAAAAGTTTACCGCGTAGTTATACTTATGTATTGTGCGCGAAAAACGTCCACAAGTCGCAGTCAACCAAAATCAGCTGTTCAGCCTCCAAGCATACCAAGCGAACCGCAAACGAGTTACCAGCGAGTCACTTTGGAAAGAAAATCTTCACAAGTGAAATTTACTAACGACTCGCCGGTAATAACTCTGTCGTTCCAAATTTACATTGGCGACGAGTCTTATTTTTTAGATCACTGACGAGTCATTGGTGAAAGTTTTAGCGAAGGTTCTCCTCGCATACCTTCGCTCTTAGCGTGGGTTTAGCGAAGAACGTTGATTTGAAAAGGACACAAAAACAGTGTTATAATAAAAACCTTTGCTTACATTCGCTTTAGTGAGTCGTATATGGTATATCCCTTGTTAAAGTAAAGACCCTATATTGGTTCGCTTTTCTTCACTTTAAGTGAATTATAAAGGTTCGCTATCATTCGCTTCTTGGTGAACCTTCGCTACGTGGTATGCTGGGCTGTTATAGGTCGCGGTCCCAAAACACCGAAATCAGGAACGTGGCTCAGAGTAACTACTGGAGTGGCACATAAGCAAAATTCATGTGACGATGGAACAGAGATATTCATTTTTCATGGGAGAGGAAAAGAATGGGGGGATATTTTTAGTTTCCGGAGCCCGGGGCGAAAAAATCGTTTTTCACTCGGACTTTTTGTCACTTATCACTCGCGTCACCCTAAGACTCTCAAATTTGCAAAAAAAAAAAAATTTTTTTTTTAATTTTTGTTTTTTATTTTTATTTTATTTTTTTTATTTTTAATCTTAATTTTTTAATTTTTTTTCCTTATTTCCCTGTTCTAATGATTTATACTGAGTGTTTGGTGTGTTTAAAACTGATCGAAACGCTGTTGCACGCAGAGCGAGCGAAGCGAGCGTTCATGTTTGTGCGATACTGAGGGTTGCGATCCCTTAGTGGATGTTCACACTGCGTGCGATGCCGAGCCGGGTCGAGCGATGCGATGCGGTGGGTGTTCACATTGCACGCCGTGCGATGCCGAGCCGAACGATGGCTTGCGATGCAAAGATGATCCGAGCGATGGCTTGCGATGCAAAGATGATCCGGGATGTTCACTGCACGCAATGATGGAGAGTAGAGACCAATTTAGTTCAAGGAATAGAATCTGTTCGACATCATGTCGTTTGTATGCTTGACCCAGTAAATTTATTTCTGTTTCAAAACAGTGCTCTAAAAATGGAAGAGCGTCGCCATTGGGTGCACCCCATTAATGAAGAAAGGCCCAGTGTTGGTGAATTTCATCATCTTTTCCGCGACCTCAGACGAGAGGTTTCACAAGCAGATTGAGCAGCGGCGCACCGCTGTGTATAAACGCAAAAATCGACAGCCGCGGCGGCTTTAGGACGATGAATGTATAAACCGCTCGACTCGCTGTTGCGGCCACCGCCGCGGTTTGTGGAGCGGCGAGATTGCATTTGAATTCAAACCGCTTGTGAAACCACGCCTTCTAAACGCGACCTTATTACGGTGATAATAACCTTTCATTTGAGCCATACAGAATCAAAACCGGAGTCCAAAGCGTATATACCCTAGACTTGTACAGACCTAGTTGTGATACCAAAACTTCCAACTGGCAACGGCCATATGCATTAAAAGTGAATTTGCCATATGGTCAGTTTGAGCTGTGGGCGTGGATCCAATGAAAAGTTTCATCGTTCATCCATTCGAATTTTGGATATTTACATTTGAACTAACGTTTACAGTAAAGGTTGCCATTTATTCAATATGATCTTGCCCATTCTCAAAATCAACTAACCAACCCACACTATAAATATTTGTCGCATTTTGCAAGTCGCTAGCATCATTGTATTGAAAGTTATCGCTCATTTGAAATTTCATCTGTAGGGGTTCCTTCGGTCGGATCTTGCCCATATTCAATACCAACCAACTAGATCATGCTACAAACATTTGACCAAAATTTCAAGTTTCTAACTTCATTCTATCGAAAGTTATCGTGCAAACGGACAGACAGACAGACAGATATGGCTAAATCGAATCAGGAGATGACCCTCATAATTTCCATGTATACACTGCCACACCGCCGCGCCTAAAAGTCTAGGGTATAAAAGCAGACATACATGCATTTTTTTCAGTGTGATCTTACATCAAATATTACTTTAAAGCTCGTACTTGCACCATACTGGCTCCAAAAAGCTTCACATCGCAAAGCATCGCAAAGCCCATAAACTCCATCGCATAGCCCATTAAATTCCATCGCAAAAAATCAGCAGCCGGTACTCGCACGAAAAAGCAAAGAAGTTTGTGAAAACATCGGGCCATCGCTCGGCTCATCATTGCATCGCGCGCAGTGTGTACACTCAAAGCGTGATTCCATTTAAAATTGAAGACTTTCCATTTTCTTGCTTTAAAAGCTTGCAATCGCATTGCATCGCTCGACCCGGCTCGGCTCGGCATCGCACGCAGTGTGAACATCCACTTAAGCGCGGAGCGAGCGTAGCGAGCGGAGCCCACGCAAGGGGATTTGCGAATATTTCAATTTTCCATGCCTCCAATATTCCAAACACTCAGTATAAATTATGAAAAAAAAAATTAAAAATAAAAAAAAATTAAAACTTAAAAAAAATTAAAAAATTAAAAATTTAATTAATTTAAATTAATTAATTTTTTTCTGAAAATTCTGGACTTTTAGAGTGACGCGAGTGAAAAGTGACAAAAATCCGAGCGAAAAGTGATTTCCCCAGCCGGGCCCCGGAAACTAAAAGGTTGCCACTGCACGGCTGTCATTACTGAATTGTCAGCATATGCTGGTCCCAGATAGCGGAGAAATTTTTGCGATAGAGAAAATGACATATGGCACAACATGTTGTGTCCATCAGAAACTCAGTGGAGAGAATTCATAAAACAAACTGGCAACAGTATGCCAACCGCTGTGTGTTATGACTATGAGCTTAGCCATTGTGTTTGTACTTGTGAGTTAGGCAATTTTCATAAAAAATGTAAATGCCTATATCAGCTAAAGGGTTAAGAATTCAAGAAAACATTCCGGATTTTATTTTTGCTGGAAATTACATGGGAGATCACATGGCGGGGCGCCAATTTCCAGACGCCTTGTATATGAATCCCAAACTACGACGAAAAATTATTTGTAAGAGTGCGCCTGCGCATGTATTATCAGTACAGAAGATGCAATATTTTCCACAGCAAGAAGACATGTAGTCTGGATGGCGCAACGATTAGCACGTTCGCCTTCTTTGCACTGAGCCCTCGTTCAAATCTTACTGAAGTAAAGTAGTTTTTTCGATGAAAGGGGATTTATACTAAGCTGTTGAATCAGTACCCATTTGAGGTAAATGACTCTTTGAGCATGTTGCTGATCATACACCTCTACACAAAGACTAAGCACACCGTTACGATATTGTTAATGAGATGATTCCTAACTCATTGGTTGAAAATTGCGTCAGTTATTGCTTTTTTTAAGAAGACATACACAAAATGTTTGTACAGTTTTTATTTCATATAATTTTGAACAAAAATTTTCAGTAGTGTGAGGAACCCACGATCGTGCAAAACTCTGTACACATTTTTTAACAAAAATTTGCGTTCAGAAATTTGTACAAAATTGTTAAGCACATGTACATATATATATTTGGTGAAACACACCTGTACTCGCATATACACCCATAAAATGTGCAACTTTTGTAAAAAAAATAGGAAATGTCTTATTTGAAATGCGCTACAGAAATTCCCAAATATCAAACCCGTTTTCGGCGCCCCCTGCTAATGGCACCCGCGGCGGTCGCCCCCTTCGCCCCTCTCTTCGCATGGCCCTGGGTAGAAGATAAGGATGAGGAACTTGAAAATTACAGATTTAATTAATTAATTTAATGACACCTAAATACTAAACTTTTTCAATTCAAATTCAGAACAACTTGAACGAATTTATGCTTATTATGAAAGTCATATAGTGTAATTGCTTTCTTCTCTTTACTGCACTTCTTTTTCTAATAATGAATTTGATAAGTAAAATTTGTATTTCTTATAGGTTCCAAAAGAGGAAAATTCAGTAATATTAGCATTTCTAACTGTGATATGTTACAGGATGCCTGTCTACTTCATCGTGGAACGAATGCTTCTATTTCAATAGATTTTGTGCCGTGTAAGTGGACCGCATACTCGAATTTATAATAAAATTGGTTTTATTTGCCACATAATAATTTCTTGAAATTCTAGCTGAAAGTGCATCTGCTGTAACGACTGTTATCCATGGTATTATCGATTTCGTTCCGGTACCATTTCCTTTGAAAAATCCCGATGCATGTGTTGATTCAGGCATTCAGTGCCCGCTGAAACCTGGTGCATCCTATGAATATAAAGCTTTGCTACAAGTTTTGAAGTCATATCCAAAGGTAGAAAGTTTACTATTATGTTAATAAATGTTTTTATGGAAGTGTGTTATTCTTACAGGTTTCGCTAAAAGTGAAATGGGAACTTCAGGACGAACATGGTGACGATATCGTTTGCTTGCTTGTGCCAGCAAAGGTTGTTTAGAATGAGATAATTTAATAGTGTTTCTCCCCTTGGCTGAATTTTGTAAAATACTTCAGAATATAATATAGTTGATTTAAATAATCTTTTTTTTTATTTTTGTGTAAATCAATCATAATTTATATGGGCTGAGGATTTTCTATCTTGAATATCGTTATATCGAGTAAAAATCTAAACGGAAACTTCCTAAAATTTAATGGAGTTGAAAGCAATGGAATGTTTCGTTCTTCTCTTCTCTTCTGGACATCCTCAATTCTACCGATTTCAGTGGACGCGGATCAAAGTGAATCCCCTCAAAATGATCCCAATCCAAATTTCGAGGCCACACACTGCGGAGCCGAACCATTGTGAGCCAGACGTCATTTTAAAAGTCAAGTTCGACGACGAATTCAATTTTCACTTATTCAATTTAATTCCAATTATTTTACGTTTACCTAGTAGTCCGGATCGCCCATGGTTAGCATGCTCGTCTTCTATGCACAATGCACCGCCGGGGCGTAGATTCCTACTGAATTCGGTAGTTTTCGATTAAAAAGGGGATTTACATGGCGGACTATGAGCCCTCTCAGCTGTTAAATGAGTACTCATTTATGGTGTAAATAACTCGGTTAAACGTGTTGCTGATCACACACCTCTGCACAAGACAAATTGTCACGATCTAGAAAATTAGATGATGCTAACTCATCTCGAGGCCATGATTCAAATTGGACTGTTGCGCCAGTCATTTATTTTACCTTTTGTACAGTACAGGACAGGACAAAGAGAAAATTGAATTGAAATTATTATGACTAAAGCCCTAACCAGATTGAACTCAGAATGCAGCAGCAGCGGCAGAGGTAACAACAACAGGTAGATCTGTCATCGCCGCTGTGTCATCGCGACAGATCTACCTGTTGTTGTTGTTGCTTCTGCCGCTGCTGCTGCATTCTGCGTTCAATCTGGTTAGGGCCTAATATAAAAGATATGAAGGTGTGTATGATTACCAGTTAGAAAAATTTACACGCCATGCTTGGTGGACGCACGCGAACGAAAGTGTGGAGAGACCCAATCACACTCAAGATCCTTTTCTTGAATAATTTCGTCATGTACTGTACTACCCTCTACCCTACAGTTTCTTTTTATCCACGAGTCGTTTTTTTATTCGGTTTTGGGGACCGATTTTTGATTCGGATTTTTTACCAATAAGTGGATTTTTTGATGAATCGGTTGTTAATGAGTCGGTTTGTTTACAGCCGGTTGGTTTTTAATGAGTCGGTTTTTAACTACAATATTTTTTTCACGATGAGCCGGTCGGTTTTTAACGGGTCGGTTATTGGTGATTCGAATTTTAATGAGTCGGGTTTTGATGAATCGGTTTTTAATGAGTCGATTCGGTTTTAACAGAAACCTAAAACCGCCGTGAAATTGGCCATCCTCCACCGGTGCAATGCAATTGCAACGCAACTGCAGCCTAACTTGTTTGCATCAGTTGTGCGAAAGTCGCGTTGGTCGTCCTTTAACCGTTAAGGCCGGTACTCAGATCGCGTGGAATGAAAAATGCCGTGAAATCCCATACAAAATGACCACTTTTTTTCGCCGGGGAAAAGAGTCGTGAAATTGTGTGGAGAGGCAAATTTCATTCCACTCGATCTGAGTACTACATTGACAGTGAAATTTTCACTTTGTGGAGACTTTTCGATTCCACCAGGATGGAAAGTTTTCTCGTGCATCTTGCACGAGGAATAATTCCACGACAGCTGGCTCTGGCAGTAGTGTTAATAGTAGGGGGCGGTAGGGTGGTGGGTAGCCGTCATTTCTTTTCGTATATGTCATTTCGCCGTGTCATTTGGCCGGCCATCTTTTTTCATTGCGGCAGCCAAGGTGGACTGTGCTGGGAAAGTGCAAAATTTGTTATCGTCGTAAGTGTCTTATAGTGGTGTAGTGGAGTTATTGTGGGCTAAATCAGCGGACATCGGCCCGCGTCCATGAATTTGTGGTGGATGATAAAGGTAATTTAGTTCTGTTACGGTAAAGTTTGGTGTTCGCAATTTGAACAAATTGTTTTCACGTGTTGGTGATTTTCCCCCGTGTTTTGTGGGGCTTTTGGGTTTTTTCTTTATCGAAAATCGGTAGCGAGGTTGGAAACTGCGATGCCGACCATGTGTTTCTGGCTGCAGCCTCGTTTTGCAAGCTGCAGAAAAGACTGCCTTAGAATCCTTGTTTTCCTATTTTCAAAGCTGCAAGATACCGCTGCATGTTGCGGAACAGACTGCTTTCGAAGCAGTCTATCCCGCAAGACGCAGCGGTATCCTGCAGCCTGCAAAATACAATGTGTCACTGTGCTTACATTTCTTTCTTCAATTTAACTTTTGCAGATTTGTCACAAAATCGTTTTTGTTTTTGTCAATTTAACGAAAATAAATGGCGAATAGTGGAAAGCATCATGCGCCGAAATTGGTACCATCGGTTTCTAAGTTTCGACGATTAATGTAAGTTGTATTATACAAATACCGAAGTGTTTTCGCCCTCATTAAATATATAACCCTCTGCATTCTTACAGTGAACAGCCATCCAAACGTTTTTCCTGCTCTTCGACCACTGTCGGTGCCAACTGTAGCTCTAGTCCCGATGTTGATCAACAATTCAATTCTTCAAAACTAAAATGCAACCCTCAGGTAGTCGTGCGAAATGTACAAAAGTGGCAATTTAGTCCAATCAAGGATGTAGGTTTTTGCAATCCGGCATAAAGCTTATTTGTCTTGCTCTCAAGTTACATTTCGCAATATTTTCAGATGTATCTAAATGATGGACATGGATCGTCAAACCTACCGGACGAACGTCCTTTTTCGCCACACTATCATCCCGGATCATCTGACAGTTCGACCACAGCGGGTGTAAATTGCAGTCCCGACGATGGATCAATAAACGATTTCATCGAATATTCGTTAAGGATTGATGATGATGATTGGGCCCCTGGAAATGTTGGTGATGAAACACTCAATGCATCTTGCGTTGAAGATAGTGGAGGAAAAATTACAAAAACAAAAAAGCAGCCAAAGAAAAGCGCTAATTTACAAAAAGAAAAAATGAAATTAGCCGGTTTTATAAAGGAAGAAGAAATCATATACAATCTTCAACACAAGCTGCATTCGAATGGTCCGGCATTGTCTGCAGCATGGGAGCGCGTGTCCAGGAAAATGGATAAAAGTGGTTTGTATTCGGTTTTTTGTACTCTGGGGCAAGGTTTCCTAAAAGTGGACACACATTAGCGACCAAAATTGAAATTTTCCCTGGAATTTTGGATTCCACCAGGAAAAATTTGGATTTTGGACGCTAATGTGTGTCACCCCAATTATTATAATTTTGAAGAATTTATTTTATATAGACATATTTTTTGGTACTCAACTAGAAAATCGTAAATAATAAGTGTGAATCTTGTTTCAGTGTGTGAGTGCAAGCTGATGTACAAAAGTTTGCGCGATGCCGTACGATATAGACAAAAAAAAAATAGCTGGGAAATCTGGAGATAGCGGCGACGAACTTCCGGACGAAGAATTCAAAGAGGATAGCGAAATTACAGATATGCTGAGTTTTCTAACACCGACACCAACGAAATTTCCGCGAAAAACAGTAACGATGGGAGGTACAGCTGATACAAGTTCACCGGGAGAAGGTGATATCGACACATCTATTTATTCGTTTGCTGTAAGTATTTTATTTAATTTGCCGCTTTCCGATTAAATTAATTTATAAACGTTTATTTTTTATTCAGACATCGAAAAAAAGAACAACGCCCGATTTAGTTGAGTCGTCTATAGCTGAGATGACGAAAACGCTCTCAAGCTACATCCAAGATAAAAAGGACTCGGAACCAACGTCAGCACTGAAGTTTGCGTACATATGGCACAATCTGGATCAACTGTTTCAACAAATGAGTAAAGACGATGTAAATGACCTAAATTTGAAATTCGTTGCGCAAGCATGCGAAAAAATTCGCAACAATGACAGTTGAGAAGCTTTTTGCATACTTCCGTAACGAATTTTAAACTATTTCGAATGATGCCCAAACCCGAATGAATGCAGAATGCAGCAGCAGCAACAATAACAACAGATAGATCTGTCATCGGCGACAGCGGCGACGACAGATCTACCTGTTGTTGCTGCCGCTGCTGCTGCATTCTATGTTCATTCTGGTTTGGCCATAAGGCTTGTGTTAAATTTCCCGTTCGATACTTGTTTCGGTGGCTCTATAGGTATGTCAAACTTTGTGGTCTTAAGTTTTCGACCACCCCGGCGGACCGGAAGTACTTGAGGGAGGGAATTAAATTGGAGTTTTCTTTCAATGTTTTACTCTTCGTAGCTATGATTCCTACCGAAAAACCTTCTGACACAAAACTAAAGACCGCAAAAAATACACAAAAAAACCTAACCACTTTTCTTGTATTTTGAACAGTTTTCGAGATAATCTCATTTAAAAAAATAAAAACCACCCCTTCTCGATTGATCGTTTGTTTCCATGAAATGGGGAAAATCGTCATTGTTTTATGTATTTTATTAAATAACGGGTTAAATACTAGTCCCACGAGGAGAATAGCAATGATAGATTTTTTTAACAACTAAATAAGCTTTAATTTGAGAGAAGTAAGGTGTCCGTAGGTATGTTAGTTACGTAGAAAAAAAGGGAAACCCCCATTTTTAACAAAACAAATGTTTCTTTTTTTTTCCTTTTTTCTAAGCAACTATTAG
Source organism: Chloromyia formosa (assembly GCA_964017055.1). Taxonomy (NCBI): domain Eukaryota; kingdom Metazoa; phylum Arthropoda; class Insecta; order Diptera; family Stratiomyidae; genus Chloromyia; species Chloromyia formosa. The sequence goes on along the minus strand of OZ024816.1, from coordinate 82,474,816 downwards.
ACCTATGGGCATCTGACTTATCTCAAATTGAAGGTTATTTAGTAATAAAAAAAAACCGATCCCAATCATTTTCCTTCTAGAACTAGTATTTAATCCGTTTTTTTTAATGAAATGCATAAACAAACGAGGAATTCTCCATTTACTGGGAACAAAAGTAACAAAAAGTGTTTTTCAAATGAGATTGTCTCAAAAACTATTTAAGATTGGAGACAAAATGGAAAATAAAATGGTATTCATGTGTTTTGTTGTGATGTTTAATTTTGTCTCAGAAAGTTTTTCACTAGGATTAATAGTTACGGAGATAAAAGCAAAAATCTAAACAAAAAGTCCCCTTTAACAGCCTGCCTCGACTTCTAGTCCACCGGGGAGGTCGAAACTTAGATTCGTAACAAAGCCAGAGTCATATACAACATATCAAAAAATAAGTTCTAAAATGTTTATTGACTGTCTATTTTACTGGGGTATTTGGCGAGCTGTTATCTGGAAATGACTTTTACTATTTCTCCTCCATATGCTTTACCCTCCGGTGAAATATGTGCCGACAACTGTTTGGATTGGAATATTTTTCTCATCCTAAAAATTGACAGTCAACCGCACATATTTCACCGGAGGGAAAAGCATTTGGAGGAGAAATTGATAAAGTCAGATTCAGATACTTAATCAAGAGCTCGGCAAAACGTATTCAATTAGGCGCTTTTTAATTTATTTATAAAAGAAATTACCTGAAACATGATATTCTGATTTTTTTTTTGTACTAATGAGCGTTCCATATGAGCGACGATTCTACAAGAATTTTGCCTTTAAAATATCGAAAACGTCTTCAACGCATCGTTGAGCTGAACTCAGTCTGTAGTTGAATATTCTTTTCGGTATGAGTAGGCGTGTTTTTGTAACAGCCGGGCAGAGCAGAACAACTCCAAACAATTACACTAGCAACTTTATTGGTTGATAGGGTAACTGACTGCTGTTGTTCTGCTCTGCTCGGCTTAAAAAAAATAAGCCCATAATAATTATTTTTTTTTCAATATACTGCAAATAAGCGGAATTGTTTCCAACATATATTTATTTTAATAACTTAAAAATGAACAAGGAACTTAAGAACTGTAAATATTATAACTATATACATAGTATAAAACCAAATAAGACTGAACTACTTTTGAATATTTTTGGTTTATTTAAAAAACTTCTTTGAAATGGAAAATATTACATGCTTCTTATAGAAATTAAAAGAAACCAATACCCAAACAATTTTGTATGCTCCCACGTTCAATATTCACATACTGTTTTCATTTACATTTTTGGCAAATAAAGAGCTTTGTACACTTTATCGTGAACGTAAAAACTAAAAAAAATGTTTTCTCAGAAAATATTTGTGGAAATAAATAAATGGTGAATTCGACAAACTACATTTTGAATATCTTTTTACAATTTTACGTTGACGTTTCATATGTTTTTTTAAATTCCCCGTACATTTCACTGTTGAATGTACGGGGAATTTTAAAAAAAGTTGAAATCTGAATGTAAAATTGTGAAAATATATTCAAAATGTAGTTTTTCCAATTCTTCATTTATTTCAATTTAATCTCGTATGTAAAAAAAATAATTTTCACTGATATTTTTCAAGCATTTCCACGTTCACGATGAAGTGCGCAGAACCCTTAAGACTGAATTCCTTCGAACAGATATTTATTTTAATAACTTGAAAATAAACACGGAACTTTAGAATTAGAAATATAGCTATATACATAGTATACTATACAATCCTATTTAGTAACTGCATAAATGCAAACCAAGACTGAATTACTTTTGAATATATGTTTATTTTACAACCTTTTTTTTAATTAAAAATGTTACATGCTTCTTTGAAAAATTTACATACTTCTTTTGAAAATAAATAAAGAAAAAAAAAGAATACCCGAACAATTTTGTTGTTTGATTGTTGTTAATCTTGATGAATTTTCCCGAATTGTTGTTCTATTTACTTTCCAATTTCCAGTTTCATTAAGGATGCTGCAGCAAATGCGCGTCTACTACATTCGTACTGTTACTTAATATAACGGACGAGAGTTTGATGCATGCTGTACTTTTGTTCGTTGCTTCCGGGAGGATGAAATGGTATCTTAAGGTCGCCACCCATTGACGAGCACAACCACGACCAAACTTCCATCGAACCATCAATTTCATAGGACGTGTGGAAAAAAAATCCCCCTATTTCCACCGTTCTATGATATTTGATGGTTCGATGGAAGTTTGGTCGTGGTTGTGCTCGTCAATGGGTGGCGACCTTTAGAACTCGAAAACGAATTTCCCAATTTCTAAATTCATTGAGATTCCGTTTCGTATCAGAAATTTTGTATGGAATTCTCGATATTATTCAAATAGAGTGATTCGTTTTCGAGTTACTTGATATCATTCTTTCGAAAGCAATTCGATTCGTCGAAGCACTCTGTAAACAATGGTGACAATTGGAAGTCACGAAGAGGGTGAGCCATCAAGGAAGATATTTTGGATAATCTGTTGTTGGCACTCAATGGCAATGCAGCTCGCGGAAAAATAATGTTCTCAATCGCAATCGGGTACTTGGAAGAGGGCAACTGTTCGACAAGAAGGATAAGGAGCTGCGTCGAAAGGAATTCTGGAACAAATCCAGCATCTTAGAGCACCTGAAAATAAGAAAAAGTACAAATAGTGATAGATAATTGGGGTATTATTTTATTGAATATTGTTTTTTTTTCTTCTTTTTGTATTTTAAAAGTTTTCTATAATTTTTATTTTCTCTTTAAATAGACTTAGAATAATAATCCAACAACATGTTAAATTGGCTTTCTACATATTTTAATACAAATAATAAAAAATAATGCAAACAAATGACAAAATGATGTGAATTATTTTAAAAGTGAATGAACGTGCGAAGAATGTTGGAGCAGTTTTTGATGTGATGGAAATTTAATGTAGGAAAATATTTACGTTAGAAAGTCTGGTATTCACTTCTCGGTGAAGTCAAAAATCCTATAAAATCCATAAAAAATTAGGAATTGATCAGTGATATATGAAATCATTCCAAAAAAACTGAATTTCGTTGCCAAGGAAGGGAACCTTCAACTGAATTGAAAAACTCTTTAAACATTTGCCTAATGTTCTTAGCGCGTTCATTCACTCTCATATGTCTTAAACAAGTTCTATCTAAATGTGCCATATCAGATACTTTTGATCTCCAGTTGCCTTCAACGAGATGTCCATTTTCATCATAATGGTCTGCAAAATTCTTTGGACAATATGACCCTTTCAGGTTACTCAAAAAATAATTGTGTAAAACACAACATGCAGAAACAATTTTTTGTGCTCGTTGTGGACTACAAAGTAATGGGCGACCAAGACATATAAACTTTGCCGTTAAAATACCGAAAGCGTTCTCAACACATCTTCGGGCCCGACTCAGTCTGTAGTTGAATATTTTTTCAGACTCTGTGAGAGTTCCTCCTCTCGGTGGAGTAAACGGTTTCATAATACGGTCTACCAAAGGAAATGCATCGTCACCGATAAACACGAAAGGCAAGTTTATTGATCCAAAGCTTGCATCCTCGGGCAACTCAATTGTATTTTGGACAATACTGCGCCCGAATTTACTATCACAAAATACTGAAGCATCACCTTCCGATCCGTATGCTCCTACGTCGATATATAAAAACTTATAGTCCGCATCGGCTACACCCATTAACACAATGCTATGAAATTTCTTAATATAGAAGATATAAACAAAAACAATAGTTAAATAAAATGTTAGGACGTAATGAATGATGAATTAGGTACCTTATAATTGAAGAATAATGAGCCGGCATTCTGAGGACATTTTATAGCAACGTGCTTTCCATCAATAGCACCAACACAATTTGGGAAGTTCCATTTGCAGTTGAACTTGTTTGCAACTTCTAGCCATTGCTCATTCTTCAATTTCGGAATTTCATCGCTCATTTCGGTGCATATAGCAGTGCTTACTTGATCGATTATTTTACCAAAGACTTGTTTGCTCACTCGATAATTAGAAGCAATGTGCCTTTGTAACGAGCCGCAAGCAAAATATCTATGGATTAAGCAAATGAACAATCAATCAACCATGCCTGGGTTACGTTCCTTTTATCAATTATTAAAGTGGCTAAACCAAAAACATTGGCATTTGCTACCAAAAGTAAATTTTATGAATTTAATTAAATACATATTACTTACTCTAGCACCATTGCCAATTTTGCTCGCGGAGGTATTATGTCACTCCTGACATTTTTTGCCGGATTTAAACACTTTTCGATCTTATTGAAAATGTGATCGAAGTGTTTGTCCGTCATGTGAAAATTTTCACGGAAGCTCGGCGGGAACATTTTCATATCAACAAACTAAAGTACAAGTTTTTAATGGATTATTTTTTTTTTAATACGAATAAAAAAAATATGACTCACGTCATTGTATCTTCCTCGCAAATCACGGCCTTCTAAATACGGATTTACCCTATATCGTCGTTTAGTCGCCGTACGCCGTTTCAGGTAAATAGTTAAAGCAACAATTGAAGCAATTGCAATAATTACAAGATTATCATCCATTTTTGTTGCTTTTGAAGCACTCAGTCTGGATAAAATCCTGATGATATACTCGTACTATGGAAAGAAGACCAAAAATATTTTTAATGACCTTATACCTCCGATAACTTGTGCAATTCCATGTCCATACAAATATTTTCCTAGCGGTCAAAGCATCACGTTCCAATTCGATTAGAACAGCATATCTTTAAAAGCTCTTTAAATGCATATTATATGCAATAAGTGTGTAAATTTAGTGTGTCTGTACTATCCAAATATTTGGGAAAAAAGGTAACTGGGGTATAATTGTCTCTAATAAATAAAATAAATAACTGACGCAACAGTCCAATTTGAACCATGGCCTCGAGATGAGTTAACATCATCTCATTTTCTAGATCGTGACGGTCTTGAGCAGAGGTGTGTGATCAGCAACACGATCAACCGAGTTATTTACCCCATAAATGAGTACTCATTTAACAGCTAAGTTGGCTCATAGTCCGACACGTAAATCCCCTTTTTATCGATAACTACCGCATTCAGTAGCAACACCTCACTAAGAACAGAAAATTTAGCAGATGTGACATTAGCAATGTTATCCCCTTGCAGTCCACCACATTCAGGTTTTAAAGCAATCTGTGTACAACTAAGTTCCAGAAAAAGGTAGTAGAGAGCACTCACTTTATTCAGACGATGCTCCCAGACAAGTGTTCCAACATCAACACCAAGAGCTTCATGAAGCAACATCGAAGAGGAATGTGTAGCACGTAGAAACCCATTCTTGTCAGGTGTCTCTTGTTTTCACCGTTATTTTTATAAATAATTTTCGAGTATTTCCTCGAATATTGCAAGATCAAGTTCGAAAATCGTCATACTACAACGACTTCAATGGGCAGGGCATGTACAAAGAATGGACGATGATCGCATGCCAAAGAGAGTAATGAATGCAGAACGAGTGGACGGAGCGAGACTGCGAGGACGACCGAGATCTCGTTGGGAGAGCTCAGTAGGTTTGGACGCCGCGCAGCTACTGGGCTTCCAAAATTGGAGGACGCGGTCACGTGACCGAGATAATTGGAGGACAACGATCCAGGCGGCTAAGGCCCGACGTCGGGCTGTCGCGCCACGATGATGATGATGAAGTTCGATATACCAAATATTTTAACTCACCTATTCCAAATTGTCTTCCTATAATTCCTTCTCCTGTGACTCCGTTGCTTTGCTTAGATGCGCATGCGTTGCTACTGTAAAAGAACCAAACGTTTTTGTTAGCTCAAAAAAAATATTCAAGAACTTTAACTCACCTATTCCAATTCGTCTTCGTTTAATTTCTTCGCCTGTGACTATGGCTTTCTTGATTCTCGTTTATTTGGCGCGTTGCTACTGTAACGAGAACCAAACGTTTTTGTTAGCACAAAAAAAATATATTTAAGAACTTTAACTCACCTATTCCAATTCGTCTTCGTTTAATTTCTTCGCCTGTGACTATGGCTTTCTTGATTCTCCTTTATTTGGCGCGTTGCTATTGTAACAAGAACCAAACGTTTTTGTTAGCTCAAAAAAAATATTCAAGAACTTTAACTCACCTATTCCAATTCGTCTTCGTTTAATTTCTCCGCCTGTGCCTATAGCTTTCTTGATCCTCGTTTATTTGGCGCGTCGCTACTGTAACAACCAAGCAAACGTATTAGTTAGTAGAACAAAAATTAACAACTTCAACCCACCTAATTGAAATTGTCTTCCTATTATTCATTTGCCTGTGACTGATGCTTTGTTAGCCTTTGAAAATTTTTCAAAATACAGCTACTTTTTATATAGCGGCGCATAAAAATTAGCGGAATTTTGAAAAATTCACAAATGTCACTTCCAGGGATAATGATAGGTTCTTGCGTCGGGTCGGTTTCTTCCACCTCCTCTTCCTCCCCGACTGTTGATACGTTGGCCGCAACCGTTTCTGTCATGCAAAGAATTCTTCTTGTTGTGCGCTGTCTATATCCATCGATGCGCTGTGTATATCCATCGATTCGAATGCATATCTTCGTTACCCTACGCATTGTGGGCCGGACAGATCGCACCGATCGCCTAGATGTGTCCTTTTTGCGCCACTTTCGCCTCCTTTTTCCACATGAACTATATTCACCTGAACTAATTGTTCATTACATTCCAAGGCTACTGTTGCATGAGATGAACAAGTCAACATTTACATGCTAGAAAATTTAGAATACCGGACATTACCTTGCAATTTAGTAGAATCATGTCAGTTCCGAACGCGCCGCGACATTGTTGAATATGCAGGCTCAGAGCGCGATTCAAATCCTCGCATCCATCCATAATGACAGCAACTACTTGTTTAATTGCAATCTGAAATGAAAAAAAATACAAACTATGATAAATAAACACTACAATTTGACGTTTTCCATTGGCCGCCAACCGCGCTTACATACATATGTGCACTTGCCAAATTGTAAACATGTCAAATGTTTCATTTCACTGGTACCCAGATGTGGTGAAATCTCACATTCTCCACGATTTTTTTCACGGCCCATTTCGCCGAGGAAAAGTGTGGAGACTTTGCGGCTGTCAATTTTTTCATTTCACGCGATCTGGATACCAGCCTTTACTGAGATATAACTGTTTTTACGATTGTCATCAAAAACCGTGACCTGCCAAACAAAATCAAAATTTGTCACTTCCCTAAATCTGGGATTTGACATCACTTTTTAAAACTACATAAAATTTCGTATAAAAGAGCCTTTTCCCGATTGTGAAATTCACCGTTACTTCAAAGATACAACTAACCAAACTTTAAAGAACGTATCCGGATCCTGTCTACCGGCTCTTATCACTTGTGCTAAACGAGCACACAGTGACAATTTATTTCCCGTCGTTAACGATTTCCGTCTTGCTAGTTCGTCTTTTAACTCCGCGGTTGTTAATTCCCAAATAGTACGCGATATATCAGTTCGTTTTTCACTTCACAAGTTCAAAACAGTCAATCGTGTAAATTCTACCCGCGTAGAATATTCCCGCACTTCACTACGAAGTTTCTCAAACACACACAATTGCGCAACTTCCCGGCGCTTCACTCTAATAATAGCCGCCATACATTATCCGATCCAACGCCCGATCGATCGGCCGATGGATCGCCACAAAATATCAGATGATTATACGGAACTGTCAAAAAAATCGTCCACGATGAGCGCATACACAGGCCGATCCATCGGCCGATATCGATATCGGGCGACGGATCGGCCGATCGATCGGTGTGTGTGTGGCACGTTTAAAGATTCTTGAAACTTTCCGTGTCCCATCGGCGAGCATAGTGCAGCATTGCCTGCATTCACGAATCATCATTGCTCCCTGAGCGCTCCTACCCCTCTTGAGCGCTATGGCCTGCATTCATTAATGGTAGCGCTACCGGAGCGCTTCTATTTTTGTTGTTGCGATGCAGTTCAGAAATGGGAGCACTCCGGTAGCGCCAATTTATGAATGCAGGCATTCGCTAATATTACGTTTACACTATCCTCAGATTACTTCATCTGCGCCAGCTGAGATAATCTGCGACTGTCAAATACATACAATTTTGAACTCACCACACCCAGATTACGCTGCAGATGAAGTAATCTGGGGATAGTGTAAACGTAATATAATATTACGTTTACACTATCCCCAGATTACTGCAGATGAAGTAATCTGGGGATAGTGTAAACGTAATATAATATTACGTTTACACTATCCCCAGATTACTTCATCTGCGCCAGCTGAGATAATCTGCGACTGTCAAATACATACAATTTTGAACTCACCACAGCCAGATTACGCTGCAGATGAAGTAATCTGCGGATAGTGTAAACGTAATATTAAGTTGATTTTTTACGAGCTTTTCAACAATTATGTTTCCGCAAATTTCGATCAATTCGTTTTAAATTTATGGACTCGTGTAACTTGTGACACGATTTTTAGATGTCACTGATTGAAGTAGATGTTGTATCAAAGTATTGTCGCCAGATTTCATCCGAAATCTCAATCAAGCTCTGAAGTTACCATCGTTATGGACAGGAGTTTGCAAAGTTATTGGACCAGCATAGCGATGTCCCCTCAAAGCGATTTCTTGCCTGCCGATATAGATTATGGTTTCGACGATTGAATGCAGAATTTGTCGGTTACGTTGGATTTCAACGTTTTTTGTAGTATTTAACTGCGAACTTACATTCACTATTCTATTTTCCATGATGACAATAAAATTCTGCGCTGAAATAGTTGCGGCCTTATGATTTTGGTGAATTCCAAATTTCTCTTTTGCGTCGTAAGCAATAAAATTATTCTTTCTCACATGCATTGTTGTATCACCAGAGCTAATGAGCTAATTCTTTCTCACAACAACCATTACATATAAATAATAAAAGAATAAATATAGAAAATGGAATAACACTCGGTCACACTCTTGTCTTCAGTTTCTTAGTGATTCAATTGGGGGCGGGGGGTGTCTCTAAATCGATCATATATCGATTCTGGTAATCAATTTGCCAGAAATTTGAGTTCATTAAAGTATCTTTGGCGAGACATGTTGTCATATCATCAAATACAAATTTTGTTTTGTCTATGTTTTCTATAAGCCTAGTATGCAGTCCGCCGTTAAATTAAAAGTGCCGTGAAATCAATACAAAAATTTTAAACCGGCTCATAATGAATTTTTCCGTGAAAAGTTTCGCGCGAATTTTACACAAGATTTCACGACACTTTTAGTTTCTGGGCGAGTTGTATATCAGGCTTAAACAGATTCGACACATTTCTACAGTCATCGATCCGAATCCGATCTCAGTGTCGATTCTACGTTGACTACAGTCATCGATCCTAATTCGATCTCAGCGTCGATTCTACACTGACTACAGTCATCGACTCTACATCGACTACCGTCATCGATTTTGGATCGATTCCTGTTTTCAGTTTCGGTATCGCAACAGCGACCATGCCTATACAAATGGCTCCGACGTTTCATCGATTCCTTAGACAGTCTCCGATCTAGGCTCGATCGAGTTACGATTCTTGTCTGATTGGGGATCATTACATGTTCCATACTCTCACCTCGGAATTATACTGTGCGCGAATTACGTCCCTAAGTCGCAGTCAACGAAAATCAGCTGTTCAGCCAGTTATAGTCAAATCTCTTGTTCGCGTTCTTTTGACACATTTGAGCTGTGAGAAACTGGCTTCCTAACAAACTTGAAACACTTTTTTGAATTAAGAATAGAAACATGCACTTCCAAGCGCATAACAGTAACTTACAACAAAACAAATGATCACCCACAGTTTTAAACCACATGCCTATTGTGAATTGATATTTCGCGGCTCGTTGATTGCGACAAAGTTGAACTCGTCTCAACTTTTGCGACGTGAGCGACGTGTTGTTCGCGCGCAGTATACTTATTGCCATATGAAATTCATTGGTTCAACTTTATTTGACAGCAGAAGCCGCGTTGTTCGCGCATACTATAATTCAGCCATTAGATAGCAATTCGACACGATTCGAATTGCATGATAGGGCCCCAGAAATATGAGATGAGATATCGTTTTTACTGTGTACTGTAGCCTCATCGCATTCATACCTGTGATAGGCCAACATAGTGGGGAATTTACTTGTCCCCGATATGTCGTTCCAATGAACTATTTCCCAACATAACGGTGACTGGATAAGTGGCCATATACGACCACACCCTTTGCCTGCAGGATATATGTAACTGTATCGGTATCGTGTCGACTGTTATGGACGGCTTCACCGGTCCATTATTGAAACACTGTATTCGTTTATAACTCTATTAAATTTTTATTAACAACTTGTAATCTTAACACTTAATACTTAATTTTAAGTTAACATTTGAAACAAAATTTACTTTTAAAAAATTTACTTTTACCAAATTTACTTTTACAAAATTACTTTTACAAAATTATGTATCTTAAACTTCACGCGAGGATTTCCTGTTTGAGTAATGAGCGAAGATCGTCCTGCGCTATGCTATTTTATATCTTCTTTTTTCCATGCCTGGTTCCCACACACCAGGACATTTCTAAAATAGAACGATCCTTTCTTGGGAAACCATAAAATTCTCAACTGGTGTAAATTACCCAATTTAAGATATATGGTTCCGTTCGAATCATTTCTCAGAAGATTGTGCTACACATATTGTACACAAATGTGCGTAAAAGGACGGTTCTAGCGAAGTGCAGGTCATGGTGTTGATCACTTCTTTCGTGGAAAGAAGGAAGGAAGGAAAGATGTACCATTGTGGTGTTTTTGCGTCTCTGTTGTTTATGTGACGCATTGTGGGTGGCACATAACAACACCCCCCTTGGGGAAGACGGATGATAAATTGATTTTAAATTTATTATTCGTCGTAATTAAGTCTTCCGATGGAAGGCCTCAATCTAGACCGTGTCGATCGCGTTTGGCGAATTGGAGTTGTTTGATTAGCAGCTGAATTTGAAGTTGAAGGTAAAACCTCTGGTGGATTTTCGGGCACACTATTCCTTTCAATGTTGTTTATTGGAGTAGGAGGTGAACGTGGTGTATTGTATTGGGTTACTATTATTGGCCTGCAACAGCAGTGACGGTCTATTCTCAGAAAAGAGGGTAAGAATGGTTTTATGCATTTATATACTTTGAACAGTACAAATATTACTATTATAGATGAAGTCATTATGATGACATATTTATAGAAACTTCCATATTTCAGGAGATGTGGTGCTGAATGTAATTTATTTATTTGATCGTTAAGACTCTCAAGCTTATGTGATGCAATGTTGAGTTCGTCTAATTTAATGTTTGACAAATGAATTTCATCGAGGTAGAATTGAACTTCAGTCTGATTTAGTTTCTCTTGATTGCAGCAGTCATCTTCTATGATGTTGAGTCTTGGGATTATGTTTTGATAAGGAATAATCATTTCAGAATTTGCAATCAATTGAGTTTGTGGGGAATATGCTTTACAACCAGGTTCTAGGGATAAAATTCCGGTTTTTGTAATCTCAGTGTCTTGGATTGAGCTATTACAAGATATTGTAAGTATTTTTGGTTCACTTACAACATAGATCCATCTATTATTTAAAAGGTTTTGCCAAATTTCTATTTGCCCTGTTAAAAATCTGGTTTTGCAATCTTTTGGGATATTTTTGTTCACGTTCGTTAATAATGACACTTCACAGATTGGTTTACTGAGTGTCGCATATATAATGTGATTTTCGCACCCGTATTTGTTATTCTCCAATTGTTTACAGTGATCTAAGTTTTGGAATTGTGCATATTGCATCTTGTTTGTTGATATAGCAAGATGTTTGAAACTTGGTTCAATGTACGCATATGTTTGATGATTTGCATGAGGGATCGGTAAAGGTATGAGGTGATATAAATTGAAAGTTGTGCTGTCTACAATTGGAATCAGTATCATATCCTAACATGTCCCTAATCGATTCCTCTTTATTTACCAATTCTGGCAGTTTAATTTTAAATATATTTGCATTTTGAGTACAAAAAACTTTAACCTGCTCGGTGTGCATTAGGTCGCATAGTTTAAAGGAGGATTCTGAAGTTCTTTTAATAAGTTTTAATCTATCGGTATATGAATCTATATCTATATGGGTAACTATCTTAAGGTAATCGAAATAAAATTTAGTGGTACCAGTGTGTTCATAAAATAATCCGCTTCCAGCATCTATTGTTTGAACTTCGTATCCTGGCAAGGGATTGCATGAATATGCATTAAAGCATACGATGAGAAGAACGATTAACCTGTAAGAGAGGTTGGTTTTAATTGGTTGGTATGGACTTTTATAGTTTTATTATTTTTTAGACGTATAATAATATTTTTATTGTTGTCGCATATTTCTGCTATCTCAAACGGACCTTTCCAATTTGGTGTAAGTTTTTTCGTTGTTCCTGATTTCGTGGAATAGTTCTTCATTAGAACAAAATCTCCTGTCTTATACTTTGGGTTATGAATTTTCCTATCGTAGTACGTTTTACTAATTTCTTTTGATTTTATTATATTTTGTTTGGCGATTTGAAAAGATTTGTTCAATTTGTATCTAAGCTGTTCAACATAGGAATCATATGTATACCGAAATTCTGGGGTACTCGTTATAGAACTAGGTAAAACTGGTTTTGTCCCGAATACTAATTCGTATGGTGCATATTTGGTGGTTGAATGTACTGCCGTATTATATGCAAAGATTGCTAAAGGTACATATTCGTCCCAATCATTTTGCTGACTATTAATATAATGTTTTAAATAATCTTTTAGTGTTGAATGAGAACGTTCTAGTGCACCATTAGATTGAGGGTGATATGCTGTTGTATTAAGGAGCTTGATTTGGAACAGTTTAGCTACTTCTTTCATCAGCAGTGAAGTGAAGTCGGAACCTTGATCGGTAAGAATTTGTTTTGGTATCCCGAAGCGAGTGATAAACTGTAGTAATCTGTTTGCCACAGTTTTTGCTTCGTGATTAGGAATAGGATATGCATTTGAATATTTAGTAAGATCATCTTGGAGAGTTAGGATGAATCGATTACCTTCTTCTGTAATAGGTAAGGGACCCACGATATCGAGACTAATTTTTTCAAAAGGGCTACTCGCCGTAGAAGTTATCTCCATTGGAGCTTTTGTTAACTTTCTAGATGTTTTATTTAATTGGCATGATTCACAATTCTTTATGTAGATTTTTATCTGTTTTTTCATATAAGTCCATTTGTAATACTGTTTTATTTGATTATAAGTTTTATGAAAACCATTATGCCCAGAGCTTGGAGTATCATGAAACTCCTTCAGAATTGCTGGGATTTGATCTGCAGTCGGAGTTACTATTTTATTATGGTAAATATTGATTCTAATTTTTTCATTCCGAAATACGAATTGTATAATGTCGCGTAGTTTGTTATAATTAAACTGGTTGAATTGGTCAACAGGGTTTGGAATATTTATTTCATTAATTTTGTCTGTCTTAAGTTTTCCTTTCAAGTTTATTATACAATAAAAGAAATCTTTATAAGAAGGTTTTTCGAAGAATGAATGTTTGTAGAAGCAATGGTATATAATTTGTTTATCTTTTGAGACAGACTTCTCTATTTCATAGAGAGAGTGGTTTTTGTTCACGATAATTTCTCTATTTGGACTTTTATCTAGGAATAATGTCATATGAGGATTCTCATCACTTTTATCTGTTGCTGTAAAGTATGCAACATGTGATATTGTACTGCGTATATTATCGTTAATGTCATTATAGTCATATATTTTAGGGAACTCTGAATTGTAATAGAATTTTATGTAATCTTCGTACGTATCATCAGATTGAGCAATTAACACATTTTCCGTGATATTGGCCTTATTTTCATGGTTCTGGGTAGGGATAGGAATATCGACATCATTGCCAATTTTAATTCGCGATAAAGCGTCTGCATTCGCATTTACTCGACCTTGTTTGTAAACTATCTCATAGTCAAATTCTTCGAGTTTTAATCTCCATCGAATAAGTTTGCTTCCTGGATCCTTGCAGTTGAAAAGCCAAGTTAGTGGTCGATGATCTGTAACTATCTTGAACTTTCTTCCGTAAAGGTAAGGACGGAAGTTCTGCACAGCCCAAACTATTGCTAGCAATTCCCTTTCGGTAGTACTATAATTAGACTCTGCCCTATTCATTGTACGACTTGCGTACGAGACTGGAAGATCAATATTTTTATCACTTAATTGACTTAAGATAGCACCAATTGCGAAATTGGATGCATCGGTTGTGACTATGAATTCCTTAGAAAAGTTTGGATATTGCAGAATCGGGGCTGATATGAGTTTAGATTTTAACGTCTCAAAAGCTTCTGTTTGTTCACGTGACCATTCGAATTTGATATCCTTTCGGAGTAACTTTGTAAGTGGTTTGGTAAGCTTGGAGAAATTCTCAATAAATCTTCTATAATAACCACAGAGGCCAAGAAAAGATTTTATTTCTTTCTGATTCTTTGGTATTGGAAATTTTTCTACAGCTAAAACCTTTTCCGGATTGGGGGAAACTCCGTCTCCTGAAATAACATGACCTAGATATACAACTTCATGTCGCATGAATTCGCATTTGAATGGCTCTAATTTTAGGCCACTATCTTTCATTCTTTCAAATACGTTTTTCAGTTTCATTTCGTGATCTTGGATTGAACTTGCATATATAACGACGTCATCGAGATAAACAAAGCATTCTAGCCCTTGTAGACCAGACAATACAGTATTCATGAGACGTTGAAACGTTGCTGGCGCATTCTTTAAACCAAAAGGCATTCTGGTATATTCGTAATGACCTAGAGGTGTAGTGAATGCTGTTTTTGCTCTATCTTCGTGTCTCATATTAATTTGATGAAATCCACTGGCTAAATCCAAGGTAGTGAAGTATTTAGAATGACCCAATTGGTCCAATATTTCAGTAATATTAGGAATTGGAAATACGTCGCATTCAGTAACGTTGTTTAATTTTCTGTAATCAACAACAACTCTCCATTTTTTCTCTCCAGAGGCGTCCTGTTTTTTAGGGACTACCCAAAGTGGAGCTGACCATGGGGAGTTTGATTGTTGTATTATACCTTGATCAAGCATTTTATTTATTTGCTTATTAACTTCACTCTTGTGGACTTCTGGATAACGATAAGTCTTTGCAGAAATCGGTCTGTTATCTGTCAAATTAATTTCGTGGTCAATGAGATTTGTACTTGTTAAAGGATCACCATCTAAGTGGAATATTTCCGAATATTCAGTGACGATTCTTGAAATCGACTCCTTTTCTTCCCTGTTTAGATGGTCAAGTCTAATGGATTCCTTTAGTCTTTCATGACGGTTTGAATGGTTTGTAGGATTATTTTGAAAAGTATATACTGGCTCAGATCCAGTAATCTCTTCTAATGGTTCGAGATAAACCTCGCTATATTTTAGTATTTCATCCTTTTCGGTAGAATTTAGGATGGATACAATTGCTTCGTTTTGATTATTTACTTTGGTTAAGGCTTCGCTTAAATATATTCCTGGACCTATTTCCTGTCTTTTAACAATACCTTCTTTGATTTCTGGATTTTGAATTTTCACTTTAACGTAAGTGATCGATCTTGCTTTTATCTTTTGTTTTACAACATCTTTTCTATACATTTTGGAATGATCTTTATATTGATCTTCATGAGATCTAGAATCTGCTAAAGATTCTTTAATTTGATCATCTGTAGTACAATGATTCCTTTGGAACTCATCGCTTTGACTACTATGTATAGTAGATGTATGTAAAGGGATTTTTACTTTCCCTACCATCAGGACTCGTTGGGGAAAATCCAGAAAACAATTTCGATTAAGGAGGAAATCATTACCAATTATTCCATCAAATGGAATATTCGATTGTTTTATAATGACAGAAAACGTGTGATTTATATTCCGTGTTGGAAATAGAAGCTTAATATCTGCTGTTCCTACGGTTGAAGTAGATGAGCAGATACCATGTAAATCAATTTTTGTTGTTTCATCAATGAGTGTATTCCCTACTAACGTTTGAGCTTTAACTATTGAAATTGAGGCTCCTGTATCTATTAAGAATCTGAAGAATTTAAACTTGGAATCAGGACTTTGAACTTTTATAAAAAGGTTGTTGTCACTAGAGGAATACGTGACGTTGTAACTTTTGGCTAATTCCCCTCTAGGAGTAATAAAGCCGATATGTCCCGTTTCCTCACATTTGACGAGTTGTTCCCGTTTTTTGAAGGTTGTTGTTGACGAGAAATAACCTCGTTTTTTGAATGGAGTTTTACAGAGTTTATAGATTCATTTTTGTTTGAAGTCTTTGCACCAGTATTAGATGGGGAATTATTCTTCTTTTGATTGTAGGCACGCTTCCTACACTCTTCTATTATATGCCCTTTATTTTTGCAATATTTACAGAATTTTTCACCGGCTGTACCAACATTGAAAGCTGCACCCGATTTCTGTTTTCGGTAGCAGTCTGCAGTATTATGATTTTTCATTTTGCAAACCTTACAAAATTTTGAGTTTTGATTAGAGCCATTAGTACCTGTGTAGTGCCTTTTTGTGAGAGTAATAATTTTCTCTTCTTCAATAGCTACTTGCATGGCTTCCGTAAGGGATTTTACATTTCGTGCTCTGATAATTTTACTTATTTCAGGATCAACATTTAAGATGAAAGTGTGAAGGATAAGGTCATTCATTGCTGCAACTCGACCTTTTAATTCTTCTTCGTTTTCAACTGATTGTTGCACGCAAGTAATTAAGTTTTTTGCTGCAGTTTCTATTCTCACTATATATTGAGAAATTGTTTCTTTTTGCATTTGCTTGCATTGTTGCAGTTCGATTAATAAATGATTGTAATGTTTCCGATCACCATATAGCAATTTCAGAAAATCACTCAGTTCGGACCATTCACTAAAAGTATGATTAGAAACGGCTATTTCAGCTTTACCCTCTAGCTGAGTTATAGCGTAATCTAACAAAACTGCTTCTTGTTCTGGGTATGCTAACTTAAAAGCTCTTTTGCACCCAGTTAGATATGAATTTAATTTGTCGCGATCCCCATTAAAAGGTTTAATAAATTTAATGAGGATGGACAAATTAACTTTTTCTGTCAGCATATCGCTGCAGGACTCATTCTCCTCGGAATCGCGTCGTGTTCTATCGGCTTGACCGATATTTGAGTTTTCTGGCTTAGTTGAAGTTGACATATTTTGAATTTTGTACAATATTTCTTATTTTATTCTTATCATTCATAAACACTTACTTGGTTGTTACCATTATTGTCTCGACTTTTGTTGAATTCGAAAATTATTTGCTGATTGTAAAACTGCCTTTGTCCGTCCGACAAAGTGGATTATAGCACTGCCTCTATCCGTCCGATAGGGTGAATTTGAAATTGCTGCCTCTATCCGTCCGATAGAGTGAATATGGAATTGCTGCCTCTATCCGTCCGATAGGGTGAATTTGGAATTGCTGCCTCTATCCGTCCGATAGGGTGAATTTGGAATTGCTGCCTCTATCCGTCCGATAGAGTAAATTTGGAATTGCTGCCTCTTACTATTTTTCGCCAGATACAGATTGGCTTTCACGTTGCTTTGCTCGACATGCAAAGTTTGTAACCGTTGTGTTTATCGTTGTTGTATTTGTTGTTTTTGTCACAAGCATAAGCTTTGTACGATTTATAGCAAAGTATTAATTTCTTGTATTACACTTTATTTTATTAAAGTCCACAGTTTATTAGTGTGATATTTTATTAGGATTATTATTATTTGGTTTGTCTTGGGTTTTTAATCTGGGTTTTTTTTTTTAATAGAGTTACAGTGACATTTATACTTTTGTGTTTTATTTAAATAGTTCGATCACTAGATGGTGTTTAATTTTTGACACCATCCCACTTCTGACACCAAAATTTTCTCTGTTATGGACGGCTTCACCGGTCCATTATTGAAACACTGTATTCGTTTATAACTCTATTAAATTTTTATTAACAACTTGTAATCTTAACACTTAATACTTAATTTTAAGTTAACATTTGAAACAAAATTTACTTTTAAAAAATTTACTTTTACCAAATTTGCTTTTACAAAATTATGTATCTTAAACTTCACGCGAGGATTTCCTGTTTGAGTAATGAGCGAAGATCGTCCTGCGCTATGCTATTTTATATCTTCTTTTTTCCATGCCTGGTTCCCACACACCAGGACATTTCTAAAATAGAACGATCCTTTCTTGGGAAACCATAAAATTCTCAACTGGTGTAAATTACCCAATTTAAGATATATGGTTCCGTTCGAATCATTTCTCAGAAGATTGTGCTACACATATTGTACACAAATGTGCGTAAAAGGACGGTTCTAGCGAAGTGCAGGTCATGGTGTTGATCACTTCTTTCGTGGAAAGAAGGAAGGAAGGAAAGATGTACCATTGTGGTGTTTTTGCGTCTCTGTTGTTTATGTGACGCATTGTGGGTGGCACATAACAACACCCCCCTTGGGGAAGACGGATGATAAATTGATTTTAAATTTATTATTCGTCGTAATTAAGTCTTCCGATGGAAGGCCTCAATCTAGACCGTGTCGATCGCGTTTGGCGAATTGGAGTTGTTTGATTAGCAGCTGAATTTGAAGTTGAAGGTAAAACCTCTGGTGGATTTTCGGGCACACTATTCCTTTCAATGTTGTTTATTGGAGTAGGAGGTGAACGTGGTGTATTGTATTGGGTTACTATTATTGGCCTGCAACAGCAGTGACGGTCTATTCTCAGAAAAGAGGGTAAGAATGGTTTTATGCATTTATATACTTTGAACAGTACAAATATTACTATTATAGATGAAGTCATTATGATGACATATTTATAGAAACTTCCATATTTCAGGAGATGTGGTGCTGAATGTAATTTATTTATTTGATCGTTAAGACTCTCAAGCTTATGTGATGCAATGTTGAGTTCGTCTAATTTAATGTTTGACAAATGAATTTCATCGAGGTAGAATTGAACTTCAGTCTGATTTAGTTTCTCTTGATTGCAGCAGTCATCTTCTATGATGTTGAGTCTTGGGATTATGTTTTGATAAGGAATAATCATTTCAGAATTTGCAATCAATTGAGTTTGTGGGGAATATGCTTTACAACCAGGTTCTAGGGATAAAATTCCGGTTTTTGTAATCTCAGTGTCTTGGATTGAGCTATTACAAGATATTGTAAGTATTTTTGGTTCACTTACAACATAGATCCATCTATTATTTAAAAGGTTTTGCCAAATTTCTATTTGCCCTGTTAAAAATCTGGTTTTGCAATCTTTTGGGATATTTTTGTTCACGTTCGTTAATAATGACACTTCACAGATTGGTTTACTGAGTGTCGCATATATAATGTGATTTTCGCACCCGTATTTGTTATTCTCCAATTGTTTACAGTGATCTAAGTTTTGGAATTGTGCATATTGCATCTTGTTTGTTGATATAGCAAGATGTTTGAAACTTGGTTCAATGTACGCATATGTTTGATGATTTGCATGAGGGATCGGTAAAGGTATGAGGTGATATAAATTGAAAGTTGTGCTGTCTACAATTGGAATCAGTATCATATCCTAACATGTCCCTAATCGATTCCTCTTTATTTACCAATTCTGGCAGTTTAATTTTAAATATATTTGCATTTTGAGTACAAAAAACTTTAACCTGCTCGGTGTGCATTAGGTCGCATAGTTTAAAGGAGGATTCTGAAGTTCTTTTAATAAGTTTTAATCTATCGGTATATGAATCTATATCTATATGGGTAACTATCTTAAGGTAATCGAAATAAAATTTAGTGGTACCAGTGTGTTCATAAAATAATCCGCTTCCAGCATCTATTGTTTGAACTTCGTATCCTGGCAAGGGATTGCATGAATATGCATTAAAGCATACGATGAGAAGAACGATTAACCTGTAAGAGAGGTTGGTTTTAATTGGTTGGTATGGACTTTTATAGTTTTATTATTTTTTAGACGTATAATAATATTTTTATTGTTGTCGCATATTTCTGCTATCTCAAACGGACCTTTCCAATTTGGTGTAAGTTTTTTCGTTGTTCCTGATTTCGTGGAATAGTTCTTCATTAGAACAAAATCTCCTGTCTTATACTTTGGGTTATGAATTTTCCTATCGTAGTACGTTTTACTAATTTCTTTTGATTTTATTATATTTTGTTTGGCGATTTGAAAAGATTTGTTCAATTTGTATCTAAGCTGTTCAACATAGGAATCATATGTATACCGAAATTCTGGGGTACTCGTTATAGAACTAGGTAAAACTGGTTTTGTCCCGAATACTAATTCGTATGGTGCATATTTGGTGGTTGAATGTACTGCCGTATTATATGCAAAGATTGCTAAAGGTACATATTCGTCCCAATCATTTTGCTGACTATTAATATAATGTTTTAAATAATCTTTTAGTGTTGAATGAGAACGTTCTAGTGCACCATTAGATTGAGGGTGATATGCTGTTGTATTAAGGAGCTTGATTTGGAACAGTTTAGCTACTTCTTTCATCAGCAGTGAAGTGAAGTCGGAACCTTGATCGGTAAGAATTTGTTTTGGTATCCCGAAGCGAGTGATAAACTGTAGTAATCTGTTTGCCACAGTTTTTGCTTCGTGATTAGGAATAGGATATGCATTTGAATATTTAGTAAGATCATCTTGGAGAGTTAGGATGAATCGATTACCTTCTTCTGTAATAGGTAAGGGACCCACGATATCGAGACTAATTTTTTCAAAAGGGCTACTCGCCGTAGAAGTTATCTCCATTGGAGCTTTTGTTAACTTTCTAGATGTTTTATTTAATTGGCATGATTCACAATTCTTTATGTAGATTTTTATCTGTTTTTTCATATAAGTCCATTTGTAATACTGTTTTATTTGATTATAAGTTTTATGAAAACCATTATGCCCAGAGCTTGGAGTATCATGAAACTCCTTCAGAATTGCTGGGATTTGATCTGCAGTCGGAGTTACTATTTTATTATGGTAAATATTGATTCTAATTTTTTCATTCCGAAATACGAATTGTATAATGTCGCGTAGTTTGTTATAATTAAACTGGTTGAATTGGTCAACAGGGTTTGGAATATTTATTTCATTAATTTTGTCTGTCTTAAGTTTTCCTTTCAAGTTTATTATACAATAAAAGAAATCTTTATAAGAAGGTTTTTCGAAGAATGAATGTTTGTAGAAGCAATGGTATATAATTTGTTTATCTTTTGAGACAGACTTCTCTATTTCATAGAGAGAGTGGTTTTTGTTCACGATAATTTCTCTATTTGGACTTTTATCTAGGAATAATGTCATATGAGGATTCTCATCACTTTTATCTGTTGCTGTAAAGTATGCAACATGTGATATTGTACTGCGTATATTATCGTTAATGTCATTATAGTCATATATTTTAGGGAACTCTGAATTGTAATAGAATTTTATGTAATCTTCGTACGTATCATCAGATTGAGCAATTAACACATTTTCCGTGATATTGGCCTTATTTTCATGGTTCTGGGTAGGGATAGGAATATCGACATCATTGCCAATTTTAATTCGCGATAAAGCGTCTGCATTCGCATTTACTCGACCTTGTTTGTAAACTATCTCATAGTCAAATTCTTCGAGTTTTAATCTCCATCGAATAAGTTTGCTTCCTGGATCCTTGCAGTTGAAAAGCCAAGTTAGTGGTCGATGATCTGTAACTATCTTGAACTTTCTTCCGTAAAGGTAAGGACGGAAGTTCTGCACAGCCCAAACTATTGCTAGCAATTCCCTTTCGGTAGTACTATAATTAGACTCTGCCCTATTCATTGTACGACTTGCGTACGAGACTGGAAGATCAATATTTTTATCACTTAATTGACTTAAGATAGCACCAATTGCGAAATTGGATGCATCGGTTGTGACTATGAATTCCTTAGAAAAGTTTGGATATTGCAGAATCGGGGCTGATATGAGTTTAGATTTTAACGTCTCAAAAGCTTCTGTTTGTTCGCGTGACCATTCGAATTTGATATCCTTTCGGAGTAACTTTGTAAGTGGTTTGGTAAGCTTGGAGAAATTCTCAATAAATCTTCTATAATAACCACAGAGGCCAAGAAAAGATTTTATTTCTTTCTGATTCTTTGGTATTGGAAATTTTTCTACAGCTAAAACCTTTTCCGGATTGGGGGAAACTCCGTCTCCTGAAATAACATGACCTAGATATACAACTTCATGTCGCATGAATTCGCATTTGAATGGCTCTAATTTTAGGCCACTATCTTTCATTCTTTCAAATACGTTTTTCAGTTTCATTTCGTGATCTTGGATTGAACTTGCATATATAACGACGTCATCGAGATAAACAAAGCATTCTAGCCCTTGTAGACCAGACAATACAGTATTCATGAGACGTTGAAACGTTGCTGGCGCATTCTTTAAACCAAAAGGCATTCTGGTATATTCGTAATGACCTAGAGGTGTAGTGAATGCTGTTTTTGCTCTATCTTCGTGTCTCATATTAATTTGATGAAATCCACTGGCTAAATCCAAGGTAGTGAAGTATTTAGAATGACCCAATTGGTCCAATATTTCAGTAATATTAGGAATTGGAAATACGTCGCATTCAGTAACGTTGTTTAATTTTCTGTAATCAACAACAACTCTCCATTTTTTCTCTCCAGAGGCGTCCTGTTTTTTAGGGACTACCCAAAGTGGAGCTGACCATGGGGAGTTTGATTGTTGTATTATACCTTGATCAAGCATTTTATTTATTTGCTTATTAACTTCACTCTTGTGGACTTCTGGATAACGATAAGTCTTTGCAGAAATCGGTCTGTTATCTGTCAAATTAATTTCGTGGTCAATGAGATTTGTACTTGTTAAAGGATCACCATCTAAGTGGAATATTTCCGAATATTCAGTGACGATTCTTGAAATCGACTCCTTTTCTTCCCTGTTTAGATGGTCAAGTCTAATGGATTCCTTTAGTCTTTCATGACGGTTTGAATGGTTTGTAGGATTATTTTGAAAAGTATATACTGGCTCAGATCCAGTAATCTCTTCTAATGGTTCGAGATAAACCTCGCTATATTTTAGTATTTCATCCTTTTCGGTAGAATTTAGGATGGATACAATTGCTTCGTTTTGATTATTTACTTTGGTTAAGGCTTCGCTTAAATATATTCCTGGACCTATTTCCTGTCTTTTAACAATACCTTCTTTGATTTCTGGATTTTGAATTTTCACTTTAACGTAAGTGATCGATCTTGCTTTTATCTTTTGTTTTACAACATCTTTTCTATACATTTTGGAATGATCTTTATATTGATCTTCATGAGATCTAGAATCTGCTAAAGATTCTTTAATTTGATCATCTGTAGTACAATGATTCCTTTGGAACTCATCGCTTTGACTACTATGTATAGTAGATGTATGTAAAGGGATTTTTACTTTCCCTACCATCAGGACTCGTTGGGGAAAATCCAGAAAACAATTTCGATTAAGGAGGAAATCATTACCAATTATTCCATCAAATGGAATATTCGATTGTTTTATAATGACAGAAAACGTGTGATTTATATTCCGTGTTGGAAATAGAAGCTTAATATCTGCTGTTCCTACGGTTGAAGTAGATGAGCAGATACCATGTAAATCAATTTTTGTTGTTTCATCAATGAGTGTATTCCCTACTAACGTTTGAGCTTTAACTATTGAAATTGAGGCTCCTGTATCTATTAAGAATCTGAAGAATTTAAACTTGGAATCAGGACTTTGAACTTTTATAAAAAGGTTGTTGTCACTAGAGGAATACGTGACGTTGTAACTTTTGGCTAATTCCCCTCTAGGAGTAATAAAGCCGATATGTCCCGTTTCCTCACATTTGACGAGTTGTTCCCGTTTTTTGAAGGTTGTTGTTGACGAGAAATAACCTCGTTTTTTGAATGGAGTTTTACAGAGTTTATAGATTCATTTTTGTTTGAAGTCTTTGCACCAGTATTAGATGGGGAATTATTCTTCTTTTGATTGTAGGCACGCTTCCTACACTCTTCTATTATATGCCCTTTATTTTTGCAATATTTACAGAATTTTTCACCGGCTGTACCAACATTGAAAGCTGCACCCGATTTCTGTTTTCGGTAGCAGTCTGCAGTATTATGATTTTTCATTTTGCAAACCTTACAAAATTTTGAGTTTTGATTAGAGCCATTAGTACCTGTGTAGTGCCTTTTTGTGAGAGTAATAATTTTCTCTTCTTCAATAGCTACTTGCATGGCTTCCGTAAGGGATTTTACATTTCGTGCTCTGATAATTTTACTTATTTCAGGATCAACATTTAAGATGAAAGTGTGAAGGATAAGGTCATTCATTGCTGCAACTCGACCTTTTAATTCTTCTTCGTTTTCAACTGATTGTTGCACGCAAGTAATTAAGTTTTTTGCTGCAGTTTCTATTCTCACTATATATTGAGAAATTGTTTCTTTTTGCATTTGCTTGCATTGTTGCAGTTCGATTAATAAATGATTGTAATGTTTCCGATCACCATATAGCAATTTCAGAAAATCACTCAGTTCGGACCATTCACTAAAAGTATGATTAGAAACGGCTATTTCAGCTTTACCCTCTAGCTGAGTTATAGCGTAATCTAACAAAACTGCTTCTTGTTCTGGGTATGCTAACTTAAAAGCTCTTTTGCACCCAGTTAGATATGAATTTAATTTGTCGCGATCCCCATTAAAAGGTTTAATAAATTTAATGAGGATGGACAAATTAACTTTTTCTGTCAGCATATCGCTGCAGGACTCATTCTCCTCGGAATCGCGTCGTGTTCTATCGGCTTGACCGATATTTGAGTTTTCTGGCTTAGTTGAAGTTGACATATTTTGAATTTTGTACAATATTTCTTATTTTATTCTTATCATTCATAAACACTTACTTGGTTGTTACCATTATTGTCTCGACTTTTGTTGAATTCGAAAATTATTTGCTGATTGTAAAACTGCCTTTGTCCGTCCGACAAAGTGGATTATAGCACTGCCTCTATCCGTCCGATAGGGTGAATTTGAAATTGCTGCCTCTATCCGTCCGATAGAGTGAATATGGAATTGCTGCCTCTATCCGTCCGATAGGGTGAATTTGGAATTGCTGCCTCTATCCGTCCGATAGGGTGAATTTGGAATTGCTGCCTCTATCCGTCCGATAGAGTAAATTTGGAATTGCTGCCTCTTACTATTTTTCGCCAGATACAGATTGGCTTTCACGTTGCTTTGCTCGACATGCAAAGTTTGTAACCGTTGTGTTTATCGTTGTTGTATTTGTTGTTTTTGTCACAAGCATAAGCTTTGTACGATTTATAGCAAAGTATTAATTTCTTGTATTACACTTTATTTTATTAAAGTCCACAGTTTATTAGTGTGATATTTTATTAGGATTATTATTATTTGGTTTGTCTTGGGTTTTTAATCTGGGTTTTTTTTTAATAGAGTTACAGTGACATTTATACTTTTGTGTTTTATTTAAATAGTTCGATCACTAGATGGTGTTTAATTTTTGACACCATCCCACTTCTGACACCAAAATTTTCTCTGTTATGGACGGCTTCACCGGTCCATTATTGAAACACTGTATTCGTTTATAACTCTATTAAATTTTTATTAACAACTTGTAATCTTAACACTTAATACTTAATTTTAAGTTAACATTTGAAACAAAATTTACTTTTAAAAAATTTACTTTTACCAAATTTACTTTTACAAAATTACTTTTACAAAATTATGTATCTTAAACTTCACGCGAGGATTTCCTGTTTGAGTAATGAGCGAAGATCGTCCTGCGCTATGCTATTTTATATCTTCTTTTTTCCATGCCTGGTTCCCACACACCAGGACATTTCTAAAATAGAACGATCCTTTCTTGGGAAACCATAAAATTCTCAACTGGTGTAAATTACCCAATTTAAGATATATGGTTCCGTTCGAATCATTTCTCAGAAGATTGTGCTACACATATTGTACACAAATGTGCGTAAAAGGACGGTTCTAGCGAAGTGCAGGTCATGGTGTTGATCACTTCTTTCGTGGAAAGAAGGAAGGAAGGAAAGATGTACCATTGTGGTGTTTTTGCGTCTCTGTTGTTTATGTGACGCATTGTGGGTGGCACATAACACGACGAGTAGAAACGCTTTAACACTACAGTAGTCGCGTTGTGATGACAAACATACTTGAACTATTTTTCAAATGTCATTACCGCAAGCTCTAGTCTTCAATTTCCAACTTGCACCGCATTGTTGGTCTGGAAACCACTTTACCGGCACTTCTAATATTTTAAAATTTTCGTCGTTCAGTTCGCCCCAGAGAATGGGCATTTGTCACATGATCACTTATGTTTCTTGGCGTACGAATGGCAAGAAACATATGTTCGCAAGGTCTGGGGCGACCGGAAGCGCAGTGTGTCGAGGCATCAGTCTCATGTTTGACTACCGGCGTTTCGGGTTCGAATCCCGTCCACGACAACGTTCATGGCCATGGATGTGCTGGAGGTGCATGCTGGCAACTGCATTCTCTGAAACAAATTTATGCCAACGAAACGTCAACTGGGCCACATGGAACAGTTGACGCACTATGCCCCACAAGGGGTTAGGGCAATTGAGTAAGGTCTGGTGCCAGTAGGAAATCAATTGACCCGGGAGACCAGCTACTTGTAAGGCGTCGTGCGGGTTTACTGGCCTGACGGTTCACTGGCCTGACGGTTCACAGGCACGGGTGTTTACACATATCCAAGTGACAGCTTACCACTTACTTGCAATGCCTGAAAAAAATTCGTACTAGCACGGTCTACTGGCATGTGTAAACGCTACTTAAGATTGGTTTGCCGAGTGGTCAAGATTATTTGATTTAAATAAAAATTCAGAAAATAAAAATTTTGGATTATTTTATTGTATATCGTCACTGTTTCTTCTCGTTTGAGTTTATATAAAAATATCTACAGTACATTCGAAACATGTACATTTTTGTCTCTTGTGAAATCTCCATAATAGACAGACAATATAATTTATCAATTCTGACTCATTTTCTTGGGTAAAACCTATGGGTTAAACGCCCATAAATGCAGGGTATCAAACATGATGCGCTTTTTTCTCAATACATAATTTTAATTACACTGACATTCACAATATATTTACCGTTTAAAGAAAGTATTGTACGTTTAACATTCCGTCATTGTTTTCATATTTTTCTTGATAAAACAAATAAAAAGATTCTTTTTAGAACTGAGAACGTATAAACGCAACGAACCTATTCAACTAAAACACAAATTCGTCTTGTTAGTACATTTCATTACAAAATACATCCAATCATCTATAGCCTAAATTGTATCAAATATAAAGGTACATAAATCACCAACTTAAATTTACTTAAATTACAATAAAAGTAATTATGCTAATTGGAAATAAAAGTTTGCAGAATGAAACTAAAGTACAACTCTTTTTCAAGAATATCTACGTAAAGTAAACGATAGTGGCTATAAAGTGTTTTTCCACCGTCTGACTAAATCAAATTACAAACAGAAATAATGAAAACTCTGCTTTATAATTTTTTACAATTCCATTCAACTCTCACTTCTCCAGTCGTTCACGTGTATAGTTCTCAAAACAAGAACGAATTACGTGTCATACTTTCCGATTTAAAAAATCCTGATCCGCCAAACACCTTATAGACACCGCTATTTTTGATGCTATTATTCCATTGCAACATCGCTGCTACTATCACTGTGCTGGTAATGGTGTTGAGAGTTGTTAGTTGTAAAAATGAACGGTTGATAATTACAGTTGAATTCATTCTGGGAATAGAAATTGTCATCGTGCATTTTCTTGCGCTTCAATTGTGCACTGCGGAGTTCTCGCGAGCAACTGTGGCCGCGCAGTTGAGCACGTTCTACTTGTAAAATTGGCTCGTATTCGTATAGTTGACTAATTAAAAATGGTTCAAGTTCAGCCTTTTTGAATACGCTTTTAACGCGTTGAAAAGCATCACTGAAAATAATGGAATGCAACTGATGATTAGCGAAACATCTTTAAGAGGAGAATTCACAGCACTTACTTAAAATTGATGTTGTTTTTGTACATTAAAAATCCAATCACAATTGTCAGGCATTTCTGATTACTACACTGGTCCATCACCAGAATAGCACCGCCATTCTGTAATGCCTTGTCGATAAATTTCACAGCTTTGTAGCAATTCGGCAGAACTGTTGTGAGAAATGATTCCTCGCCGAAATTGAGATCCAACGTATTGAACGATTCATATCGATCAGCCTTCTCTTCCGTCTTACTATTGGATGATATTGGATTTGTCGTTTGTTGTGTCATTGTTATTCGTGCAGTCGTTAATGTTGATGTGGAGTTGGTGGTAGAAGTTGAGGTGAAATTCGCATTGCGATAGTTGTCCTTAGAGTCGCTTATTTGTAGCCTTTGGGTAATGTGTCGATCGATATTAATAATATGTGTGAAACCATGCGAACGTAAACGATCGCAAGACCAAAAATCATTTGATTGTGAAAAGTAAATGCCGGGATATATTTGCTCGATGAGTGTTTGATTTGTGTCCGTTGGTTCGTTTGTTGCTACCGCTGACAATGACAAAAGGCGATTTTGTCCAAGCGGCAATGATGGCAGTGACTGAAAATGCAAAAATGGATTCAGATTTTAGTTTTTATAAATTACATGTAGATGTTCTCTTATATACAATACTTGATAAAAGAATTTTATTTCTTTTTTATTAGACTTCGACTGTGCGCGTAAAGTAAAAACAGGACTTTCGCTTCCTTAGAATGATCCAATGTAGGTTGGTATGATTTTTACTCGTAAAGGAAAGACATAGAGATAATACGGCTTTTTGGTTTGGAAATTAAGGTGCCCAAGGAAGTGAAGCATGTGGGGATTACCTTAGATGCGAAACTAACTTGAAATGTACAGGTTTATGAGAAGACCCAAGAAGCGAAAAGGATTTTGAATCAATGTAAGAGAGCTTGTGCTCGTAGGTGGGGAATATCACCTAAAGCGGCACACTAGATTTACGCTCGCGAGTTCTTGATAAAGCGTGGCAAAAACTCCTGCTTCATTCCGCTTTTTGTTAATAGGATGAACCCAATACGCCCTGGAACGTTGACGTTTTTGTCGTCGAAGACAGCGTCGACCGTAAAGAAGATAAGTGACCACATCACGCGTAGAATCCATTCCATGCTACAGGTGTGAGTTCCAAGGCAGCGACTTGCGTTTGCGACTGTAAAAAAAAAAAACTATCATCACGGAGCACTATTCGTGTGTAATTTATGTG
The DNA here is from genome assembly GCA_964017055.1 of Chloromyia formosa. NCBI lineage: Eukaryota > Metazoa > Arthropoda > Insecta > Diptera > Stratiomyidae > Chloromyia > Chloromyia formosa. The sequence continues at coordinate 82,445,392 of OZ024816.1, read as the reverse complement.
AAAGTACAGTCGTACAACTACGGCCTGCATTCGACAATCCCCTAAACTTTAAAATACCCAAGAATAGTGCTCCGTTATGATAGTTTTTTTTCACAGTCGCAAACGCAAGTCGCTCAGTCGCTGCCTTGGAACTCACACCTTACGCGTACTTTGCGACTGAATGCAGAGCAAGAGTCATTGTCGCTCCTCCCGTGTGAATGCCAGCACTGCTCGCTTTGCATTTATACGAAGAGCCGCGACGCACGGCTCGAGATGCACGAGCTGTACCAGCATTCTGCATAAGGAAGCGATTGGTGGTGGACGTAGTCGGGTCGTGATCGTCTTTTTTTAACAGAGTATAGTGGTTGAATCGGATCGATCATCGTGGTCGGCCATTGTGGCGTTCCTTTTTGTGGAGTTCTTCTTAGTTGGTGAGATTATTCCATATTTGCATTCCGGGGTTGATTAGTTCCATCTTTAAACAAGTTGTAGTGTTGTTTTTTTTTCTAGTTAATACTTGGTACATAGAACGAATAGTGGTTGAGTGGTTTTAGGTTAGGTGTTAGGATGGAAGAACCGGATCCCCCGGACACCCGGGGGGAAAGTAAAAAGAAGAAAAAGACTTCGGGTGGGCAAAGATCGAGGGATGTAACCCCCGTAAAAATGATTGGAATAATAGATTCAGTGGATAACACCAATGGATCTAAAAATAAAAACATGATTGACACGCACGTGGTTTGTGACGCCCAACATGCGGAAAAAGATACCGCTAAGTCATGTGACGACAATAACGGAACCAGTAACCGTACTAAGAGGACGTATAATTATCAAGAAGACTCAACTGAGAAAGAATTTGTCGTCATGATCCAAAATATTGAGGATAAGAGGATATCGGAAATGGTACTTAGCGATTTCCTGGATCACTGCCGTGTTAGGGGACTAGTAAATATCCAATACGCAAATTTCCGGTCGGCCAAAGTGACGTTCAATAATCCCAAAGATGCCAACACGATTTTATCTAATCCGACATTAACAACCAATGGATACAAGGCGTATATCCCTCAAAATTGTATCTCTTGTTATGGTATCATCCGAGACGTACCTAATTGCATATCCGAGGAAAACTTAATGGAAAAACTCCATGGTGCATGTCGCATCCTTAGCGTTTATCGGTTCAACAGAAAAGATAATGACGGAAACATCGTGCCAACTACGTCAATTAAGGTTGAGTTCGAATCGCTTACACTTCCAAGTATCATATACTACGGTCATGCGCTCAAGAGGGTAGAATATTTCATCCCAAGAGTACGCTTATGCTACAATTGCGGTAGAATTGGACATGTAAGCAAATTCTGCAAAGCAAAGGCGAGGAAATGTTTGAAATGTGGTTCAGATTTTGACACCTGTAATCAAACTTGCACCAATATTCTGTGTGTATTATGCGGATCTGATCAACATAACTTCTTCAACCCTGACTGCCCCAAGAGAAAACAAGAACAAAAAACGTTGGAAATCATGACGGTGTCTAATAAGTCAAGGAAAGAAGTACTCGAGGGAAACTATAGTAATTACTATAGTATATTAGGTTCTAAAAAATATGTGAGTGACTACCCGAGTGTAACAGAAGCCATGGCAAACAACAGGAAACAAGCACAAACTAATAATCGAAACCAGGACATTTTTAGAAACAGAGTTGAAGATGCCAATAAAGTCCAACTAGGAAAGAGGTCCTTTGCAACAGTAGCCAAAATGGACAAATATGAAAAAATAAGACAAGGACACGAGGACATCATCAGACCCGTAACAATACCTAATCAACTTGCCTTCATGTATCCAAACGGTAACAAAGAGATTAATAACAGTCTAACAAAGTCGTATAATACCAACGCGAATATGAATTACTATAATACCCCTCAACCAACGGAGCCTTGCGCGAGGTATAATCAGACACAATTAATAATAAATTTGGAAAATAAATGTAAGAATCTATTGGAGTTTATTGAAAATAACTGGGACCCTAATGACCCCAACATAAGGGCGTTCATTAGTAACTATTCTAAAGAAGCAAATATAGGCATTACGCAAAACGATAATCTAGATACAAACAGATTAAAAAGGCAGTGTACAAACCACAATGAAGTGTGTTCAATTGAACATACAGGGACTAGGAAATAAGAACAAAGACACATTTGAATCATTTTGCCATCAGCACAAAATTGACATAGCATTAATTCAAGAAACATTATTAAATCCTAATAAGTTTAAACCATATTTTAGCAACTATTATTCTTTTTTTAATGATAGAAGTGATGGTTACGGTGGAGTGGCCATCCTGATTGTAAAAAAAAATTAGATGTAAGGCAATTGAATTACAGAATCCTTTGAATTTTATAGTCGTCGAAACGACAAATCTCCCAGAGAATTTTATTATTTTAAACGTTTATATACCCCCTTCGAGAAATAAGGAGGAAGAAAGGGTTTTTACAACAAACCTTACAGATTTATTCAGTAAAATTCGGAACTACAGTAACAAAAATCTTTTATGTGTGGGAGACTTCAACGCTCACAAATTGGACTGGGGCAGTAGATTTGATAATAATAGGGGTGTTGTCTTGGATAATTTAACGGCAGATTGTGACCTCAACATCTGCAACAATGGTGCATCAACATTCATTACCAATAATGGGAGACCATCGGTATTGGATGTCACGTTTACTAACCGTACGGACCTTATTAAACACTGGCACACATTGAACGTGAGGATATTTGGTTCCAGGCACATCCCTATTGTTTTTCACATACATAATAGAACTCCCATTAAGAAAAAGAAAATCGTGAACTACTCTATCCTGAAAAACAATATGGAAAAGATCGAGTTTGAAAATGACATCAACAGCTTTAATAAAGCCATGAAACGCTCGATTAAGGAGGCTACTTTCTTTGTCGAGAAAAATTCGTATACCCCAAAAAAATGGTGGAACAACAACCTGAAAGCCTTATTTCTGGAGCTGAAACAAACATCTGCTAAATTTAAGCTGAATAATAATTTCGAAAATCTCTCAGCACTACAGGAGGCCAAGTACACTTGGAAGAGGGCGGTTAGAACAGAAAAAAGAAAAACCTGGAAGGAGACAATTAACCGTATGAACCTGTCCAAAGATCCTAAAGAGATGCATGAGTTGTTTAAGAACGTCCAACATACTTTCTTTTCTCAGAACGACTGTGGCACTTGGGTAACTGAGAGAAAGATAGAATTCTTAAACCTTTGTAAACCTAGTCGGCCATTGACTGCGTTAGATGACCACCATCAGGATAATGAACATGACAGCATTGAATTTGATATCTCGGATCTCTTGTGGGCACTACATAATAAGAGCAATAACTCAGCTCCCGGGGTTGATGGGATCTCATACAAACATATAAAAATGATGAATTCTGATGCCAAAAGTAAATTTTTAGAAATCCTAAACAATTACTGGGAATCCAAAACAATCCCGGCACTTTGGAAAATCATAAAAATTATTCCCATTCCCAAACCCAATAAAGATTTAAATCTTATTCAAAACTACCGCCCTATTTCATTACTGAGTGTCCCACTGAAACTAATCAACAAAATGGTGTTAAACAGACTAACTCAATTCATCAATGAACACCAAATATTATCAAAAAATTCATATGCTTTTAGGCCCAAAAAAGCCACCACACACTGTATTAATGACCTCATTAACACTGTTCAAATTAATAAAACCAATAAAATGGTCTCTGTGTGTGCTGTATTTGATATAAGCCGTGCATATGAGAATGTGGACCGATCCAAACTCGCCCAAACCATGAGTCGGCTAAACATTCCACCTGATATTACTAGTTGGTTGAACCAGTTTCTAAGGGAACGACTGTTGATCCTTGATGAAGTTCAGCTGGTGGTGGATAATGGACTGCCTCAGGGCAGTTGCCTTAGTCCAACGTTATTCAACTTATACACCAATGAAATTCATGAATTGTCAGACGAATTCAATATCATATACCAATTTGCTGATGATTTCTTATTGCTTTCTCGGGGGAAAAATACCCAGGAAGCCATAGATAACCTTGAATTATTTGCATCAAAGTTTATTAATACATTAACTAACCTTAAGCTTCCGATTAATTTTGAGAAATCTCAATTTTTTATTTTTTCCAAAGCTAATTGCTCACAACATAATATTTACGTTAATAATCAAACCATCACGAACTCTAACAAACTTAAATATCTTGGATTCTTTATATCTTGGAATCTATCCGTTCTTCCCCATTATCATGAAGTAATAAAGAAAAATAATTTTAATAAATTAACTTTTAATGTAATTAATAAACAAACTGAAGGTCTACATCCTAGCAAGGCGCTCACCTTGTTTAGGACCCACATTCGTCCCAAAATTGAGTATGCGAGAACAACTACGGCTAATATGAATAAAACAACTACCAACAAGGTAACATCCTACTTCAATCCATTTTTAAGGAAATGTCTAGGGGTCACCCCATCCACCCCGATAAATGCACTTTACGTGTTAGCCAATGAACTTCCGCCGACTCTTAGAGGGTTATGGCTCACGGCCAAAGAAATGGCAAAAAGAATTACATTCGAGCCAGAGTTTGTGGAATTATGGATTGAGAATGCGATCCTTGAAAATATTGAGTCTAGCTATGGGGAATGCTGGAGGATATTTGGCGATATTCTTAGAGACCTTCCACATCTTAAAAATAACACTCCTGCGAATAAAATACTCATCTTTAATAAGGATAAAAAAATTAATATTGTTAGTGATGAGGATTTATTAAATGACAACCTGGGTTCCTTGCTGGGGCTCGTTCTGGATCCAAATGAAACCGCAATTTTTACCGATGCATCCAAAGACACGACCTCTGTGGGGGCGGCGTTTATTAATAAGTCTGATGAAGCCGTGGGCAAGTTCAGCTTACCTGCTGATACTTCAGTAGTGGAAGCGGAATTAGTAGCTATACTTAAAGCAGTGCAACATGCCGCTAACAGGAACCTTCCCTACGTATCTATCTTCACAGATAGTAATGTGGCCTGTGATATCGTTAATAAAAAAGACTGTGACTCTCCAACGGCACAACTCATCAAAGATACGGTCCATTCGTCTAATATAAATAGACTGATTTTAATATGGATCCCGTCCCATAGAGGTCTGACATTTAATGAACGAGTGGATAGGTTGGCGAACGAAGCCAGATTAGATGGAACTCCATTCATCCCATCATTCTCACTAAATCAAGCCTTGAATATAATTAAAGAACGTATTTTTAGGAGATGGCAAGAGGATTTCGACCTCACATCTAGGGAAAAAGGGCGATTCTTTCACAAAATCATTAGTAAAGTTGATACTGAAAGCTGGTATAAAAAGACTAAATTCAAACATACTAAACCTAAAATCATTAAAATAGCTAATCGCCTTATTATCAATCATAGTTACAACAAAGCTTTTTTAAATAAAATTAATAAGATCCCGTCTCCAGACTGCATTCACTGTAATGTGCCTGAAAACAACTACCATATAATAATGGAATGCCCTAGATATTACAGTATGCGAGCTAAGTTTCCGATCCTAAATAGAATTAATAATAGTTTTGCTGATTCCCTAAAGGAAATAGGCCCGGAGGGTTGGGTAATATTAGCATATGAGATCGAAAAAAGAAATATCCCTTTCTGACGAAGAAGTAGTCATTTTTCTTTTCTTTTTTGGCCAAAGACCTATCAAACACTAGTCATAAGATAATAAAGTTTAAATTATTTTTGTCTGAAATAAGATGGAATCAGTCGATCATTTGGAATCTTGGATGAATCTCTGAGAACAGTAATATATTTTATACTATGTTTTGTTTTTTTTTTCACGTTGATCTATCTCTTAATCAATATACTACCGGTTTCGCGTTCGTTAATTATCCGTCTCGAAGTTTTTACACTTAATCGGGAGTTACTACGAAAACCATAGTTTCGCGTTACAAGATGGCTATACAATCCTTATAGGATTCAGCCAACCCGAACGCATATACGCATCGCCTGTGCGGTTCAGATCACTGAGCCTATATCAGGGTTTATGCACGTGTGTTCAAAGAAGAAAAAAAAAAAAAAAAAAAAAAAAAAAAAAAGAGCTGTACCAGCTCTCACTCGAGCGACGTAAAGGCTCATGCTCCCCGTGTGGAACCTGAAGTGTACTGTTTGCATTTCAGTCTTACGCGCCTCGCTCTCATTCGCAAGCGAGAGCCGTGTGGCTCTTTGTGTGAAAGTGCACTTATAGTCACTTTTCACTTGCGTCCTCTAAAAATCTAGAATTTGCAAACACAAATTTTCATATTTTTTTTTATTAATTTTTTTTTAATGATTTAGTGCCACCATACACTGTCGAACTCGAACATGGTACAAGTGGACCGGTTTTTTTTCACGTTTATGTGAAGTGTGTGTGTCTTGAACTATTCAGAGGACATTTGTACCAGGGTCGTGTTCGAGATCGACAGTGTATGGTGACACTTATACTGAATGTTTGGTTTATTGAATGCATGGAAAATTACAATATTCGCAAGTCCCCTTGCGTGGGCTCCGCTGTTAAGGCTGCGTTCAGATTGACGAGCGATAAGCGTGTGACTAAGCATGTAAGCGACTAAAAATAATCGAATGCATTGTTTCATATGTAACTATTCAGATTGGCTAGCGCGTGAGCGCGCGATATTCCTAAGCACATTTACGCGCTCAATCGCTCGCGCGCTTATCGCTCGGCAATCTGAACGCGGCCTAAAGGTTCATGTTCCTCGGGGCGATCCATGCGATGACAGCGCAGCGATCCCAGCTCAGCGATCAGCGCTGAGCACTAATTGTGTGTATAGTCTATGGAGCTGTGTTCCTCCAAACGACTGCGACTACGCTCGCGAGAGAGGATCGCATGGCTCCGTCAGTCGCATCGCAGGGGGTAGGATATCGTCGCCATCATATTTGGGAGTCGCAATCGCTGTCGTGCATGTCGTTTGGCTGGTTTGGCCGTTGTGCATGTCGAGAAAATTGTATCTTAAGGGATCGCAACCCTCAGTATCGCACAAACATGAACGCTCGCTTCGCTCGTTCTTCGTGCAACAGCGTTTCGACCAGTTTTAAACACACCGAAGATCCAGTATAAATCATTAAAAAAAAAAAAAAATCAGAAATTAATTTTTTTATTTTGCAATTTGAGTTTTAGGGTGACGCGAATTAAAAATGACAAAAAAATCCGAGTGAAAGTGATTTTTTCATCCCAGGCCAAGGAAACTAAAAACATCCCACGAGGGGTTAATGCAAATATGTACATATGTATGTAGTATCGTCACGGACTCCAAAGGCCCATAATTCAATACATTCCGCCTGAAACACCAGGCCACATGAGCAACCCAAAACTCAATCATTTTTTTCTTCACTGTTGGCGCTGGGTGGGATATCCCCCGCAAAACATTTTTTTATTAGCGCGTCCAACGTGCTTCAAGGTCAAAGCCACCGCGTGCAGCCATACTCGCCTGCAGTCCCGAGTACAAAACAAACCGACCGAATTGACTCAATGCAGAACTACTACACTACTCGGCGCCAGATGTAAACAGTAAACACAAACAAAAATTCCATGTTTGCCCGCCATTTCCGCAAACGCCACTTTTCCCTATGCATGTAGCGCAGCCAGCCAACAATGCACACCACAAATGTCACTTTCGTAGGAATTAAGATTTCATCTGTTCGCTTTTTCTCCATGACCTACATACAGATCTCCTTTTATTATCGATCAGCGGTAAGCCGCTTCTTTCCCAATTGCACTAGAATACCGGAAGACCACATGGGATATCAAACAACTGGGAAAATTGCGCGAATCCCTGTTTTGGCGCTCACAAATCCCGTCTAACCTCAAAGCACTGTACACAAACTCTTCTAAAGCCACATTACTCGCACGAAAACGGAAATTCACTTTACCATTTGGGTTTCAGACGTATTAGGCCCGTCCGGGAGCATTTTTAACGTGTTTTCGTCGCTTATTAATTCGATTTTCCTGCAATTACGAGAAAAAACGTAAATCTTCACTCGTCTCACACACTCGGCTACCGCTCGGAACAACTTTTTCGTTGGAGTGCAGTGCAGTAGTAAAAAAACTGGACACGGGGTGCTGTGATGGTGAGATTTGTCCCGAGTGTGGTGAAAACATATTCGCGCGTAATTAGTGTACATCATTTGAATGCTTGCTCTGCTATGAATGAATAATGTCCAGCAAACATTTTTAGCGATAATCTAATTGAAAATATCCAAATCATATCGCAAATTATCACCAACTATCTCATAAAAGATAAAATAAAAACATAATTTTAAAGTGTTCGAAAAGAAATAAAACTTTCTGAAAACAATAATCCAGTCATCCGTAGCCAGCGTTCATATTACGTTTACACTATCCCCAGATTACTTCATCTGCAGCGTAATCTGGGTGTGGTGAGTTCAAAATTGTATGTATTTGACAGTTGCAGATTATCTCAGCTGGCGCAGATGAAGTAATCTGGGGATAGTGTAAACGTAATATTACACTATCCCCAGATTACTTCATCTGCAGCGTAAAAGCGCGTTGACACGATCAAACTACGGTTTGACAAACCACCTACTTGAACGTGTCAACCCCTTGTCAAACTGGTTTGATGTCTTGTGCTTCTGTCAAACGGTAGTTGAACGGTGCTCAACTTTTCATCAAATGCTAGTTTGTCGATCGTAGTTTGATCATGTCAACGCGCTCTAATATTACGTTTACACTATCCGCAGATTACTTCATCTGCGCCAGCTGAGATAATCTGCGACTGTCAAATACATACAATTTTGAACTCACCACACCCAGATTACGCAGCAGATGAAGTAATCTGGGGATAGTGTAAACGTTATTTAATCTGGGTGTGGTGAGTTCAAAATTGTATGATCGGCCTGTGTATGCGCTTATCGTTGACGATTTTTTCGACAGTTCCATATAATTTTTATAATTTTTGATCAACTGACATTTTGTGGCGATCCATCGGCCGATCGATCGGGCGACGGGTCGGATAATGTATGGCGGCTATAAGGCCGGCCGCATCTTGGACGTAGGCAGGGCAGCGCAGCGCGCACATGGCATTGTTGTTGTAACAATTGTCAAAATCGGACTTTTCAACAACAATGTCATGTGCGCGCTGCGCTGCCCTGCCTACGTCCAAGATGCGGCCGGCCTTATATTACGTTTACACTATCCCCAGATTACTTCATCTGCTGCTTAATCTGGGTGTGGTGAGTTTATAATTGTATGTATCTGACAGTTCCAGATTAAATCGACCGGCGCAGATGAAGTAATCTGCGGATAGTGTAAACGTAATTTTAAGTGTTAACCCAGCGATGGCGATTTATGAACGCAGCCAGTTTGTTCCACAATTCACTTTCATGATTACGCCTAACTTTGACAGTGACAAATATGTCAACATGACATCTTTCCGGAAAAATTGATTGAAAATAGTTCGCACAGTTCGTCCGCGAGACAATCCAGAATAAAATCAATCAATTATTACAGAAATATCTTTTAACATGGAAAAACCAGAAACCCAACATACGGGAAATCCACGTCGAAAGGTTCTCAACATGGCCATCTCCAGCATTCTCCTGGAGAAAGGATTTGATTCGGCCGATAAAGCTTGTGTTGAGTCTTTGACCGAGATGCTTCAAAGTCGTATGTTTACATGTCGATATTGCTGTTTATTCGACTTATATTATGTTTATTTAACATCCCATAGTGCTTTGTGAAATCGGACAATCGTCACGCAATTATTGCGAACTTTCCGGTCGCACGACACCTGTAATTGGCGATGTTGTAGTCGCCTTGGTCAATATGGGCATTTCGCTGCAAGGTCTCGAGGCTTTCGGGAAGCGTGAAAATCGGCGAATAATTCCGACGCCACAGCAAGCATCGCAGCAGAAACAACTCAATCTACTGCAGGCTGGGACGAAAAGTTCCCACCCGCCTCACATCCCAAATTATCTTCCGCCATTGCCGGACCCTCATGCTTACATTCGTACACCGGTAAGATGATGACCAGTTTATATCTGTTTTGTGTCAATTATTTATATGTTACTATTCCAGACTCATAAACAACCGGTCACAGAGTACGAAGCGATCCGCGAAAAGGCTGCCAATCAGAAGCGTGACATTGAAAGGGCTCTGACAAAATTTCTCGCCAAAACAAGTGAGACTGAAAGTTTATTCGATACAGAGGATAATATGTTTGCATGTAAGTCAATGAAATACTCCACTCCCTTTATGGTATGTTGATGTGGGGTGTAAGAATAAGCCACGGCCTTGGACTGCTTGTTTCTGCGTTCCTGCGGCAGCCGGTTCTTCGTACCGGAACGACCCGTTTGTCAACGGCCAAGAGCTGCCAAACCCCCTCGATGCAAGAAGAACTGGGGTGTGTTCCATAACGTAACTATAATCAGAGCTGTAGTCAACTCTGACTACCGTCATAGTCAGCTATAGCTCTAGGTGTTATGGAACGACAATAGTTGTAAAATAGCACCAACACCGCCATCATCCGCACCAATTTTTCTCAAATTCAGTTTAATGCACTCTAAACTGCATAAAACAATTCTTAACTAAAGCAATAACCATGTAATTATGCACTACATCGACTGTTTACTGTCACTTTGACTTCGTGTATACGTGTGTGTATGATCGAAAGCTATCGATAGCTTCCCCTCATGAGCACGAGCTAAAATAGTTGACTACAGAGCTGACTATTGTGTGTTATGGAACGACGAGAGTCAACTACAATAGCTGACTATCGGAGTTATGGAACGGCAATAGTCAGTGATAGTTGACTATAGTCAACTATAGTTACGTTACGTTACGTTATTACGCACCCCTGCAGTATTCGAAGCATCGCTACCACAACAGCAACAAGCGTACCTCCAGCACGGTTTCCGAAGGATGCACAATACGACGACGGCCGTGGATGCAATTACATCTCACATCCACAATCAACCTCGTCCATGTCACAGAACAATTCGGTAGCACTTAACCTGTCAAAAGCCTTCGACACAGTCAGCCAAGCCATTCCGCATCCGTCTGACAAGTGTTTGCTCACACGGGTCGTCTCGTAATCGGCTCGTCTGCGATTCGAACTCCATTTCCCAAGCAAATCGATTCGCTTACGTACCGAGCAATGGACGACCCGTATGAGCACCTCCATACATTTGCTTGGGAATTGGAGTTCAAATCGCAGACGAGCCGATTACGAGACGACCCGTGTGAGCAAACATTTAAATTGTGCATCGTTTCCAGCGCAAACAACCAAATGGATTGCCAATTATCTTGCGGGCAGGCAGTCCTACACCGAATTTAGGAGCGATAAATCGAAGCTAAGGAAGATAAAACAAGGTGTGCCACAAATCTCCCTCCTTGTTCAACCTTTATCTGGTTTCCCGACACCACCCGAAAGAATCGAAATAATCTGCTATGCCAATGATTGCTCCATTCTGGCAACAGGGAACAACATCACGGAAAAATCGGTAGAAACCGCTCTATACGAGGTGGTCTCAACGATCGAAACATCCCTTCAATATAAAGAATTCACTCTCGGTACATTTCTGGACATAGCAGGGGCTTTCAACAACGTCACTATGGAGGCTATAATGGAGGCCTTGGAACTTGGTGAGGTGAATGCTACTCTAAGGAAATAGATCAAAACACTACTCTCGAACAGGCTAGTAACGTTTGAATGGGGAGGCGCTAAAGCCACCAAGAGTACGATGAGAGGCACTCCGCAAGGAGGAGTGCTATCGCCGCTCCTATGAATACTCGTACTGAACAATCTACTAGCATCCCCCGAATCGTCCGGAATACGTGCGGTAGCCTATGCAGACGATGTTGTGATACTCGTATCAGGCAAGCACCCGAACACACTGTCAGAACTTACAACTATGGCTCTCAGTAAAATACTAAGGTGGACGGATAGAAGAAGTCTAAGTGTAAATCCTCGGAAAACTGAACTAGTCCTCTTCACAAGGAGAACCAGAATTCAGGAATTTATCCTGCCAAAGATGGGTGAATCCGAGTTAACTTTGTCAACCCATGCAAAGTACTTAGGGATGATCCTTGATAGTAGACTTTACTGGGGTCGTAACGCCGAGGAACGGAACAGGCCAACACGCCTTTTGTACCTGCAAAAGCATGCTTGGTAAAAAGTGGGGGTTTAAACGGCTGTCGTAAGACCGATACTAACGCACGGAGCTGTGGTCTGGTGGACAGCACTCAACACGAAAAGAATCCTACAGAAAATGGAGAGGGTACAGAGACTATGTTGCTTAGGGATCACTGGTGCCTTAAGAACAGTATCTTCGCTCTCTCCGAACACCCTTTTAAACCTGCCTTCAATCGGCCTATATCTGAAGAATGAGGCAGCTAAATGTGCCCTACGGCTTAGAGAGGCAGGACACTTCAAAGAGAGACCATATAGCCACCGCAGTATTAGGCTGCCATCTATTAATACTGCATTTATGAAACCACAAGTAGGTTTCAACACAAACTTCGTGGTCAATATACCCGATAGGGAGCAGACCCGGTAGTTGATCATGGACGCAGGAAGGCGCTGAACTTCTACACGGATGGCTCCAAGATGGAAGCCGGAGTCGGAGCAGCAGTCTACTCGTCGGAAATTCCATGCAACCTTTCCTACAGACTGCCGAACGAGTGCAGCATTTTTCAGGCGGAGGTGCTTGCGATCCAAAAGGCAGCTGAGGTGATGATTTCATCCCGGAAAAAGGGTGGAATCGTCATACACACGGACAGTCTAGCAGCACTAAAGGCGCTACAGTCCGTCACAATCAAGTCGAAGACAGTGCATAACTGCCTAATAGCTCTGGGATCAGCTAGGACCCTGGAATTCTGGTGGGTTCCGGGCCACAGCGGGGTTCTAGGTAACGAAGTAGCGGATGGACTAGCCAAACAGGGGGCTATCCTCGAGGGATAGCCTTAGAGCTGCCGACGCCAATACAAACATGCAAGAAAATAATGGACGACAGTATGCGTCAAAAGGCCATATCTAACTGGCTCAACACAAACGACTCCAGAGTAACGAAAATATTCTGGAATTCTTATGACAAAAGGAAAACTGAAAGCCTCTTGGGACTGCCCCGAAGTCAGTGTCCACTTTTAGTGGGTATACTAACGGGCCACTGCTTGATAGGGGAACATGCCCACAGACTAAAGCTAATAACCAGCGATGGCTGCAGGAATTGCCAAATACCAAACACGAAAGAAACTCTTAAGCACCTCCTATGCAATTGTCCTGTCCTGTCGCTAGAAGGAGATTAAAGTGCCTAGGAGCTCACTTCTTCAACGATCTTGAAGGAGTCGCAGGACTCAGCTGGAGAAGCCTCTTGAGGTTCGCCAACGAGTCAGGTTCCTTTAAGCTCAATGACGATCTTCTGGTAGGGGCCAGCAACGACACGGGATGAGTACCTGTTATATGTGATATCGCTATGGACCTCAGCGGTCTATGCGGAGTCGTCTAGGCTGCCACCCTACCTAACCTAACCTAACCTAACATCACGGAAATTTGCGAACGTATGAACGGTTACCTTGGAGGACTCAACGTATTCTTCACAGGCAAGAATTTAACCGTTTCAGCGCCTAAATCCTCGGTAAACTTATTAATCACCTGGACGAAGAAAGTCAAGATGCAACTTCTCAACTGGTAGTCAACCTATTCCTACCGTGGACCATCCTAAAATCCTTGGAGTAACTCTGGACAGCATGGCCACGTCATCTTCCCATGCCTTAACCGTGTGCGAAAGGATGCGCGGTAGGAATAAATTAAAGCCTTGGCCGGTGTCACCTTTGGCAAAGACAAAGAAAAGAACAAGACAAGAAACTACTACTACTACTACACAAAGCAATCTCTGTCACACATAATGGAAAAAGAAAAAAAAAAGGCTTGCCAAAATGCTGCTCTCCGTACTGTAACTGGCTGTCTCCTAATGTCATCCCAGAACCATCTGCATCATGAAACCAAGATGATGCCTCTAAGAGACCACAACCAGCTTCTTGCCAAACAGTATCTGGTGGGTTGTTATCGGAGGGAACACCCCAACACTAACGTGACAACAAGACTCCACCACTAAGGCATGCTAGGCGCGATTTGAGGTACTTCCAACGAGATGTGATGGGGGGGGGGGGGGGGCTCCCTTAGCTGGATCACGTCTATTTTCAATACCAACCAACAAGATCTACCGTACAGGTGCAAATCCAGGTTTCCATGAAGCTGTTGGCGATCCGTTTCAACTCCCAAACATTTGAAGAAAAAGATGAACACACATCCGGTTTCGTTGATAGCCTGGACTAACATACGATAAAATGGACTACAACGATAGTACCCCAAGCAAGTCGACCCCGAACATTTATAAGCAATCCAAAAACCATATTTTTCTTGCCGTCCACAACGTCAACCTTTATCGCTATCAACATCTCAACATGTACACACAAGATCCCCGCAAGCGCGCCGCCCGCGCGGATCTCCAAGCAACAGCCATGCACATTGACCACTTCACTTAAACGACATGCACAACCAGATGACTGGGCGACTACGTGGCTTGGAGACTAGCATGTCCAATCTCCTAGCCATCGGTCACGCAGGTGGCGAGTATCCGTGACTGGAATATCTCCGTATGAGCGCCACCGTGTGATTACACATGCCAGATCTCTTAGTGACCGGTTTGCCCAGTCGCTCGGGGATTTGAGTATCCCCGTGTGAGTAGTGCCTTACTTGAACCGAGTGTTTTTATGGCAATACAATTTTTTTAACATGAATTTTCGAATTTTTATGATTTTCTGAAAAACGTCCGGTTCCTCTGTGCAACCCTGTCTAATTGAATGGGACTGAACTGTTGGTTTTACGTTTATGTTAATTAGTTCGCGCCACAATGCATAGTTGAATGAGTGTGATGATCTTAAGGTGGACACATATATTATGTGTCCAAAATCCAATTTTTCCGGTGTCTAATTCAAAATTATCCTGGTTGATGGATTTGACAGGGGAACTTTTGGATTCGCCCGGGGAAAATTGGGATTTTGGACGCAAGTGTGTGTCAGGCTTTAGGTGCGCACATGCTGATGGTCGGGTATATTTCCGACTCGAGTATTGTACATATACTCAATTGCCCTAACCCCTTGTGGGGAATAGCGCATCAACTGTTCCATGTGGCCCAGTTGACGTTTCGTTGGCATAAACTGGTTTCGCAGAATGCAGTTGCCAGCCCAGCATGCACCTCTTGCACATCCATGGCCACGAACGTCGTCGTGGACGGGATTCGAACCCGAAATGCCGGTAGTTATGCCTCAACACACTGCGCTACCGGTCGCCCAATTGTATTGTACATGCAGAAACTTAATCATTGGCCGGAATCCTAGAAAAGACGCATTTCGACCTCGACCCAGTGTGTTACATTGAGGTGGATGTCGACGTGGACGTTTAAGATACTAGACCAATTACGGACGGGTAATTGATTGAAATTAATTAATTGAAAGAACACAAATACATTTCCATAATACGAGTACATACTAACGTAAATAATTTCATTACAGTAATTGCTGCTAAACCTACATTTCCGTCATATTTTCCTGCTCTAAATCCGACTGATCAAGTGTTTGACTTCGATGAATTGGAATATCACTATCAAGTGGCCAATCGTACTGAAGATGTCCCTACAAAAGGTAAAAAAAAATCAACTCCATTCGTTAGACTGCCGGCGTTCACGTGTTTTCTGCCGTCACTGGGTTTCGCCTTTGCGAATTATCAAACTTTAACTAATGGTCCTAGTCAGTTTTCGTATAAACAAATTATGTTAATCGTTTTGTGTCAAAACAAATAATTAAGTAGGTAAGTTGCTTGTTTGCGTAATGTGTGCTCCTTACCCTATACTAGACTTAATAGATACGCAAAAGGACGCACCCATTTCTTACCTACATTTTTGTTTTAACACACTACAATTAATACAACTGGTTGATACGGCAACCACCAATTATCTTTCATACAAGTAGAGTTGCTGCCGACAACAAGCAAATGTCCAACCCATTGACAGAAAACACGCGAACTCGAACCAATAAGCGGTCGGCTTCATTGTTTAATATACAGGGTGTTCCGTTCCTAATGGTAAATACTTTAATGGTATATAGTAGTGTTCATTAGAGGAAAATTGACTTGTGACATAGACACTCTCTCTTCACCCGTTACAGAGTTATAGCATTTTTTGTAAATTATGTTAAAACTTTGGACTTGCCGAACAAAATTCAAATTTGCCACACTTCCAATCATTTAATCGGCGATTTCACCCCGCTTTCTGAAACTACGCAAAATTTCATATAAAACAACTTTTTTTTACGGCTGCGGAAATCACCGATAAGATATAACTGTTCAAAATTAAAGAAATGTTAAAATCCATTTTTCATCGGAAATTCAAATGATTATATTACAACGGTACTTTGAACTGACAAAACTGCAGAATTGTCAAAATTGCCCCATTGTGTTAGCTTTCGAACGGAATATAAAATTCAAGGACTTAGATTTGAAAATCTATGAATGTTACGTATTAAGATGCATTTATACCAAACGAACGAGCGCTCGCTCTAACTCAAATACTAGCATTTGGCTCATTCCCAGTTCAGATAGAGTGTTCTTTCGATGCTCGGAAAAATGAACTCGAACGCTCGGTCAATTGGTGTAAACGGAACATTCTACGAACAAAAATTCTTGAGACATTCTGTTGACGTTCTACGTAATCGTCTGGCCGGGCGATTATTAGTTGTGTTCTAGAGCAGGGGTCGGCAAACTCCGGCCCGCGGGCCAAATCCGGCCCGCCGCTGGTTTTCACCCGGCCCGCGCGTTAATATGGTTTTTGACATGGGAAAGTCAAATAGTTAATAAGCAATTTTTTTTTGTCACAACCGTAATGTGTTGGAGTTGAATTTACATAAATTTATTTGCTACATTGGAGACTCAGTTGGAATAAAAATCCAAATAGCAATCCCTGTCCACATCCGAGGTAAATCATATTGTAACAATCGAATATAGAGTTTGTGGTGGGGTCTTTCAACAGAACACTAGGATTTCAATCGCTATGGATGTCTGTCCTAGCGTATGAATTTCATTAAGATGGCCTGTGCCAGGGAGACTTTAATTCAGACGCGCTAACATTGCAGATAATAATGTAGGCATTAGTATACGTAACGTATATACTCTTAATAAGATAAGGCTAGTGAATGTCTGATGAGTACTAATCTGGTCTCCAGTGACCAGTTTGGTTCACTTGGTTTCATTCTGCGTACCGGCTGAGGTTTGCGCCCCTCACCCATCACGGCACATATACTTGCCCACTAAGTTCGGAGAAATTAAAATTGAGGGAATTTGAATAAAAAAAAGTATTGGCCCATAAGGATGCGAACTTCAATCGACAGTGTTTCGAGTGGCGGCACAAATGCATGACGCGTTGTCAAGCTAATCTACAGATGCATACTATGTTGGTATGCAGAGTGAAGCCAACCCAGCTCCCAGTTTTGAATGAAATATAATTTGTATATTACCTGCACTCTGCAGGAAACTTGAAACCAGGTGACTCTGTGTGGGTTGCAGAGTCACGCATTGAAAAACCGTATTCATTACCCCAGGACCGGTGATGAAATTGATGCGTGTGTCCTTAAACTCGCATCGATTTCGTCAATTCCAGGGTACGAAACAAAGACGTTTTTAGATGGCATTTGTGGTACAAAATAGTAATAACACGATGTCTAATTCGACAACTTTAGCTAGATGAATTCATGACAGTTTTTAGTAATTTGTTTTTGTTCTAAAAAAAAAAAAATTTTATTTGAGTATCGGTCTGTAAATTTTGATGAACTTTATTGAATCCTACAGCCTGGTTTATAGATGCGTTTTTTCTTACATGACTATCCAGTGCAATTCAGTCCAACAACAATAGCGACAAAACGTTAGCCTGAAGGCTAAACAGAGTAGGCATACTTTCAATTTGTGTATCAGTATTGGCCTGTAGGATTCAAATTTTACTGCCAAGCATTGAAACGAAAATGCAATCGCTGAAATTGATTTCCACTTTAAGCAAAGTACTAAGATCGCTTTCGAGCGAAGTCTCATAAAAAATTGTCAAAACTTGCGTTCACACGAAAAAAATTTTGCTCTCAGTACTAACATATTTCATTCAAAGCAAAAAGTCTCCACTTCATTATGAGCAATTTTCACGCGAAAACAATTACTTTGCACTTTATTTCGCTCAAAAACTGGTCTTTGGAGTAGAAGTAAAGTTCAAGGCAAGGTACTGTGTGCAAGTTTACACTGTCACTTTTTCTTGGGAGAGATAAGTGCAATATTTTTAATTGAAAAGGTTAGTACCAGCCTTTAGGCAGTCCGATTTTACGTTTCTTGACGATGCCGAAAAATGTAAATAAGGCGGATATCCACTCAGGATTCATCCTCAGTCACAACAATGCAAAAAAAAATAAGTAAAATACATGAATTCTCTCTAATTTCGGCACGAGAAAATGACCAATTTTTTCTCTTATATCTAACAGTTAAATTGTTCATAATTTTGATTCAATTTCTTCTACATCTACGTCGCGCAGGATCATCGTGGTGTGTGCTGATGAAATGAGACTGAATTTTCTTGATACGCTGTCCTTCATCTACCAAGTTTTGCTAAAACTCTGGTTAGGGTCTGATAACCAAAGCCAAGAACACTGGACTGCGATCTCAATTTGTAATGTTTTATTGATCTAGTTGTGTCAGAGGCCAACATTATTCCTTCTTCAATTTTAACTAGAGATCAGAGCGCAATATCCTTGCCTTGCCCTTGGCATAGCAATGGAAACATTTATTTTTATCTTTTGATCTCTATATCGATACATATAACCAAAAATGAATTGCTGCGAAAATAGCATGAGCAGATTTATGAAAAACTGCACATTATTCACGATAAACTCTCAAATATATTGCCGAAAACTTGCATTAAAACCCCAAATAAGATAAAATATGTTTGTTCATTTGCTGCGCTAAAAAAGGGTACAACTACATACTAACGAAAATGCAATTCTCAAATATATCCCTGAGGTTGTAGTGTTGAAAACAAAATAGTTCCATATTTCAAAATATATTTTACTGCAAAGAGAAACTTCCATCTGGCCGTTATTGGTAATAGGTTGACCACACTGTTAAGCTTTTGCATTTCGAATTTCCTATCCGGCCCACTGAGCCTAAAATTTAAAAATTCTGGCCCTTTGCCAAAAAAGTTTGCCGACCCCTGTTCTAGAGCATTGGCCTCACGTTGGGCGCCAATGTTACAAGCGAAACCGGATGGAGGTCAGCGGTTGGTGCCGGCTTGCCGCGGAGCACGGCCGTGGGGCGCCACGCACTTTCAATTTACCCAACCGTGTGGTGACCAAGAGACTCTAGGCAAGTGCGAGCACTAGAGTTGCGGTTTCACCCTCCAAATTCAGCTATCACCCCGGAGCACAATTCGCACGCTCAAGTTCCAAGACAGAACGAATGCTCTAGTAAACATAGCATTTACACAGGCAGAATATTCAGACGCTCTGCTTGAGCCATGGAGGAGGTTAAAGTTATTGCAGTGGCCACTTTTTCAATAGTATATAATGCAGCGAAGAAAAAAAGAGAAAGCGACGTTGGTGGGTCGCGGATCTATTAAAAACACGAAGTGTGTCTCCGCTCAAGAAAATGCGCTTGCAAGAAGAAATCGGCCAATTCAGAAACTTTTGTAGGCTATCAGTACAGGATTTTGATTTTCTTCTGGATAAAATGCGAGTTAAAATTCAAAAGCAAAACACAAACTATCGAGAATCGATCAGCACAGAGCAAAAACTTGCTTTGACTTTGCGGTTTTTAGCGACAGGAGGTTCTTACTCAAGTCTTATATAACTTTTCAAAGTTTCAAAATTATCAATTTACGGAATCATTCTTCATCACTTCTTATCGCGGAGATAAACAAGGCTTTACAACATAACCAAAAATCCAGTACGTAGGCACGGACAGCCAGATATAAACAATAGCAATTCTTTAGAACAGAACTTATAATCGCCCAGCCGGGCGAGCACGTAGAATATCAATAGAATGTCTCAAGAATTTGTGTTCGTAGAATGTTCCGTTTACACCAATGGAGCGAGAGTTCGAGTTCATTTTGCCGAGCATTGAAAGAACACTCGATCTGAAGTGGGAACGAGTCAAATGCAAGTATTTGAGTTAGAGCGGGCGTTCGTTCGTTTGGTATAAATGCATACGTAACATTCGCAAATTTTCAAATCTAAGTCCTTGAAATTTATATCTCGTTCGAAAGTTAACATAAATTATCATTTGAATTTTCGACGAAAAATCCATTTTGAAATTTTAAGTTAGAACAGTTATACCCCACATAAAATACATCGCCCGATCGATTGGCCGATGGATCGGCACAAAATATTAGCTGATCAAAATTATATGGAGCTGTCAAAAAAATCGCCAACGATAGGCGCATACACTGGCCGATCCATCGGTCGATATCGATATCGGGCGATGGATCGGCCGATCGATCGCTGCGTCTATTAGCCGCCATACATTATCCGATCCGTCGTCCGATCAATCGGCCGATCGATCGCCACAAAATATCTGCCGATCTCCACTGCGCACACACTGCGATTTTCGTGCGATGCGATAACGAATGACAATTCAAAAAGTAGGTTATGATTCACTCCCAATGCAACCTAGATTCATTTTTGTTAACTATTTGGATTTTGTCTGGTATTTTCGTATACCACATATTTAATATTTCAATTGCAGTGCCATTTAAATCATTAGAATCCTTCAAATTTTAGCATTTAATAATTTGGTAATTTGACATTCACTTGCGATAATCACATATACTATCCAATCGATCGTCACCGACGGATCGCACGAAAATCGCACTAAAATATCGGCAGACCAAAATTGATCGGCCGATCGGTGCGATTTCCACATACACAGGTCAATCCGTCAGGCCAATATCGGGCGACGGATCGGCCGATCGATCGGTGTGTATGAAACGTTTAAGGTGGGTATTATATCTTTGAAGTAACGGTGATCTTTGAAACCGGGAAAAGGTCCATTTATATCAAATATGGTGTAACTTAACAAAGTGTGGTCAAAACTCGGATTAAATGATTGGGGGGAGTGGGAAATTTTGATTTTGCTCGAAAAGTCAAGTTTCTTGACATAATTTACAAAAATGCTACAACTCTGTAACGGTTAAAGAAACAGTGTCCATGTCAGACGTTAATTTTCCTCAAATGAACAGTACTATCTACCATTAAATTATTTACCATCAGGAACGGTACACCCTGTATAATGTTTATTTAAAAAATATATTTTAATATTTTCTTTTCTAAACTGCATTACAATTTGTTTTATAGAAGAGCCTGAAAATGAGAGTGGCAACGAAGATGGCGACGAAATGAAAACCGAAAAAGATGAAACCAACATTAAGATAGAACCTGACGTATCGCCAATTAAAAACAATTCAAGCACAAATAATGCAATTTTGAATAATCCCAATATTGATAATCCGTACTTACGAGCGGCAACATTACCGAAAAAGCCTAAATCCGAACCATTGTCTAATTTTAGTCTTTAAGGTGTTTTTTCTAGGTAGGTTAGTATTGGAATAAATTGTCTTTAAATGGATTATTTGTTATTCCTGCAAAATATTATTGTTTTTGATTACGCCATCTGAAAATAGTCGCAACAATTAAGACAAGATCTATTAAGGCTGCTTCATATACACTATATCCTTTACTGTACAAGGTGCCTTTAGATGGTAAATAATTGATTGGTAGATAGTACCGTTTATTCACGGTACACTCGAAACATTAAAACGAGCCTCGGATAGCACGGACTGATTCCCCGGCAACGACTTTTGCCTACAAACAACGGACCACGATCGGCTTTTGGAACGATCGGACGATGTGGCGCGAGTGCAATAGTGCAAGGCTCACTGAAGTCGAACGGGAAATGACCGTATACAACATCGATATACTAGGACTGAGCGAAACAAGATGGCCTGGGTCGGGAACGACTTTATCACCAAGCTCCCAAACAGTACTGCTCTACTCTGGAAATGAAGACGATACGTCACCTCGAATGGCAAGCGTCAGAATATTGTTGACTAGGGAGGCACACCTATCTCTAATTGACTGGAAGCGCATCTCCGACCGTATCATCACAGTCACATTCAAATGCTGCGCTCCGACTGAACCAGCGGATCAATCAGCTAAGGACGCCTTTTACCAACGGCTTGGCGGCATCTTCGACAAGGCTCCCAGAGGTGACATAAAAATTATCACGGGGGATCTCAACGACAAAGTTGGGTCTGACAATGTAGGCTTAGAGCACCTAATGGGCAATCATGGTCTAGGCAACAGGAACAAAAATGGCGAGATGTTCGTGGAGTTTTGCAACTCTCGTCAACTCGTCATTGGCGGTACCCTGTTCAAGCTCAATCGCTGCCGCTTAACAAGTTGGACCTCTCCGGATGGCAGAACAGAAAACTAGATTGACCATATAGCCGTTTCCAAGACATGGAGGAATTGTCTTTTGGATGTCAAGTTGAAGCGAGGTACTGATTTTGACAGCGACCACCAACTTGTTATCGCAAAAATACGCTTACGAACGGCAGCGATCCAGCGCCCTCAAAATGTACGAATCTTGCCACGTTTTAATGTGCAAAAGTTAAATGGCTGCTACAGTCAATGGGCCATGATTAGCAATTGGAAGCCCTTGCCATCGATTATCTACGCGTATAGCAGTTAGTGGCGATGGTGTTTGGTAGAAAATGGCTCCGAAGCCAATTCCTGGCAGTCTTCATCGCCACAAACCGCTATCTGGCCAGATTCACGATAGCAACTGACAGCGATGGGCCATTGTAGCAGGCATGAAGATCCACCAATAAGACGTGCATATTCCACCTTGCACGAGAGAGCTATTGCACCACCACCTTGTGTGTACAATCGATGATAGATGGAAAAATGGCTAAGGACTCATTATTTCGTGTGGCGTAACATTTGCGGGTCGATTGGAGCGCGGTAGGAGACCATTCATTAGCAACTCTACATGGTCTCTAATCTCAGCACGCACTAGAGTTAAGGAAAAGATTAACTCCGTTGCTGACGGCTCAGCCTAGAGCTGTTCCTAATACCGGGATCCCGGTTTGGTACCGTTTTTTTTTTCAGTACGCGTACCAAAAACCAAGAGTACCCGTATCAACCATGAGCCGATTTTTTTCAGTACCGGTACTGAGTACCGGGATCCCGGGATTAGAGTACCGGTACTGAGTCCCTGGATCCCGGGATTTGAGTACCGGTACTGAGTACCGGGATCCCGGGATCTGAGTACTGTACACTGTACAGAGTTAAATCTAAACTAGGAATGTTCCCCTCTTTTTATCAAAAGTCGATTTTAAATTTATAAAAACCGTCATCTCAACGGATTAATTTTCCGAGTGAAATGTCCTCGTCGTGTAAGCGTAGCCCAAAGCAAAATTCCCCCCTCGCGTTCATTCCAATTTCGGTCGTCCACTTCCAAGATTTCCAATCAGTGGAAACGTCAAGTGAGAAATGTCACAGACAACGTAAACAAGAAACTGAAATTTCCGATTTTTTTGCGG
This sequence comes from Chloromyia formosa, assembly GCA_964017055.1. Classification (NCBI taxonomy): domain Eukaryota; kingdom Metazoa; phylum Arthropoda; class Insecta; order Diptera; family Stratiomyidae; genus Chloromyia; species Chloromyia formosa. Next base: position 82,421,664 of record OZ024816.1, on the reverse strand, counting down.
CTTTTTTATGGTTATTCTGTGAGAGTTTTCGTCCGATAGCAAATGAAAAATGAATGTTAGAGATTTGTGTAGGATTTGCACACAAAATGATAGGAAAATGCATCAAATTGCTAAGTCCATAGCGCCGGGGATAAATGTGACATGTACGAGTGTTGTTGAATTGTGGAATATTTTCTCCAAAGTGCTTGTAAGTAGAGACGAGAATTTTGTTTGTTTGATTTTAGGAAATAGTTGATCGTGAATATTTAAGTGTAATTGTGATTTAAAGGCGAAGGCAATTCCAGTAGTTGTTAAGAAAATTCTGCATTGGCGAGAGCGCGCGAACGTCGTAGGTCGCGATAATGGTGATCGTCGTCCGTGTTTCAGGCTGTACACCCACTCTGTGCGACAGGTTGATCTCCTTTAAATGACATAGTTGAAGCATGCGGTTCCACCATTAGGAGGGCACAGGATCAGCTGAAATTGACATATATACTTAGGAACCTTGACATTAATTATTGATCGTTGATTTGATTACAGAAGACAGTAAAAGCACTAGGGTGACCTATTACCCAGGGCACAGAATATTGGAGAAAAATAACCCCTGAAACGGGGCTATCCGAAGTAGGTAGCAACCTTTGCCTGAAAATGTTATCCAAATGTCCCAAAAAGTTAGTTAATCGTTAGGTCACAGGTTAACTCTTTTCGGGGCGCTGGCATATTTTTTATACCAGCTTTTCGTAGATTTTCTCCTGGGTAACCTGGATAACAGTAAACTTTATAAACTGTTTCATTGATATGGTGGTGGTGATGAGATAGCCTCTTATCTATGGAAATAATTTTTTTTTGCTTAGGCGGCTATTACACTATAAAAGTTTTTTTTTGTCAAAGATTTCTATATCAAACTTTTACTAAAACTTCTTTTATAAACGATACCAGATCTAGGGTTCGCTACCCACACAACATTAACACCGATTTCATTTTGGACATTCTTCCACGGTCATTCACCTCGGGGGAGGGGGCTTCGGGAGCGCCACCATTTATCCCATTTTTTGCAGTCTCACTTACCTTCCGGTTTATTTCGTATGATATAGGCCCTTATGCGAATTTGCATGTCCTGCGTTCCCACTCGATCCAAAGCGGTTCGGAGTAGACGTGTCAAATTCTTTGGACATCAGTCACAGTTGATGAATTGGTCCAGGAATCTGTTGCAAACGCTGATCCACCTGCTGTGTTCTTCGTTGCCCATGAAATGCAAATTTGCAAGGAATTGTAGTTTTGGCCAGCGAGTTTAAAAAGTGAGCCCAGCTAATGGTATATCGGACCCCCTCCAAAATATTTTAAAAGCGCTTAATTAGAGGCATTTGAACATGACTGCGACCGAGATGAAAATACTACGGATGTCAGCCGGTGTGATCAAAAAGGATCATATCAAAAGTACCTACATCCGAGGCAGCTTGTTCGTTGAGCAACCGATCACTGAAAAGCTCGAAGATCGTCGTATGGATTGGTATTGCCACGTTCTAAGGCGTCCGCCTGAGAACCCTGTCATGAAGGCATTATTAACGAATGTTCCATTTGCTGGACCCAAACGCCGAGGCAGGCGGAAACACACATGGATCGATCAGATGAAAAAGCAACAACAACGCGTTAATCTTGGCGATGATACGATCCAAGACCGTGCTGCCTGCAGAAGGAAGCTGAGATTATACCGCCAGAATGGGCGAAGTGCCAACACCACAGGCAGAGCAACGCGAAGCCGCAGAGTGGTATGAAAGGGCAAGGAAGAAGAAGAAGAGGCATTTGAACTTTCCCGTTTGGACAGCACATTCTGGGCGTTCCATTTTCAAATTTTAAAGCGTGACAGTGTACACACACGTTTTCCATCTTATAAATTGAAACGCTTGGATGGACGCTGTAATCTAAATGTTTGTCATATCGGAATGCAGCCATCACTAAATATCTCCGTTGATTCGATCTCGCAATTGATTCCGCGTTTCTCGCAGCAGCCATTCTTATTCTTGCCCCCTTAGTTGCGAGCGTTGCGTAATTACGGTGTTTCGACAATTCTACAGCGGACACTTCCAACACGCCGTTGACGTGTTTCTGCTGATTCAGCCCGTCTGGCTGCCCTCATCCTTCTCGCACCGGTGCTACTTCGTCCCTATGATCGTACCATTATTTTTAACTTTTTTGAATTTTTGGGAGTGTCACCATACATCTTAGCGACCTCGAAACTATTAAATCGACACTAATTTATGTCATTTTGGACATTTTATTCCCTCTGACTCATTCCCGGGGGAAGGAGGGAGTAGGAGGAGGGGCTTGGGGAATTCAATCATTCATTTCGGCGACCCCAAAACTAATGGTTTTGATACTAATCCCGGTGAGATAAATATAATAGGTAGTTTTCATGGATTGCCTGTAAATTTCGTAAACTGGGATGACTCCGGCCTCTTTAGTATGGTTAGCCCGGCCACACACTTTCGAACACGAACTCGAAATGGTACAAGTGTCCTCCGAATGGCTCAAGACACACACACAGTTCACAAAAATCTGAAGCAAATTGTCCACTTGTACCATGTTCATGTTCGAGTTCGGTTTCGACAGTGTGTGGCCGTGCTTAAATTGGATTTTACTGCATGTAAAAACATCATGTAGTCGCTAACCATCTTACTTTCATCCTCGCCTTCCCAAATATAAAATAAAAATAAATAACTGGCGCAACAGTCCAATTTGAACCACGGCCTCGAGATGAGTTAGCATCATCTCATTTTCTAGATCGTGACGGTTTTTTATGCCGAGGTATGTGATCAGCAACACGCTCAACCGAGTTATTTACCCCATAATGGGTACTCATTTAACAGCTGAGTGGGCTCATAGTCCGACACGTAAATCCCCGGAATCGAACCGGGGCCCAGTGCGTTGAAGGCGAACGTGCTAACCTTTGCGCCATCCGGACTACCTTCCCAAATATACTTGTGTCATATTTCGTTATCCGAAATGACGCCACGCCGCCCTTTTGGTTCGCTTAATCGGGGTTTTACCGTATGTGGTAACAGTTTAGATTCCCGAACCACCTTATTTTCCTCCCCGGTCTACCGAAAGTACTTGTGAAAAGTTTCATTTTCTGAAATGTTGCCGCCCTCTTTGGTTCAGTTAATCGAGGTTTTACTGTATGTGGTATCATTTCAGAGTCGCGAATCGGCTTATGTTCCTCCCTGGCCTCCCGAAAGTACTTATGAAAAATTTCGTTATGCAAAACGACGCCGCATCCTTGGGTTCCGTTAAACGTGGTTTTACTGTGTGAGGTCGCGAACCACCTAACTATCGATTCTAGCTCGCCAAGTATACTTCTGCAAAATTTGGCGACAATCGCCCCCGTGGTTAAAAACGGCTTTTGCATGACAAACATACAAAAATAATCTTCATTTTTATATATTAGATTTTACAGTAAATAATGCGATATTACACTATGTACAATATATTATTTTAAAAAAATTGTGTTAAATATTAGTGTCAAGCCGTGGAAAATATTAGTGTCATCGGTGTGTAGATTCAAAAATCAGGACCAAATAAAACGTTTGTGGTAAAGACCGTGGGTTGCCCGGCGTCATTCGATAGGTATCCATTGTAATTTGTTTCGGGAACTGGCAGTAGAAGATCTCAAATGTTTGAACATTGATGAAGAGACCTTCAAATAATTGGCTCTGAAGGTGGGACCTTCAATAAAACGACAAATTACTCATTTAAAAAATGCAATCACTGTTGAAGAACGGCTCATGGTTACACTACGATTCCTCGCTACAGGTGAAAGCTACACGAGCCTCCAGGACCCCAATCAATGATCATTATTGTAAACCAAAAGTTTACTCGTCGTAATCGATGATGCATTTTTCTGGAAACGTACCCTGGCAAAAAGGACTCCTTGCAACATCGATTACGATATTTGATGATGGTTTATGCCTCAGCTACACTAGTTGACACAGTGTCAGCACAGTCAATTGTTGACTATCACAGTCAACGCTTTATTTGCGTTTACATTAGTTGACTTAAGCTACGGTTTCCTAGTAAAGCGGTGCCGTCATTTAGCGGTGGTGGACTACACTAAAACGTTCGCTATACTAACTAGATGTGTTGGTTTCCCAGAAAGCGTTGATTGTGAACGTAACGTAAAATAGCGGCGCTGTCATTTTGATGACGGCCGTCATAGCGGTGACGAACATTCAACGTTTTTTTGCTCGTGACGGTGGCCGTTTTTATTTAAAAGGAGTAGTGATTCGGTGCATTTTACAAGTGTAGATGACGAAAAGTTAATTGATTTTGTCAAAACTAACGAAGTATTGTACAATAATAAATGCAATGACTATCGAAAAAGAAAAGAAAAGATTGTGGAATGAAATGGGTGCTACACTGGGAACATCAGGTATGCATACAGTGAAATTTTTAAATCATCATCATCATCGTGGCGCGACAGCCCGACGTCGGGCCATGGCCGCCTGGATCATTGTCCTCCAATTATCTCGGTCACGTGACCGCGTCCTCCAATTTTGGAAGCCCAGTAGCTGCTCGGCGTCCACACCTACTGAGCTCTCCCAACGAGATCTCGGTCGTCCTCGCAGTCTCGCTCCGTCGACTCATTCTGCATTCATTACTCTCTTAGGCATGCGATCATCGTCCATTCTTTGTACATGCCCTGCCCATTGAAGTCGTTCTAGTTTGACGATTTTCGAGACTTGCAGCTCATCGTACAGTTCATACAACTCATGGTTGTACCGGATGCGCCATCCGACTCGATCGCAAACAGCCCCGAAAATTCGCCGTAGAACCTTACATTCAAATGTATGTAGCATGTTTTCGGAGGCTTGAGTTAGGGTCCATGCTTCGGAGCCATAGCATAGCACTAGTCGTATAATGGTTTTGTACACGCGGAGCTTCGTGAGAAAAAAGTCTTATTAGCTAACTGTATCCGTCGCTTGATTTCGTCAGTTTCGTTGGCTCCCTTGACAAGTTGCAACCCAGGTATATGAAGTTGTTCACGAACTCGATGTTGAGGTCCCCCACATTGATACTCGGTTGTGCAGGTGTCCTTGTCGTCGATTGCGTCATTATTTTACTTTTGCCCTCCTTAATACGTAGTCCAACTTCGTTTGCAACGGTATCGAGCGTATGCAGAAGTTCTTCTGCGTCGGCCAATCTTCGGGACATGATGTTGATGTCGTCGGCGTACGCTGCTAATTGTGTCGACCTGATGAGTAGCGTCTTGCTGTTGTTCATATTCATAGCCCGAATAGCGTATTCCAGTGCAAGGTTGAAGAGCGTCGGTGCCAGTCCATCGCCCTGTTTCAGACCAGTGCGTGTTTCAAAGAGATCAGTAAGTCTATTCTGGATCCTGACTTGTGAGACGGAGCTGGTCATCGTCATATTTGTCAGTCGCACTAATTTGGCCGGTATACCAAATTGCAGCATGATGTTGTACAGTACACCACGATCGAAACTGTTGTATGCCTGCTTGAAGTCGACAAAGATTTGGTATACGTTTACGTTGTATTCCCAGCACTTCTGGAGTATCAGTTTGACTGTAAAGAGCTGATCGGTTGTGGAGCGCCCAGGTCTGAAACCGCTTTGATATTCGCCAATGACTCGTTTTGCGTACGGTTTTATTCTATTTTCCAGAATTTCCGTCAAAATTATATTTTACGTACAGACTAGTGATATGCTCCTGTAATTTTCACACCGCAGTTTATCTCCCTTTTTGTGAATTGGACAGATGATTCTTCTGCGCCAATCGTCTGGGATCACCTCGTCCTCCCATACTCGCAAGAGTAATTGATGTATGGCATTAGCTAGACCCGTTCCACCGAATTTTAGTAGTTCAGCTGGAATCTCGTCAGCGCCCGGCGCTTTATTTCGTTTTAGTGATCGCAACGCGAGATCAATTTCCTCTACTGTCGGGGGTTGTATGGGTGGGCCTAGATCAACAATATGGTCGAGAGCTTCCTGTGTGGGGATGTTAGATGGTCGGTTTAGAAGCTCTTCAAAATAAGAGGCCCATCGCTTGTTAATGCCATCGGTGTCGCTGATGATGTTTCCATCCTTGTCCTTACAAAGGCTAGTCCTGGGTTGGTAGCCGTTCTTAATTGTATTTACTAGTTTGTACGCTTGTCTGGTGTTGTTTTTATAAAAATTAAATATTTTTTTTTTTTTGATATTGCTCAATGGCATTGTATGCACTCTATCACTTTCATTTGTCATGTTGAAATCAAAACGACATACAAACGTTAAATGAAAGGAGTCGTGTGTATGCGTCGTGTATGCTATGTCTTTTACGAGGGTAAGGTGAAAAGTTCTCGGCCTGACACAGAAATACCGTTACAATCAGCAAAAATGTATGTTTCCTGCCTGGGTACATGTGTCATTAGTTCATATGACAAGTTTTGACTTCTCTCAAGTCGTTTGTTTACACGAATTTTTACAGTCGACGTCTTATGTCTTTTTCGTTAAAATGGAGAAACTTGAATATCGTGCGCTCATAAAATTCTTCGTTTTGGACGTATTAACCCCTAAGGAAATTCATCCGAAGTTAACAAAAGTTTACGGGAACTCTGCTCCTCCGATGTCAACCGTTAAACAATGGGCAGCTGAATTTAAATGTGGTCGCACGTCCCTCGAAGACGACCCATGTGAAGCACGGCCAAAAACCGCAACCACACCGGAAACCATCGAAAAAGTGCATGATATTGTGTTGGACGATAGGCGAATGAAAGTGAGTGATATTGCTGACGCGGTGGGGATATCGGAAGAAAGGGTGCGAAACGTCTTGCACAAAGAATTAGAAATGCGAAAGCTCTGCGCAAGATGGGTGTGGCATTTGCGGAATGCCGATTAAAAGCAAATGTGCAAACGATTTTCGCAGCAATCTTTGCACCGATTCAATCGGGATCCGACCAATTCTGTACGGCGATTTGTCACCATGGATAAGACTTGGGTACACGCCAGAAACGAAACAGCAGTCGAAGCAGTGGGTGGAAGCCGGTGGTTAAGCGCCAAAGAAAGCGAAGGGCATCGCATCTGCCGGAAAGGTCATGGCCAGCGTGTTTTGGGGTACGAAAGGGATCCTGTTAATGGATTACCCTAAAAAAGGCAGAACAATAACAAGCGAATATTACTCCAAACTTCTCGCTCCCACGGCAGCCCGTTCTACGCACCAGAGCGACCCGTTCATCAGTAACGGCCAAGGGCTGCCAAACCCCTTCAACGCCAGCAGGTGTTGCTACTACAACAACAACTCCAAACTTCTTGATCAGCTGGATGCCAAAATTCGCGAGAAAAGACCTGGCTTGAAGAAGATAAAATCATCTTTCACCAGGACGACGCACCTGTACACAAGTGTGCGTTGGCGATGGGAAACCTGCGGCATTTGGAGTACGAACTATGAGTTGTTAGGAATTATTACAAATCCGTTAAAATGACTTTGGAGCTGGGGCATTGTGGAGGTTTGAGGAGGTGTGGATAGTAGTAAGGTTAGAATGTTGTGGAGAGGGGCAAGGAGGAAAGAGCTGAAAAAAAAATTGCGTGTAGTGTGAACGTGTTCCTCGCCCGAAACTAATCTCGCGCGAGGAATTCGCGGTGTCACGAACCCGGTGCCGCACTGTGATTTCCTCGCGCGCAACTACATAAGACTCAGTCTCCAATTTCGCGCGAACGTTGCGCGAGTATGTTTCAGGTGAAGATGGAAGCGTTAATTTATGATTTGTTTGATTATAATTGTTGCCCACCCAGAATGGCAACCTTGTTTTCATGGTGAAATACTCGTCTGATCCGGCTGGCTCGAACTACAAGGTAATATGTTGTCACTGATTTCGACTCGGAAGTAAGTAAAAAGATTCGGGTTGCCCACCCCAGAATGGCAACCCTGTTGCGACACGCGACACTCATATCGCCCATATCCCGCTTCATTCCCAAGAAGGTCCTTTTCGCCTCACCAAGGGTTAAAATGCTTCCACCACTCCTGTACACTCCTTCTTTCATATCGACTCATGCTCACGTGGCGCCCATATACGAATACACTACAATTTCTTTGAACATATTTTTCAATTGAATAAATGCGTCCATATATTTTTTTTTCCGGTGTCCTTTTCCCTCTGAAAGCCTGCTAGAGTTGAAGGATATGTAATAAGTCGATGCATCATGCTATTGTGTTTAATTTTGTCGCACTGCAGTCAGTATTGCAAACAATACGTTTTTCTTTCTCGCTAACAACATTTGCGCTACCTCTCGAAAAAATGTCGCCTATTTCGTCTCCATGCGATCGTTTTTGGACACTCTGCACCCCTCTTTTCATGTTTCTCTAAGTACAATGATCCACAGGCAAACATTTAAAATCTAAACTGGAAAACCTTACAACATGTACGTATGTATTTTATTTTCAGCTATCCGACGGAGACGAAGACGGAAACGGATTACCCGACCAAATTTGCGACACTTGCCTTAGAGAGATCCATGGATCGTACGATTTCATGGGCAGATGCGAAGCATCAAAATCTTACCTACTCCAAATTAGGGATGCCGAACATTTGTCAACTGCAGATCACTTGACTCCGGAGGAACCAACGCCTGTTCCAAATGCTGGCATCAAAGAAGAACCAAAAGATGAAGAATTCGTGTTTGACGAAACGACAACAATTAATTTTGTTGATAGCAAAGAGATTACTGTCGTAAACGAGCCAGAGAGCACAGTTGAAAGCGATGTCGCAACACATGTGAGCCAGTCCAAGGCCGTAGTAGAGGTTGATGGATTCGATGAAAATGGCGATGGCGGCGATCATTTCGCCGAAGGTGTCGATGATGACGACGACGATGATGACGAATTTGTGGACAATTCTGAGGATGAAGATTGGCAACCAACGAAAACCGATTATGTTTCCGATGAGAAAGAGGAGTCAAAGGAGGTTGGCGAACTATTGACACCTTCTAAGAGGAGAGGCAGAAGGTATATGAAATCAATTTTAAAGCATATATGTAGAATGATTTTGTTTTTCATCAGAAAACGCAATCCCGGTGAATCTGAAGAGAAACTACGATGTGAAATTTGCGATAAAGACTTTGACAAAAAATCGCGACTGGCGCGTCACATGAAGTCGCATTCAACCGGACGAAGGTACTTTACCATATATAAATTTCTTTTAGAACACAGTCAAAACGTAATGTACGTTCGTTACTTTAATAGGCGCAAAAAAGAACCGTTGGAATGTAAAGTGTGCGAGAAAAAGTTTGAGAAAAAATCGCGTCTTCAGCGTCATATGAATGTACATGATCCCGACGGACGACCGTACGAGTGTGAAGTGTGCAAAGTACGTTTCGTACACGAGAGTAATATGCGACGACATGCAATCATCCATACCGAAGTGATCAGTGAATCGTCAACGTTACTCAGACGACAAACCGTCTTCAAATGCATTGAATGTCCGAAGGAATTCGCTAAACAAGAATCGCTCGCTTCCCATATGCGAACACATCGATCCAAGGGAGAGAAAAAGTCATACACGTGTGAAATATGTTCTAAAGAGTATCCGCAATTGAATTTGCTAACGCGTCATATGAAAACGCACGATGAGTACAGAAATTATCAGTGCAATATTTGCGGAAAGAGATTTGCATTAACGTCACGTCTAATTGATCATATAAATCGTCATAATGGCGTGAAGCCGCACGTCTGTCATTTCTGCAATAAAGGTAAATGGTGTAAATTCTCAGTGGTTTTCAAAAGATTCATTCAATGCTTGTTTTAGCATTTTTGCAAAGCTGTACGTTGAAGGATCATCTCCGGACTCATACCGGTGAACAACCCTATTTATGTGCTCAATGTGGTAAAGCGTTTAACAACGGCAGCAATTTACGCCAGCACTTGCTCCGACACACTGGCATCAAACCATTCGCTTGTCCTGAGTGCCCCAGTCGCTTTGCATGCAAGGGTGAGCTGAAAGGACATATGACAACACATCAAAATATAAAGCCCTATAGTTGCGATCAATGCGATTCGAAATTCACCAAGCCGCAGTCGTTGAAGAAGCATATGCGAATACATACGGGCGAAAGACCGTATGCCTGCGATGCATGCGGAATGACGTAAGTACATATAAATGAATTCTAAAGATGATCACCGCCTATCACAATAATAACCCCCTTGTAACAGGTTCACTTCATCGTATCCTTTGAAGCGTCATATGCGTACGCATACTGGCGAAAAGCCATATCATTGCAAATTTTGCGATCGATCGTTTGCCCAAAGCAATGATCTGGTGAAACACACGCGAAGTCATGTGGGCGAGAATACTTACCAATGTGACGAATGTCCAGCGGCTTTCCGACTGCACAATGAATTGCGAGCGCACATTCAGGAGCATTACCGTGAAAAAACGGAACGCAAAGATATGATGGAAGATCTAAAATCAGCCATCAGTCAACAAAGAGCCGCTGTCGAAACAGGTAAATTTATGAAAGCCGTTCTAACAGCACCGGGACCATTATTACTACCAGCAATTCAACATCCTGATGAGGCAGTTGAAATTGAGGCTTTTGAAACCGTTGAAGTTGTTGAGCCAATTCATTCTATGGAATGCGATGAGCCGATACAAGATTTACCGGACGTGCAGTGTATCGAGGCGGCTCAGTCCATTGAGGAAATTAATAATTTTTCAGCTGCGGTATAATTGCAAAGTTATTTTGGATCAATGAAAATACAAATAGTGGTAGGTTATATAGGAAAAACACAAGCTATCAAGTAACAAATGTAAGCATAGTGATGTTTAAGTTTACAAAATGAAGCACAAGCTCAAGTGCTGGCATTATACATAAATATTGTAATTTAGGATGATATTCAATTAAAAATTTCATTTTCTTAAAAATAATTTTGTACATGATAAGTAATATACTCACATATATTTTTTCTGCTATGAAAGTGTTTCGTTTCGTTACCAGGTAAAATTCACTATCATTCTGACGTTCAGGTCAGTTTAGGCGACAGGCCGTGTATTAGAACTTGGTCGTACCGAAGCCATCTTAGGGGTTATTATGTGCATTTCGTGTGTAAACCCATTTAAGAACTCGTCAGCACGTCCCATTTCGGATAGTTTTATGTTTACCTAACCTAACCTGACTACTGTATTTTTTTTTTATTCAAATTTTCTAGAGGTGGAGAACGAGCGTCAGCGGAAATTATCACAGTAGAAATAGTGCAGCCATTGCGTGATTTGGGGAAACAAATTCTGGTGGAGAATTTTTTTCTTTCATTTTTTATGTTTTTTTGGGATGCTGAACACGAATCCGGAGCTTCCCACCAACATTTTTTTTTGCGGGACATGTTCAAAATCTCAAAAAACCTCAAAATTTCGGTACTTTTTTTGTTTTTTTCGATTATACTTGGGTCTACAACTTAATAATGAGACTTTTTTTGGAATTTTGGGCATTTATTCATAGATTTATTCATATAACTAAATTATTATATACGAATTATATTATACGAATCTTCTTCGAGTAATTTCGTCAATTCTTCGTCTTCAAACTTTTTTGGCTGGCCAGGTCGCTCTTCGTCGGTAATGTCGAAATTATCATTTTTGAACCGATGAAACCACCGAAAACACTGTGCACGCGAAAAAGCATCGTCACCGTAAACTTCCACGAGCAATTTATGACTCTGAGCTGCAGTCTTCTTAGCAAAATAAAACTTCCCGCAAATGTTGTTTTTTCGTGAATTTTCGAAACTTTTATTAAGTTGTAGACTTGAAAACCGTAGATTCTAGCTACAAAAGGTCTTCCGATAAATTGAAGATCATAAAATTCTGCGTCGAATTAGTTACCTAAACGTTAAATTTGGTCCATTGGTGTAGCCACAATCGACAGTTGAAAAACGTCGATTTTTCTCAACTTTGCGAAAAACCGTGCTTAACTTTGAACGTCTGTAACTTGGAAATGGCTACTAATACGTAAAAATGCAAGAAGTATAAGTTGTAGAGCATGAAGTCTTGTTCAGAAAGTACCCAATCTTTTTAATTCGGTTAAAAGAAAATCCAGAAACTCGAAATAGCTAAAATCACTTTTTGAGCGAGTGTTCCCATACAACACATTTTCGAGCATTTTAATAGGCCACAGTACTAACCACCAGTACTCATTTATTGTTTTCTTCGGGCCTCTCCCTTCCATCTGCGTCCTTCTAACGCAGAACCCAGCCATCTGCTCCCTACCTGCTGAAGGTCAGATCACCGAAAGTTCGGTTCTAAATAATGGCATCTGAACAATTTTTATTTCTGAGATTCAAGCGAGACAATCAAAGAAAGCTTATGGATTGGTTTCATGAACATCCCCCTTCCCCACAAACGTCAGACCTCACATTAACTGGCACTGGCATTTTCGGAGATGAAAGGATAGACTGCTTCTGGGCTACAGAGGTGGGCGTGCAAGAAATAAACCGCATAGTTGGAGACGATTTTCTGGCAGTTAAATTCAAAAGAGTTTATCGAGTGAGGCCTCTTGTATTGGCCACTTTTATGCCGTGAAACTATGTTTCAGTATTAACGAATCCCAGCAAACTCACCACGTTGTAAACATATCGGATTAGTTGATTGGACTAGCTCTTAGCTCCACTTAGATTAGATTAGATGGAGGGCAGTTGTCCCAGAGGGCCAACAAGCACTGCGACCCGGAAGTCTATTGTGCTACACCCTGAAGTCTACGCAGATTAGTGATCTGACTAATTCTCGAGACCAATCATCCCAACAAATCTGCTCAGCTGTTCGAATGTTAGTGAGGCAATCGTTTCCGCTTCAGGGAATGCATCGCCGAAGCACTTCAAGCGTCGGAGATGAAGTGCATCACAGTCACAGAGAATGTGCTGGGAAGTCTCATCTTCGCTCTCACAGAAGCGACAGCTTGGGTCAGAGACAATTCCCATTCTATGCAGATGACCCCTCAGGGTAAAGTGACCCGTAAGGAGCCCACAAATAGTTCTAACCCGGTTTCTGCGTTGTCTCAGCAGTTCGTGGGTACGGTTGCGTGAGTGGCCAGCTATAAACAGCTTGGCCTGTCTAAGACCAGGGGTATTATCCCAGTGCGCGATGGTTACTGAGTGTTCCCATTCCCTGATGTGCCGTCTTGCACTACACAAGGGAATTCCACAGTATGGCTCCGGACCGACGAGTGGGGTTGCAGATGCTCCCCTGGCCAACTCGTCCGCTGTTTCGTTTCCTGGGATACCAGCGTGTCCGGGGACCCAGTAAATGGTAACCTTATTTACGGAGCCTAATCTCTGCAGGGCTTCACGACCACTAAGCACCACTTTCGACGAGACGGAGAAGTTACTTAGTGCTTTGATCGCCGCCTGGCTGTCAGTGAAGATTGCAATATTCCTGCCTTGGTATCCAGCTGCTAAGCATGTGTTCGCACAAGTCTCGATTGCGTGAACTTCCGCCTGAAATACCGTGGCGTACTTTCCCATTGGAATGGATATCTTGTGAGACGGACCTACGACGCCCGCCCCTGTACCATCTTCGGTTTTAGATCCATCTGTGTACCACGTAACAACGTTTGAGGGGAGAGTGTCGAGCTTCAGATTCCAATCCTCTCTGCTCCATATTTCGGTTGAGAATGGAATTTTAAAGCAAAGCTCCCTAGCCAAATGGTCTGATGGCATACTGAGTACATGGTCCTCATTTACCCAGTTGGTCTGCTCAGGGTTTAGTTTGAGGAAATTCTGGCAAGCTTTTAGTCTTGCTACTGCTATTTTTGCCTCCGCCTTTATATGAATGTGAAGCGGCGGAAGATCGAGTAGCGCTTCAAGAGCTACAGTCGGGCAGCTGCGGATAGCCCCCGTGGCTGTGAGACATGCTAGTCTCTGAATCTTACCCAGTTTGGTTTTGCCATCTTTGGTGGTTGATTTTTTCTCCAAACAACAGCTCCATATTCAACAATTGGTCTGACAATCGCCTTATAGATCCAAAGGATTATGCGAGGGCTTGTTCCCCAAGTCTTACCCGCAAACTGCCTACAAACCCATAGGGCCTTAATGGCTTTGTCCGATATTTTCTGTAGGTGTTCCGACCAGAGTAATTTCCTGTCTAGAGTAACACCGAGGTATTTGGCGGAATCCGCCAGGAGCACTGGAGAGTTGTATATTGTAGGACATCTCATTTGTCTGGGATTTCTTTTCTTCGAAAAGGGGACAACAACTGCCTTAGCCGGATTGACTCGAAGGCCGTTGTCATTGCACCATTTTTGTACTGTGTTTAATGCCGATTGAAGAATTTCCGTTAGGACTTCTTCAAACTTTCCTCTAACAGTTATGACCAGGTCATCGGTCAGGGTCATATCCCTGAGTTGAATATCCCATCTTTGTAAGCTTCCACAGTAAGCTGTCTACTACGATGCACCACAAGAGAGGAGATAGTACCCCTCCTTGCGGGCATCCTCGAGTGACGTTTGCTGTTAAAGTGCAGTCTCCTATCTCTGTGATGACCTTTCTGGTCTGGTCTGCAGTCTCCACTTACAATGCGGTGCTGAACCAAAAAAATAGGATTAGGTTTGTGTTTCCGTTGTTGACGGTTATTTTTGTCGATGTTTATGTATTGTTGTAGTCGGGGGTAAAAAAGCGCTTTCCACAAGAAGGTATTGGGGTGTTTACATTTCTAAAATTTTCGTTAAACCCAAGTGATAAGCCAACATCTGACATTACCATATTTAGTACCGGTCGGTATAAACACTTCACGAATTAGAACTAAATCTAATGTGATCTAGTTTTTATACTCCTTTTAGTTCCAAGCGGCATTGATGAACAGTGCTATCCAAATCCACGAAAAGACTGTAGTTGCAAATCCTGACACCCTATTCCATCGAATCGCCATTGCAAAACAATCAGATATTGAGTTGACAGAGTTCCTGACATACGAACTTTCTCCCTACCCTCAATCTGTGAAACTTACTTGAAACAAGAAGTAATCTGTAGAAGTTCACTGAACTGATGGCGCCCACAGTTGCTTAACACACTTTCTCGACCAACTCCTCTAACAAAAGGAGCCTGATCCCAATGCTCATGGGTGCTAGATGAAGTGCGAGTAAGCAAGGGAAGAAGCAGATACCCTCATAATCACGACAGCTCTTTCCCTGGCCCTAACAAATGAATCCGTCACAGTAGTGGGTTGATCTTTTGGTCATTCTGATTGGTCTTTGTGCGTCTTTCCTCAGAAGCAGAAGTGGCTTTACTTTGACAAAAGGCTGTGGCTGTATACATCAGTTCTTCGGCCCATTCTTTTGCATGGCATTCTTGTCTGGTGGACGGCGCTTAGAATGGGTTCCCACAGGACTCTCTTGGGAAAGGTGCAAAGATTGGCGACGATTGCTGCAACCGGGGCTATCAGATCCACTCCATCAGCTGGCCTGGATGTGCTTCTAAATCTTTTACCGCTCGATATTTTTACTGAACAGCAAGCAGCGATTATAGCATTGCGACTTCGCGAGACTGGTCAGTGGCGTGCGCTAAGCTCCGGCCACTCTACTATTTTGAATAATTTTGACCTCCCTGCATATACGGATTATATCTCTCCTAAATATGTTTGGCAAGAATTTTGTGAGCCAGATTCCTTCAAGGGACATGTGGGAAACTGGGGCAATCACTCACCCATACTCCATCGTTTTATATACTGACGGATCCAAAACGGATGCTGGAGTGGGATCCGTTATCTTTTCGGAGACGTTGAATATTAGTTTATCTTTCCGCATACACGATCATTGCAGCGTGCTGCAGGCAGAGATTGTGGCGATTTCAGAAGCTCTCGCCTGGCTGGGATGTAATGTCACAATTGGTAGGAAACTCACTATTTACACTGACAGTCAGGCTGCAATTCGATCGCTTGAATCAGCTCTGTCGACATCGCAGATGGTCACAAACTGTCGATCGCTTCTTGATGAGATGGGACGTTACTTTGAAATCACATTGTGCTGGATTCCAAGTCACAGCGCTTATGCTGGTAATTGTGTGGCTGGTGAACTTGCTCGGGCTGGGATGACTGGGGCAATTGAGGATGGTCGTTGGGACATCGGAGTGCCTTTCACAATCTGCAAGCAAATTATCAACTCTAACGCGAAACATAAAGCGAGCACTAGATGGATTGAGGACGGTGCGTGTCAAACCATGAAGAGGTTATGGCCCACAGCGGACCCCGGCCGTTCTGCTGCAAAATTATCACTGAATAGGAAGCACATTGGTGTGGTGGTGAATATTATCACTGGGCACTGTCCCATTGGGGAGCACGCAAGAAGACTTCGCTTACCCTACAATGACTTCTGTAGAAGCTGCGAGGATGCTGACCAGGAGGAAACTACCCTCCATTTTCTATGCACCTGTCCTGCGTTGGCTGCGAGGAGGCGGGTCTTTCTGGGGGACTCTTTCTTCCTTCATTTGGAAGAGCTAAGGGGCATGAGCCCGATCAGGCTTTATCGGTTCATTGCCAGCTTTGGCTGGTTCAATGGATAGCAATTTCAATGGGATAGGTGTTTATCCTGGTAGGTATCACAACGGGCTCTTTGGTGGCCTATGTGTGCTGCGCCATCCGCGGCAGCCTTTTAACCTAACCTAACCTAACTTGACAAAAGGCCCGAAGAATGGGGTGGAAAATCACCAAAAGTGGACTTCTGCCTGAAGATGTAGATGCCCTACTGCGCATCATTTCTTGAAAACGCAAGAAGGCATGTGTAGGTCACTGTGGCTGCAAAAACGCAGGTAGGGAAGTTGCGCCCCATTGTCCAGAACAGAGTACGATGGCGCGCAGGAGTAGTTGACGCGCTATGCCCCACTAGGGGTTAAGGCAAAGTAGTAAGATATTACGCCAATAGAAATGGAAGTGGATATGGAAAGCCTTTATCGCGCTCGGTGGCCGTGGTCGTGCGGTCACTGCTCTACGATACTAAGTTCGGAGTTCAAATCTCGGCGCAATCAAAAACTGCCTGTAAGTACTAATAGAACTCTCACAGTGCTCTGAGCTTGTCAGTATAAAGACGGCGCGGATAGAAGGTGCATGCTAGCAACTGCACTTCAGACAAGTAGATATGCTATCGAAACGTCAACAAGGCGTAGAAATGCAAGAGTCGGCAGATGCTGTCGCTTATTAGTACGCAACACAGGGGGAAGGCAGCACAAACATCCATGGCCACGAACGTCGTCGTGGACGGGATTTGAACCCGAAACGCCGGTAGTCAGGCATGAGACTGATTGCCTCTACGCACTGAGCTACCGGTCCCTCATTGGAGATATCTGCAAGCCCGCTGTGTTAGTATACGGCGCTATACTTGGTGTGTGGGGCATAAAAGATGATTGCTGGCTCTTATTTTTAAACAGATTCGCAGTGAAGGAAGGGCTCCATAATTTATAATGAGGTAGACCAGAACAGTTTTTCAGATGACACCATTCATCGCAACAGTTGCATTTCATAGAGATGGAGTTGCAGTGAAGTTTCATGTTGGAAACGCAGGAAATCCAGGGACCCGGGTTGATTTCAATACCGGGGCGGTGGAGGAGAATTGAGAGCAGTAGCGCCGACATGTGACGCTCCCAATTTGCATAAAAATAGTCTTGTAGCAAACACATACATCTTCCTTCTCGCATTGAAGGGGTTTGGCTGGTCTTGGCCGTAAAACGTGTCGTTCCAATACGTAGAACCGGCTGCCGCAGGCACGACGACGTGTGTTGTCGTTGCCATGCTTTCAATCGTTTCCGAGGCTGTACTTTCTGGACAATGTTGGGTTTATGGACATGGTTTAGCAGAGGTAGAGTTTTTTGACCCACACGCACTTTGCTTTTTTTTCTTGCAATATATCAAGTAAAATCCTCAAATAAAAACACACATATTACTTTTACTGATTTTTTTATTTGATTTTTGCAAAAATAATTTTAAAACTTCACATATACTCACTACAAGTCATTAGTCTGAACTCCTCTCATAAATTTGAATATACGCCTCCGTTAACGTGATCATTTGCGGTAAAATATTGGTCACGTGCAAATCTTGCATTTCATACCACTGACCATTCGACTTGTGCAGTATGTGAACACGAAACGTTCCCTTGCTCGGCTCCCCGTCATGTACAATGTTAGCGACTAGATTGTACTTGGTGGAGGCGTTAAGTTTTCGGTTTTCTGGTGTTAGAATGTCCCCAAAATCAACATTCCTGCAAAAATCGTGAACCATGAAAACATACTAGAAATTAGAAGATTTTGTTTTTCTATCACACTTACTTGATCGGGAAATTGACGATTGTTGGATTCTTTTCTAAAAAGAACGTGTTCTTCGTGAATCGCTTTATATACAAAATTATAAAGTGTGGCAGCCGATTGATCTCGAATCGTTTCATGTAGTTGTCCTTGTACGTTTTGTACTCTTTCTCGGTGACACCGTTGAATTTGGCCAGCAGCTGATACAAGTTCACCTGCGGAATGATGTTTTCGCGAAATTCATCGGTGAAAAGTGGTGGCGGCGGCAGGTCACATGTAAGATACAGGAAGCTCGATGATTCAGACTGTTCCTGATATTCTTCCGTGGCCAGAAGCAGTGCTTTCTGCGTGTCATCCAAATCGGTGGACGGAATCTTTCTCGTGTAGATTGTCATTTCGCCTAGGAACGATTTGTATATAATCGAAGAGTCGGGCTTTTTGGTACCCTTCAGAGCCCTGTGCAATGTGTGCAAGAACCATGACAGGAAATCGATTGGATCTCCTTGTTCCGTAATCTGAAAACGTTTATTGCTCCACAGCACCACGGCTTGCAACATTTCGTGTGGCGAAACGTGCGCTTTAAAGTTTCTTGGATTCCACATCTTTCGCATCAACTCGCCGAATCTCTGCACAAGGGTGAAGATGGAATCGCCGGGGGGTCGGCGAATTTTCGCATAGTTCTCTTCGCGCAAGTAATAGTCACGCAACGGGCCGACATGTGAGAGGGCGTGCAGGACCACGTTGCAGTAGTCGTTCGCCTTGATATTATTCAAACCGACAACGCCAGGTAGGTACAACGTTCCATCCACTGTCCGCGAAAACTTCACGAGAGGACTGTCAATGTTTTTGATGTCGGACGACGTGAAGGTCGGGTTCAGAACGTACTTGATATCGTCCAGCGATGAATCGATGATTTGGTAGTTATCGGGCAAGCAGTAGAAGCGTAGCGTTTGCAAATTCAAGAAGACATGATGCGATTCAGAGACGGAATGGGTGTAGGCGTGAGTGTTGGTGCCCCGTCCCTGGAAGTATTTCCCGCACACCAAACAGGCGTAGACGTTTATCCGCGTCAGTGAAATGGAACACAATTTCTCGAAATCAAAATCCAGAATTTGTCGATTTATTGTGTCCAGGTATGGACATACCCGGTACTTGGGATTGAAGACGGATGGTGTAAGGCCATCTGGAATTAATTGAAAACGTTCAGGATTTTAGGTTGTTGGAGGGAAGTTTGGAGTAACGTACCATCATCCTCGTCGTTGAATAATTTTGGTTTCTTAAGAGTAGGCTCTGAAATAGATGGATGATAGAATTTTGTGATTTGAAGAAACAATTGGCGAACATACCGGTCTCCTCCATTTAACATTTATGTGAGAAAATTGCAAAAAATCACAAGCCGCCAAGAAATCAACAGAACTGACAGATACCGCCGGTAAATTTGACGGTTCGATGTCAATTTGACGTTGAATAGGCTGGTCGCAGTTGAACTGGAAGATTTGTCGGAGGATTCTGTATATCGATTCATGTCAGTGTTCGTTATCGGCAATTGAATATTTTATCAATCCAGTGTTTGTTATTCATCTGTATGTCGTTTTTATAATGTTCTTATTTTTTCGTAAACATTTTAGCGTATTTATTATTCGAAGAAGTCTGCCTTCGTTCTATACGTCATAGATGCCTTTGTGTGCGTTACTGCACTGGTTTCTGTCAAAGTAATGTAGTGAACGACCTGTAGTGAACCCTTGGAATAGGGAGACCAGGAAGTAGACAAAGGGAAAATTTTGGTAACCATTCGCTTAGATGTGGTTGTTACACGACCGCTATCACATCTTTCCAGTGGCGTTTGCGTTTTATGCAACTTCTCTCAAGAGGTCACCCACACATTGCACTTTCAAGGCTGCGCTACTGAATCAAAACTAAGCAGCTGATAACCCAAGTGTTCAGATTTTAATTACCCGCGGACCACGAACAAAAACACTTACTTACCGGGGAATATCTTTGTTCTAAAAGCATTTCAGCTACGTAGAGCGACGATGCACTTAATAGCGATACAAAATCAGGACACTTACCTGTGAAATGAAACTCCACTTTTCCTGGAAATCCATCTGTTGTGGCAATGTTCCATAGCACACTCCATTTTCCAAAATTAATGGGATTAGTAGCTTGTCTCACTTAAAATAGGCCACTAAGTGAACACATAAACAACACTTTACAGTTCTTGATGTAATTTTCACAAAACTAATAGAGTTTTCACTTGAAAAAATGTAATTTTTCACTGCAATCTCGTGTTCAGCACAAAATGACCGGCGAGAAATGTCATCCCACGAAATCGAAACTAAGAACAGCTGATCGCAGCTAAAAAAAGGAAAACAACAGTTTGGTTACTTTCACAGACAGTCACGTATAGCTTTTGTCTCTATCCTTCTCTTGTATATCAATGAGTGAACCATATCCTGGTAGTGCTACTTCCACCGGCAAATCGAAGGCAACACCTGATGAGTAGTGATCTGTCAGTGGTACGAAACCATAGCCCAAGGGTCCCATTACACCAGGACCCGGTGCGAGCGGGAGGGCATCTACGCCGTCCGCCAACCATTCCATCCTTATCGCACCATTCTTTCTTTTTTTTGCCTTCCATGCTTGTGTTGTCTTCCCCAGGTCTATGAATTTTCATTAATACGTAAGGGACAGGGGCAAAGAGCGGCGAAAACCCGCCCACGTCTCCCGAACTGAGCTAGAGCGAGCATAGGCCGCTGCTTTTCTCGTTAAGGGGCCTTTTTCTTCGCCAGATGGCATGGCCTGACTTTCAGGGTCATTATGCTACCTTAGGCTCCGTCCCCACGGGCATCTTCGGATGCCCACCAAACCGTTCATTAGGCCGGCCGCAATCTTGGACGTAGGCAGGGCGGCTCGCGCAGCGCGCACATGACATTGTTGTTGCAACAATTGTCAAAATCTGATTTTACAGCAACAATGCCATGTTCGCGCTGCGCGGCTTGCCCTGGCTACGACGCAATGTGCGACTAGCCTTACAGTAGCTAGTGGTTGGTGACTTAGTGTCACCATCCACTGTCGAACTCGAACTCGAGCACGAACCTAGTACAAGTGGACCGGTTTTCTTCACACCTATGTGGAGTGTATGTGTGTGTCAGAGGAAATTTGTACCTGGCTCGTGCTCGAGTTCGAGTTGGAGTTCGACAGTGTATGGTGACACTTATGGCGGTGAGTCCGGTTTTCGCGAATTTCGTGTTTAGTTTTCGTTTTCCGCGTTTAGTATTAATCCAGTCTGCACACCAACTTAGTATGCGTCTGTAGCTTAGCTCGGTAACGCACCGGGCATTTTTTGCTACTCGAAACACGGTCTCTGCGGTTCGCGCCCCGCAACGGGACCAACTATTTTTTATTCTCAAATTCCCTCTGAATTAATTTCTCCGAGCTTAGTGGTTTCGTATGGATAGTAGCACTCATCAGGTCTTGCATCTTTGCAGCTATCCATGTGCAAGACGACCACGAAAGTGTGAGAATTCTGTTTGTATAAGCCGTGAAGGCGTGATTTTACTTGAAAACTCGACCGTGGAGGTCTAGATGGTGTGAAGCACTTATATTAACTCACTAGAGGGGTGGAGAGAGGGTGAGAAGTGGAGATATTTGTTCCCTGGCAATTTTACTTTATGTATTAATGTTCTTGCAAATGTACAAGTGCGAATCATTTTCAATTTAAATTGGAATTGTTTGTGACACTTGGTTTCATTCTGCACACCAACTTAGTATGCGTCTGTAGCTTAGCTCGGTAACGCACCGGGCATTTTTTTGCTACTCGGAACACGGTCTCTGCGGTTCGCGCCCCGCAACGGGACCAACTATTTTTTATTCTCAAATTCCCTCTGAATTATTTTCTCCGAGCTTAGTGGTTTCGTATGCTCTCACTTGTTGCCAAAACCACTGTGACGTAAGGTCACATGATCAACTTGTCAACCACCAAAATAGGCCTTAATCAGGCTCGTCCGTGCCACAGAACGAATCTGATGGCTTGAGTTGTCAAATGCTTTTGACGCAGTTAGTCACTCGGCGCTTCTGTCAGACATCTGCTGTACGTCATTTCCTACGTATGTAAAAAAGTGAATAGCAAACTATCTGGCTGGTTTGACAATTATTTACGGAGTTCCGGGACAAGAAATCCATACTAAGGAGAATTGAACATACGGTGTCCCACAAGAAGGAAACATGTATTAAGACTGTCAACACCGCCAAAAAAGCTCCAGCTTATCACATACTTGGATGATTGTTTAATTCTAGCTTCCGACAATGGCATTCCATCGATGTGTGCGTTATAACGGGATCACCGAAAAATGTCAAAAACCGTTACTTTTTTATTTAATTTTTTATTTTCACTTTTTCCTCGAAGATATGTTTATTGGGGCTTGCAATTAACAAATAATTCTCGGCAGCCTTGACTTTATAACTGAAGCGTTGAAGAGAAAAACTCATCATCATCGTGGCGCGACAGCCCGACGACGGGCCTTGGCCGCCTGGATCATTGTCCTCCAATTATCTCGGTCACGTGACCGCGTCCTCCAATTTTGGGAGCCCAGCAGCTGCGCGGCGTCCACACCTACTGAGCTCTCCCAACGAGATCTCGGTCGTCCTCGCAGTCTCGCTCCGTCGACTCGTTCTGCATTCATTACTCTCTTAGGCATGCGATCATCGTTCATTCGTTGTACATGCCCTGCCCATTGAAGTCGTTGTAGTTTGACGATTTTCGAGACTTGCAGCTCATCGTACATTTCATACAACTCATGGTTGTACCGGATGCGCCATCCATCTCGATCGCAAACAGCCCCGAAAATTCGCCGTAGAACCTTACGTTCAAAAGTGTCTAGCATGTTTTCGGAGGCTTGAGTTAGGGTCCATGCTTCGCAGCCATAGCATAGCACTGGTCGTATAATGGTTTTGTACACGCGGAGCTTCGTGTTTCTGTGCACATGCTTCGATTTCATTATGGGGAGAACCGAGAAAAAAGTCTTATTAGCTAACTGTATCCGTCGCTTGATTTCGTCAGTTTCGTTGGCGTCCCTTGACAAGTTGCAACCCAGGTAAATGAAGTTGTTCACGAACTCGATGTTGAGGTCCCCCACATTGATGCTCGGTTGTGCAGGTGTCCTTGTCACTGATTGCATCATTATTTTAGTTTTACCCTCGTTAATACGTAATCCAACTTCCTTTGCAGCGGTATCGAGCGTATGCAGAAGTTCTTCTGCGTCAGCCAATCTTCGGGACATGATGTTGATGTCGTCGGCGTACGCTGCTAATTGTGTCGACTTGATGAGTAGCGTCTTGCTGTTGTCCATATTCATGGCCCGAATAACGTATTCCAGTGCTAGGTTGAAGAGCGTCGGTGCCAGTCCATCGCCCTGTTTCAAACCAGTGCGTGTTTCAAATAGATCAGTAAGTCTATTCTGGATCCTGACTTGTGAGACGGAGTTGGTCATCGTCATCTTTGTCAGTCGCACTAATTTTGCCGGTATACGAAATTGCAGCATGATGTTGTACAGTACTCCACGATCGATACTGTCGTATGCCTGCTTGAAGTCGACAAAGATTTGGTATACGTTTACGTTGTATTCCCAGCACCTCTGGAGTATCAGTTTGACTGAGAAGAGCTGATCGGTTGTGGAGCGACCAGGTCTGAAACCGCTTTGATATTCGCCAATGACTCGTTCTGCGTACGGTTTTATTCTATTTTCCAGAATTTTCGTCAAAATTTTATAGGACGTACAAACTAGTGAGATGCCCCTGTAGTTCTCACACCGCAGTTTATCTCCCTTTTTATGAATTGGACAGATGATGCTTCTGCGCCAATCGTCAGGAATCTCCTCGTTCTCCCATACTCGCAGGAGTAATTGATGTATGGCATCAACTAGACTCGTTCCACCGAATTTTAGCAGTTCAGCTGGAATCTCGTCAGCGCCCGGCGCTTTATTTCGTTTTAGTGACCGCAACGCGAGATCAACTTCCTCTACTGTCGGGGGTTGAATGGGTGGGCCTAGATCAACAATATCGTCGAGAGCTTCCTGTGTGGGGATGTTAGATGGTCGGTTTAGAAGCTCTTCAAAATAAGAGGCCCATCGCTTGTTAATACCATCGGTGTCGCTGATGATGTTTCCATCCTTGTCCTTACAAAGGCTAGTCCTGGGTTGGTAGCCGTTCTTAATTGTATTTACTAGTTTGTACGCTTGTCTGGTGTTCCTATTAGCTAAGTTTTCGTTTATGTTCAGCAACTGCTCGTCAAAGTATTTACGTTTCTTACGTCT